>OZ022266.1:78204066-78804066 GCA_963978885.1 Nemotelus pantherinus
GAAAAGAGGAGGAAAACTTCTTCAAAAATAAAGATAAAGGTAACCGCTAAGCAAAGGGAGGCGCTGGGCAAAAATACGCCACTGAAGAAGAACCCCAAAAACGGAAGAAAAATAGGAAGAAGCAACGGCTAAAATTCGGAGACTGTGACGGTGAAATCAACTGCAGATAAAACGTACGCAGAGGAGTGTAACTGGAGGAAACAGGCACTCAAATAGAAAGACCACAAAAGGGCAGCGCTACTGGGAATCAATCGAGGACTAGATCGGAATCGCTGTCGAAAATCAAGGAACTTATGGCCCCTGTAGCTTAAACTCAAGAACTGGATTTTGATTGTTTCATAGTCAACGTGGCGACAGCCATAATGCTTGGTGTATGTATATATAGTAATACGATCAACAAAGCGCTAGCAATAAAAACCTTCTGGACGTGTAAAGTTAAGGTGGATATGGTATAAATCTGAATGAGAAAGTGGGGAGCGAGGAGTCAAAGCTAGGACGCTTTTACCGGTGTATGATCTATGACCACACCAGGAGCAACTTCAAAGGTCCAGACCGTGCAGGCAGCTGCTCAAAAATTGTTCAGCTTAGCCATCGTGCAGCATACTGTTCTACAGCGCCCAGATGTATGCTTTTGACCAAGAAACATGGCATGTGTGAATCAAATCAAAGGCTCAAGTACTTACAAAGTGTTCAAGGAGACACTTAACGACAAGAAAAAATAGCAAGGGAGAAAATGATTGCTCGCCAATGTAACCCGCAGCATTTGATAACCTCCTTATGCAGAACAAGACTCAAATCGTCTTGATTAGTGAGCCTTACGAGAGGAGAAACCATAGTCTATTTGGTTTCTGAACACTATACGATACGCGTCGAACTGGGTTTCTTCATTATGAATAGAAGAGGAGAAGAAACTTCTATGGATCTTAGAAAAATTGTTATAAGTAAACGTGAAAATGGAAAAACATTAAAAGAAATAAGTGAAAAGGTTAAAAGAAGTAGTTTTGCTGTGCAATATATAATTCAAAGACATAAAAGTGAATAAAGAGTTGAAAATAAAGCGAGAAATGTTACCTACAAACTTTTAAATGAATCAAACAAAAGAGTGATGTTGCGGGAAGTTAACAAAATCTTAAAGTCCAGAACTATCCCAATTTGGAAATAATTATACTTGGGAAAATTTGTAAGTACTGAAACAGTTCACAGTTTTTTTTACGAAAGGATTTAACAGAAAAAAGCCAAGAAAAAATTATTCATTAGTAAACGAATAAGAAAAAACCGCATAGAACTTGCAAATGCTCATAAAAATCGCCTGTTTGAGTTCTGCAAGCGAGTAGTTTTTCTTGATTAAAGTAATTTTACTATATTTTAGTCAGACGGAAAACAGTGATTGTGAATAACGGTAAATAGTTCTTTAGGAAAATAACATACAATTAAACACGGTGGAAATATCTTATGGTATGGAGTTGCTTCACTGCTGCTGATACGGAGAAACTACATTTTATTAACGGTACTTTAGATGAAATGATATAAATGAATAATAGAATTTAAAAATGTGTGAGACTCCAAAGTGATTCAAAAAAAAATTTAAAAATTGGAACTCCCTTATGATTTTATATTTAATCAGGATAGTGACCCAAAACACAAGTCTTATGTAGCCCGACCGTGGCTGTTATACAAATACTTAAAATTGCTTGATACAACCTCTTAGTCCCCGGAAATTATGCGATCTCTTGAAATTTCGAATGTTCGCAAGCTAGAAACAAAAGTTAGAGTACGAACGGACAAATTTTGATTCGAATGCCACAGAAAAATTGGTCCGATGAATGCCAAATAGATTCGCCGAAGTAAAAAAGAGAAAATGTTATCCAACAACATATTAGTCGTACTTTAAAAACTAATTTTAAGAAAAATTAATTTTAAAAAAATTGCAGACCCTGTAAAAAATTAATTTTACGAATACGAACATGAGATATATATTATATACGGCAATACCACACTAGAATAACCAGTTCTCATCCGATCACCGAAGCTAAACAGTGTTGGGTCGGTTAGTACTTAGATGGGGAGCCACTTGGGAACACCGCGTGTCGTTGGGACAAAAAAACTTTGTGCTATCCCTTACACCAACAAATCAGTTTTCTGGGAAGCACTATGAAAAAAAAGAACTTATGCTCATTCTAATCGTAGGTCACAAGAGTAATCTGTTAGCTAAAACTCTTACTATATCATGGTTCAGAGTGAAAACCAATTTTGTTTTGGTTTTATAGTCGCTCACAGTTTTATTCGTTAATACCAAATTAAATTAAAAATTGCCAAAATAATTGACAATTCTTATATTTTTACTGTAAGATTTCACATTATTATCTTCATTATGCTTTAAACATTAATTACACCCAAAGATTAATTGAATAGTTGATGTAGATTAATGTTTAGCACAAAATCAACTACCTAAAAACTTAAGAGCCAAGAACTCTTCATCACCATGAAAGCTTTGTCCTCTAGCCTAAAGCTGCTTTAGTTGCTAGTATCTTTTCTCAACAACACCAATATTTTCAAAAATACAGGTGCTGGCTGAATGGCATAATTCTCAAGGTGTTTTGCTGCGATGGCTCGAGAAGAAATTTATGCTTTCACAGATCATTATCACGCAGTTTCAATGAAAGCTAAACACTTAAGAAACAAAAAAAAAATGTTGATATGAGTAAAACAACAAAGACCTGGGTATTAAAGCCAACTTCTAATTCATTTTACCTCCTCCAAATCACAAAGAAATTCTCACCAGGCTATCCAAACCACGCCACATTTACACACTTCAGCCCACACCAACTATCAAATTAATATTTCAAAGATAAACTCCTTAAATTATTCACGTATTCCTTAAACATTCATCGAAACCGATCTCATCCAATCCAGTCATTCTACGACAACCCAGCAATACCAATGAGTCATTAAATTACATCAATTTGACTTAAACATGCCATAAATCGAAAAGGGCGAGTACTTGTTCGCATCTCTACAGTTTGGTATGTCATTTGCAAAAACCAGTGAAAATTCACAACCTTCAACCGACAGCAACAACTACACCAAAGCCACCACTGAGATAGCGCAACAGACATTACCAGACAGCAAGAGTCTGAAAGATTAACACGCACATGGTCCTGTGAACATGGTCCCTACATACCCTGCAACGACTTTATCTCTAGATCTCTCCGGTCCCTAAGTTTAGGCTCTGTTCCGATCAAAGTCGAAGTAGAAGTATAGACGAAGAAGAAGAAGCTCAAATTAACGAACTCCGGAGCAGACAAACGGTAGAGAGTTTACCGCGTTCGAAGTCAATATACTTCAGTAACGATCATCAATGTCCGGTGGATGGTTCCAGAGTCTGTAGTAAGATCGAGCCGGAGCGATTTCAGTTCAATTTCTCGGGAAGACGCAAATGAGGTGTTCGCACCGAATCGAAGACCAAAGAGACTATCAAAACCAAAAAAGAAAATGAAAGGAAAATATTTGTAAGCCTGAGGAGAATTCTGGTCTCAATTCGTCGTATCTGCCCAAAAGGGATTTCGATTAAAAATTAAAAGTATTCGATAGCAGAGCTAAGTCCGATCGCTGGGATCGATCAGGACCAACATAACCGGTAGATTTATGTTTACGTATGCAAATTCATGTCCGATTGACATGGGCTCCGAGTCAGACTCCAAACAGGACGATGAAGAAACCACAAGAACAAGTGACGCTGGGGCAACGATAGTGGAGTAGAAGAACCGGCGCGATTAGAACGCTCACAACAAACTAGCTGCTAAATTTTGTCAATTCATATTTGTGTTTTGAGAGTGAAAGATGTGCGGCGTGGTGTGCATGTAACTTATTACTAGTCACACCCTGAAGCATGTTCTTCTTGTAAAACAGGTGGAGTGGGAGAGTCGATCAGGATTGCCAGGTGCGATGATGCGCGATAAGCAGAATTTATAACTGCCAAAATCAATGATTTTACTTCAACCTGATTTACCAAGAAATAAATTTACCTCTGGTCTAATTTTCTAGAGTATCTTAAGCATTAAGTAACATATTCGCATTTAATTTATTTTTTACAGGATTTTGTATATAATTCGAACATTTATAGCTGAAATTGTTTTTAGCATGAAACTAAACCTCTAAAAACAATTTTTGAAAATCTAGTCTATAAGAAATATTGAATACATTTCAGTGCTTACCCGATCCTATCGTCAGCGCACTGTATAAAAACATTCAAAAATTCACATTGGATGGACCCTGTGCTGTGCGATGTCTGTCTGTGCTAACCGGCCACAGTGTCAGTGCGTAATTTATTGCCGTGCGATTATTATTTCGAGATTAAGTCATCGATATGTTGAATTCCGTGAATTGAGACACAATTTTAAAGAAGAAAACACGAACATCGATCTGTTTGTTACGCGTAAGAAGCATTTTTTTTTTTGTTTTTTCGTTTTTCAAGAAGGAGAATAGCATTAGGCCTGCAAAGGGGACTTAGTTCAGCCTAACTGAGCTCAGCTAAATGAAGTGCATGTTCGATTGTTAATGATTTAGCGAATTGCTATGTGCCTTTTCAGGATTCTTTCTTGAGCCGAAGTTTCCGATCCGGCTAGGTACAATGACTACTGTGTGTATACGGTAGACGAAAAGTGATCGCTGTTGATCAAAAAGAAGATATCTAGTTGATTTACAGCTTGTCTGCGGTGAAATGTTTGTGTAAACTTAAAACGAAAGAGAATCGAGGCTGGAGGGTTAGGCTGCAACTCACCAAGAAAACGCGTCATTTTGTGAAACGATTTCATGAAAGAGGCCCGGCCATAAGGATTTATCTATTTTATACCAGCTACATAATTACCTTCACAGCGTGACTGAATATGAATTTAAATGATTCAACAAAAGATTGCCCACATCATTCACAATATTTCTCAAAGATTCCCGTGTACCACAACTTCCCAGCACCAAACCAATCAAACACACCACGCCAGCAAATCTTCACTCAAGAAACCGTCACAATCAAAATATATGGACATCATGCAAGGTAAGTAACCGATTAGCCATTTCGAATCAAACTTTATGGATATAATTTTCTTTGGCTTCTATATATGTGTCCAATGTATCCGGCACTCATTAATATATTAAGAACATGCGTCTCTAAAGCTCATAGCATGGTCAGGTATCAGCTAAACCATAAAATTGCTGAATTATGCATTATTGGATGTAATAATTTTTCGTTCGCGCCCACTATCATTATCGTATTGCAGTCGTATGTAATTTGTGTAATCATGTCATAATGCGGATGTTTGGTGTGATTGCTAATGTTGTTGTTGTTATTGAAATAATTAGGTAGATATGCGGTGAGAAGGAGGTGTTTTGTGACGACTATCACTGGTTTTGAGAAAGCGCCCAATGTGGGATTAAGAGTTTTGATACAATTTTTTGTTTTTGAATGATTAGAGTAAACAATAAATCATTTATATTGGAGGTGTAGGAAAAATTGTAAATGTGATTTGGGTATTTTTTATACACTTACATCGCTTAAAGATTGATATTTAAGAGTATGCCTCAGAATTATGCTCATAATAAGTGTGGAGTTACTTTGTCAGTTTTTTTGGAAGCCAGCAGCGATATTTTATGAATAAACCTTATTGGAGTATCTATATCGCTGTTACATAACATTTTGATTGTTCCAAAGCTGATGACCGCATCGGAAAAAATTATTTTGGTGCAAAACGATACAGACTTGCAGTGAAATCGAACATTTTCGGTAATTTGAAAATTTGAGACAAAGAGAAAACGAAACAAGGATCATTCTAGTTGGGAACTTTGAGGAATTTTCGGTCATCGAAACAGTTTTATGAGCATAGAGTTTCAAACAGTCCAGAGTTTTAAAATTCGGGACAGTATACAAAAAGCTATCTTTTGCGGTAATTTGTCTTGTGCGGTAGATGGTTTGAGATAAACTAGCCATGTCTAAACATAAAAATTAGCTCTCTTTTAAACACAAATTACAAAAATAAGTTGGTGTGCGTAGTCTAATTTAATCTAATATTATTTTATTTTAATTTAATTAAAATATATTTATATGTTCTATTAATTTATATTTTATTGTTGTAACTTTACAGTAATAAAATATAAATTAATAGAACATATAAATATATTTTAATTAAATTAAAATAAAATAATATTAGATTAAATTAGACTTTATTTTATTGTTGTAACTTTACAGTACCAAGATTAAGGTGGTGCACAAGGATGAGATTCCCAGCCGGCCTAGATGCAGGACTTGGATTCCAAGTTTCCACTCGGATCCAGTGGAAGTCCTGGAAATAGTCCGGCTTTTCAATCCGGATCTTCCAACGGATAATTGGAGGGTTGCGAAGATTGGAGAGCCGGTAGACAATCGGCGGGAGGCTCTCTTCATCATAAATGAAGAGGCACTTCCGATCTTAGATGCCCGAAAGGGCATTATCAGGTATGGGGTCGGAAAACTAGCCCTACGGATCCACCGAAGCGACAGGCCAAAGAGCTCTGCTGCGGGAGATCCAACACCCGAGAAACCTCACCCTCAACAGGTGACTCACAGAACGGAGGACCCACCTAAAAAGGGGTTGGACACATCTTCGAGGGTGACATCTGATGATGAATCCGAGGTGGAATCCCTTTATGCAGACGGGGTGAGTGTCGGGACTACCTCCGAGTTGGGTGGCTGCCTGGACCTCATGACTCTGGAAACAGAGGAAGAGGCTGGGCAGACATCTATGTCAGACGGGGAGGACCTGGATCTAACCATCGTCGAAAACAAATGATGGTGAAGGTATTGCAGATCAACCTTCACCATTCCAAAGTAGCATCAGCTACACTGCTCTTCCGACTGTCTAGGACAGAGGAGGAGCTGATTCTAATCCAAGAACCATGGGTTGCCAAAAACCGGGTTTGCGGGTTACGCACCGATGGATACAGACTAGTGGTACCCGACGGCATACATGAGCCACGTGTCTGCATTCTTGTCAAGAAAACCATAAACGTCCTTGTACTACACAATTTCAGTGACAGGGATAACATGGCTATTGCAGTGGAAATTGACCAGAGATCATACTGGTTTGTTTCTTGCTACATGGCACACGATCATGGCGACAGCCCACCTTGCGACATTGTCAAGGGCGTTGTGGCTGAAGCCACAAAGATTGGTGTGCCTCTTATTCTAGGGGCTGACTCCAACGCTCATAATGAAGTATGGGGTAGCTCCAACACTAATGGCCGAGGTGAGGAACTTTTTGACTTCATCTTGGCCCACGACCTTTTCATCGCCTCAAACCGCAGGGAGGTTCTTGATGTTACCTTGATTAGTGGGCGGCACTCGCATCTACTCCGTGACTGGAGGGTTCTACAAGAGTGCTCATTCTCTGATCATAGGTACATATCGTATAACGTGGCTGGCCGCAGCTCTGCTGTGCAGGTAGCCTTTATCAACAGAAAGAGGACAGACTGGAAACTATTTCATTATCTGGTACGATCCTCACTGGAAACTGCTCCTAGGAGCATTGACTGCTACCATGAATTGGATCGGGCGGTTGACACCCTTACTAATTTTCTCAATTCCGCGTCTAGGGAAGCATGTAAGCCACCCTCGGCCAGGGGCAATCCTAAGCCTCCCTGGTGGAGTATGGAAATCAGCAGCCTGTGGAGAGAATGTAGGAAGGAGTTTAATAGCTCGAAAAGATCTAATGACTGGTCGGCGTATAAAACGAAGCTGAAGGCGTTTAAGTATGCCATACGCAAGGCTAAGAGGTCCTCATGGAGATCTTTCTGTGGAAACGTAGAGAGTCTCAGCGAGGCGAATCGCCTTCGCAAGGTATTAAGCACGACACCAAAGGCTAGGGGGTGCATCATGAACCCTGAGGGCATTTGGACTAGTTCGAGCGCAGATACTCTAAACGTTCTCATGGACGCACATTTCCTGGGCAATTATTGCCCTATAGGGACAGTGCACCAAACGGAACTAAATTACGGTAGAGCCCCGCCGTTCAGAATATCAGACTCTCAGCTGAGGTGGGCTATTAACTCCTTCGAGCCGTTTAAATCCCCGGGCCCTGGTGGCGTGCTTGCGGCTGACGTTCAGCAGTCCATGGAAGTATCGCTACCATGGCTCAGAGAGATTTATAACGCTTGCCTACGCTTCTCGTATGTTCCCACCAGCTGGCGGGAAACTAGAGTTGTGTTTATCCCCAAAGCAGGAAAAGTTTCTCATGTTAGGCCAAAGGACTACCGTCCAATAAGTCTTAACTCAGTCCTGCTTAAGATTTTGGAAAGGATCATTGATTACCATATGAAAAGATCAATTGATCCTATGTTGATCTCGCAGTCACAACACGCCTATACCAAAGGTAAATCTGTTGAGACTGCTCTTCACGTCCTTATTGGGCAAGTGGAAAAATCTCTTGTGCTTAAGGAATATACGCTTGCCGCCTTCTTGGACATCGAGGGGGCCTTCAACAACGTAAATTCTAACGCTATTGTTGAGGCTCTCTCGGTGCTTCATGTGAACGAGCGGCTGATTGCTTTTATTGCGCAGCTTCTCAAAAGTAGAGTGGTTATCTCTTCCCTGGGGGATGCCAGCGTAAGACGAGGAGTCAGTACGGGCACACCTCAGGGTGGAGTCCTCTCTCCCCTGCTGTGGAACATCACGGTGAATACTCTTCTAATGAGATTGGACCGCGCTGGCTGCAAAGTGATTGCTTATGCAGACGACATAGCTGTGGCAGTGTCGGGAAAGTATTTATCTACGCTATCGGAGAGGTTAAATCACTCTCTTGACATACTTTCACGTTGGAGTCGTGAGTGCGGCTTGAATGTGAATCCTAACAAAACGGAACTAGTGCTGTTTACAAGGAAGTACAAAGTTCCGTCTTTTGAGCTACCCAAGTTGAGTGGGGTATCCATTGACTTGAGCCAGAGGGTCAGGTACTTAGGGCTGATCCTTGACTCGAAGTTACTATGGACCTACAATGTAGCAGAAAGAGCTCGGAAGGCTTTCAATGCACTTTACTGCTGTAAAAGGGCCATACGAGCGAATTGGGGATTACAACCTCGTACTGTTGCTTGGCTTTACACTGCTGTGGTTGAGCCAATTCTATTGTTTGGGGTGGTGTTCTGGTGGCAGGGTGCTATTAAGGCCACCTGCAAACAGCAGATTGAAAAAGTGCGGAGAATGGCTGCACTACTTGTAACTGGTGCGCTCCGCTCCACCCCTACTAAGGCACTCTTCGTGTTACTTCATTGGCTGCCAACCAATCTACTTATCTTACAGCAAGCTAATCTTGCCGCTGTGAGACTAAATTGTATCTCGGCTTGGAATAGAACAGATTTCGGCCATGCGAGGATTTTGGTCGAGGGAGTTCCCGCTCCAGCGGGTGTTGACTACATCGCTCCGCAGTGCCTACTAGATTTGGAGTTCACAACTCGCATTCCTGGTAGGGATGAATGGCGTGATGGTGTCACCCTCGAAAGTGGGCTTATCCATGTGTACACTGACGGCTCAAAGCTAAACAGTAGAGTCGGAAGTGGTGTATACTCAGATGAGCTGAATCTCAAGCTGTCCTTCCGTCTACCAGACCATTGTAGTGTCTTTCAGGCGGAGGTTGCGGCTATTTTACAGGCAATCGACTGGCTTCTGTGTAATCGAATATTCGGGGCTAATATTGGCATTTTCACAGATAGCCAGGCGGCTATTAAATGACTTGCTGGTCATTGTACAGTTTCCATGATTGTTGCTGAATGCCGTGCATCTCTCAGGGAGATGTCGAGACATTCAGTGGTTCAATTGATTTGGGTACCTGGACATAGGGGTTTTCAGGGCAACTGTGAGGCCGATGAGCTAGCAAGGCTTGGAACCTTGTTACCGGAGGTCTCCTGCTCCCTCTCAATAGGTATACCGATGTCATCGGTCAAACTGGCCATTAGGCAAAAATATCTCGAGGATGCTAAGACGTCCTGGGCAGATGAATCATCCTGTGCAATAGCAAGGCAGTCCTGGGTATCCATGGATGCGCATCGCACTAGGCAGCTTTTAGGCTTAACTCGAAGCGCTCTACGCTGCACAGTGGGAGTTCTTACGGGCCATTGCCTCATAGGACGGCATGCACAACGATTGGGAGTGCAGTTTAACGATTTCTGTCGGAGTTGCGGCTCTGAGGATGAGGAGGAGTCCGTCCTCCACCTCTTGTGTCAGTGCCCGGCGTTGGCAAGGAGAAGGCTGGCGGCAATTGGCGCTCCCTTTCTCTCAAACCTGACCGAGTTATCCCTGGTTGATTTAAAAGGGATAACGCGATTTGTCAAGGGAAGCAGATGGTTTCCCGAGTTTAGTGAGTAGGAGAGAGTCACTAATTAGTGTGGCATCACAACGGGCCTCTTTTGTGCCTACGTGTGTCGGACGACAGACCTCTGTAGACCGGCAGCCACTTTAACCTAACCTAACCTAACCTAACTTTACAGTATCGCTCGTATCTAACAACAGAACATTTTATTCCGAAAGTCAGTTGTGTATGCTGGTATTTTTTGATTAAAAATTTCATTGGTCGGAAACAATCCCGGTTGTGTTTGAGTATGAATAGCACCCACCTTACTCATCCTGTTTGTGAAATTGATTGAGTTTGTTACGAGTCTGAATCACATCTGAATTTACTGGAAATCGTTTAATATAATTTCCTTTGGAAAAGTTTCAGAAAGTAATGTTAAAATTAAGAGTTTAGAACAAATTTGGGTATTTTGATTCCTACGCCGATTCATCACTTCATTTCGCCTTTTTATTGTGTTTGCCATTGATCCAAAGCCATTGTGTTTGCCATTGATCCAAAAGCACATCACAGTAGCTGGTGTGATAAGCAAGCTGGGCAAGGTCTCAGGGCAGGATCATACTTTAACTAGCTCATGATGCACTAGCCCAGTCATTATGTAAAAAAATTCTAAGCTGCAAAAAGTCGAAGTGAAGGTTTCTGAACGGAATTATTTTTATTTGGTAACAGACATTAGGCTATGAAAACCAGTTTTTGTTCTCTGAAATATCTCGTTAACTATGCGACGTGTTGTGACATCGAATTTGTCCATTATGAATATGTTAGAATGTTTGCTCTCAAAATATGAGCTTGAGAAAACTGTTTACTGTTTTTGAACCAAGGAACTAATAACACTCAGTATAGAAACTGTTGAATGAAGATCTATTGAAATGAGTATACTCAAAGTTGCCAAGTGTTGTTATTGTGCTTATTGTTATAAGTATTGATATTTTTGAAGAAAGGGCCTTCAACGTGGACAATATTCACTGGAAGAAAGGGAATTGATGGTTCGTCACTATAGAAAAAGAAAGTCACTTCGAGGAATTGCAGAAATAGTGAATGGAACTCATTCTACGGTACAGGCTGTTAAAACCAGATACAAAAGGTATCCAAAGCAAGTGCAAAGTGAGTGGGAGGAAAATATTTAGTTCTAGCGATGAACGCTGGATTTAGCGACAAGTAAAACAATCCCTTGATTAGTGCCCCTTAATTATTTATTTATTTATTTTCGCTGATGAGAGTACATTTAAATTGTTTGCACCAGATGGAAAAATCTCCGTTTAGAGGAGACCAAGAAAGGAGCTCAAACCTATTCATTTACGAGCGACAGTTAAACATGGTGGTGTATGTGTTACAGTGTGGGGTTGTATGGCTGCAGCAGAAATAGGGAATCTTGTTTTTGTTGATGGCACTATGAGCCAGGATGTTTATGTAACTATATTGAAAGAAAATTTAAAAGCTAGTGCAGAGAAGTATGAGATTTTATATAACTTTCAATATTATAAAGATAACGACCCCAAACATAAAGCTCATATGACCAGAATGTGGCTTTTATATACAGTAAAACTTTCCTTAACGGACACTTCTCAAAAGCGGACAACTCACTCTATATACTTTTCATAATTAAGTTTTACCAGTTTGCATTCAAAAGTTGAGCTATAAGCGTGTGCAACAATACCTCCCAGAGTGGTTTGACACTTAAAGAAAAAGAAGTCATTATACTAAGTGAACGCGAAAAATTCAATGTGCGAGGCTGTGCTGCAAAATTTAAAATCGGTAAGACACAAGCTAGTGACATTTTAAAAATTAATGAAAAGGTACTCTTAGACAAGTTCGGAAAGCACGAAAATGACGAATTACGTACATAGATTATTTCAGAAACGGCCGGTTCGATTATTGACCATGCCGTTTTCGAGTGATTTGTCGTGCTTGGACTACAAATAGTCCACTTTCTGGTCCAAAATCCTGGCAAAATCCTTAGAGATTCAAAAAAAAAAACTGAGTTAAACTGACTTTAAAGCCTCTGTGAGATGGCTCGATAAGTTCAAATCACGACATAAAATATCTGATAGAGCTATTTAAGGGAAAGCGGTTTCAGTGGATGCAGAAGTCGTATGAAATTGGAGAGAAGCATTTGTTTGAATCCAAAAACATTTTTAACTACGATAAGACTGCCTTATTTTTTAGAGCACTTTCAAACTAATCCATGCATTTAAAAAAAAAATGAGCTTTATCAAGGAAGAGAAGTTTCAAAAGAACGTTTAACAAATATAAGTAATTTTTCATTTATTGGAATTCCAGAGGGAAGTCTAAACGACGAAGATGATGTAAGAGAGTTATGAAGGCGTGAGAGGTTTTAATGCAAATTAAGTGGGTCAAAAAGTGTTTTACTTCCAACTGCGACGCAGAAAGACTCGACTTAGCATTGAAAATTCAGTCGTTTTGAAAATAAAATTATTCCTAAAATCAAAACTCAATCAAAAATCACAGACTTTCTCAAATGTTAATTCTGTTAATAAATAATTTTTCACACATTTCGGATTACATATTTGCTTTTCAATCGCGATTCCTTCATAGAATGTACATATTTATGTGTATTACACTGCAAAAAAATCCACATGGCGCCCAGAGCCATGTAACATAGCGCATTATTTATGGCCCCATACGCTATGTACATAGTACTCTGAGCAATGCAATATGGCTCCCAGCGCCATTATGTCAGAATCTGCATAGTGCGTTTTCCTATGTTAAATGGCGCTAACATGACACGCTATGTACATAGTGTCCTGAGCTATGCAGTATGGCTCCCAGCGCCATAATTACATGGCACAGAAATTATGGCCCCACAAGCTATATTACATAGTGCCCTGAGCCATGTAATATGGCTCAAGGCACTCCAATTATAACTCGCAGCCATGCTGTGTGAGGGAACATATAAATGTCAGCAAGTGACATTAGAGCTTATGTCTACGTAGTTGTAAAGTACTGACTGCGATATTTTCGATACTTCGACCGGTGAATTTTCACACTGGAGCAGGAAGATTCAATAGTGAGGATGTTGACTCGAATTTATGTTTGGTGGAATTTATATTTGGTGCACTGAAAAAACACATAGCGCCAGACGCCATAGTTTATAGATTTCTGGCGCCATGTACATAGTCGATTTCAGTCGATTTGTGATAAAATATAGCGCCACTCGCCATAGTACATAGGAGCAGACGCTATGCTTATAGCTCTCCACGCCATATACTATAGTCCTCCACGCCATATACTATAGTTCTCCACGCCATATACTATAGTCCTCCACGCCATATACTATAGACCTCCACGCCATCTGCATGGCGTGGAGGACTATAGTGCATGGCGTGGAGCACTATAGTACATGGCGTGGAGGGCTATAAGCATAGCGCCTGCTCCTATGTACTTTTCGCCATGTATTATGGCGTGTGGCGCTATATTTTATCACAATCGCCAAATCGACTATGTACATGGCGCAAGAAGTCTATAAACTATGGCGTCTGGCGCTATGTGTTTTTTCAGTGTAGATGTACATACATCCTTGCGCTTTGTGCTGTGAAGTAAATTACATTTTGTCTGTATGTATATACAAAAATATATACATATTTATCAATTGTCTATGGCCCAATTTAAGTATATTTTATCATATTTCTCCCAAAAGCGGACACTTCTGTATAGCAAACAATATTTCATACACCAAGTGTGTCCGTTATAGGGAAGTTTTACTGTAATTGTCCAAAAGTTATAGAAACTCCAACACAATCCCCCGATTTAAACGTGATTAAGAATGTGTGGAGTTCTTTTGAAGATGGCATACGAGAACATAACATTCGCAATAAAAATGACTTAAGAAACGCTTTACTACTAGAATGAATCGAAATAAGCTAAGGATACTGTCAAAAACTTGCGCAATCGACGCCAAAACGTTTACACTTAGTTCAGAAGAGTAAAAGCTATCCCATAAAGTATTAATATGCATATATAATATTTCAGTATAATACGTTATTATCTAGGTAATATGTACGAGTTTCATTTTCAGTAAAAAAATCTCATGTAATTTAAAGAAAAATAAAAAGTACGGTTTATTTATTTTTTGTAATACAATAGCAAAAGCTCTCTTTATTAAACTAAGGTTGTTTAATAAAGTGAAGTTGCTAAAACCACACCGTATTTTACTGAAAAATTTTAAACAAACAAGTGTACGAGTTTCACTTTGATTCACCATCTGTGGCGATTTCAATATGCCTTATATTGATTGGAATCCAGTTTCAAACTGCATCCGGTCTAATGATCAGCTCTCCTTAGTACTTTCCTCCTTCCTTTCACTCAACTCCCTTTCGCAGATTAACACTACACGTAACTTGAATGGTCGTATTCTTGACCTTATCCTTACTAATGTTCCCTCTACTGATATATCTGTCTTCACTGTGTTCCATCCCTATGTTCTAGTAGACGCTCACCACCCTCCTCTTTCTCTTTATGTTGCATTGTCATGTTCCTCAGAGAAAGTAATCTCAGCGGCTCCTCGATACAATTTTCGCAAGGCTAACCACTCAGGAATGACAGCGGAATTTCAAAAAATTAACTGGTTTTCGTTTTTCCGTGGGCTAAATATTGATCATGCACTCTCCAAATTTTATTCCTTCATCTATGACGTTATTTCTACCTATACACCTACCTTATATCCTCGTAAATCTACGGATCCTCCTTGGCTAACCCAATGAGTTTTGAGGGCAATCCATCTAAAAAATGTTGCTCGGAAAAAGTTTCGTAGATCGAATTTTGCCTCTGATCTTGCCGTGTTTCGGTCCCTGCGTTCCTCCGCTAAAATCGAAATGAAGCAGGCAATGCAAGATTATTTCGCTAGTCTGGAACATCTATTTGACTAACCTACTACTATCTACTTTGACTAACCTTATTCTTTTCTCAAACACAGTTGCTCTTGCCTTAGATCGTCAGGAACAAGTGGACGTAGTGTACACAGACTTTTCTAAAACCTTTGATACTGTCGACCATAGTATTTTACTCAGTAAAGTTTCACAGTTCGGTTGTTTCGGGCCAATTCTTTCTTGGTTTTCGTCCTACCTCAGTAACCGTGAGTGCAAAGTTACTATTAACAACCTCTCCTCTTCTCCTTTTCATCCCTCTTCTGGTGTTCCGCAAGGGTCTATCCTTGGTCCTTTACTTTTCCTAATTTTTATTAATGATCTGCCTTCCATTATCGATTCCCCTTGTCTACTGTATGCTGACGATCTAAAATTGTTCCGAGTTATCAGGTCAGCTGATGACTGTATTATTCTCCAGAATGATTTGTGTGCTCTTCTTAATTGGTGTAACCGCAATTCTTTGTCCTTAAATGTTAGCAAATGTAAACATATGACCTTTTCCCTCAAATCATCTCCTATTTCTTTTTCTTATTCAATTTCCACTAACTATCTGTCGTCCGTTAATAAATTTAGGGACTTGGGTGTGACTTTTGACCCTAAATTAAAATTTAATTTCCATATTGCGAAAGTCACCGCTAAAGCCTCCCGAGTCTCTGGATTGGTACTTCGCTCTGCCTCTAAATTCGTTGACATCCGTACATGTGTTCGTCTGTTTTTAATGTTAGTTCGTTGTGTCCTCGAATATGCTTGTCAAGTGTGGTCTCCACGTTTCCTATACCTTTCTGAGTCCATCGAGTGTGTGCAGCGTAGGTTCACACGCTCTTTATTTTTACTAATGTTTTAAATATAATATCCCTTACACTCCGTATGTTTCCCGTTTGTCCTTCCTTCAAATTCCGACCTTGGAGTCACGCCGGCTGTTGCTTGGCGAGTGCTTCCTGTTCAAATCGCAGCGTGGTATAATATCAGGCTTCACCGATGCATTCCGACCTCGCAGCTCGTTACGGGGCAACAGATCTCAGGAAGTTTTCACTGTTCCGTTCGCTCGTACAAATGTATACTTCTTTTCTCCTTTCGTCAGAATCCCTAGACGCCATAATGAATTAGAGCTTGGAACTCTGCCACAATCGTTCTTTACCTTTAAAAGGTATTTAAAAGTATTTATTCTAGACCTGAGCGTTGGGTCATAAGTTTATTGAATTATGTTTTTCTTTTTGTATACTTCAATCTTTATTTTTTTTTTTATCCATTTCTTATACCATTGCCATAATTGGAATTTGTATTCTGTTGTGATGAATCTTTGAATTAAATAAATAAATAAATTAAATAAATAAATAAATAAATAAATAAATATGCATATAAGCTCATTCTTTCCTCCATACTGAAATATTTCAACCTCATTTTTCAAATGAATTTGCGACCAATCATGAGAAATGCAAATGTTTGCTGCCATAGGTATCATTGCCAGTATCTTGCTTGGCATGAGTAAATAAGATAAAATAAATGAAATGTTTAAGCCTGATTTGAAATATTTCACGCATGATACATATTCTTTTGTTTCTCTCCTTTTCTACCGTAAACATTTTTTTCGGAGTGTGAAATAAATTGGTGCAAACAATTTTTAAACGAAAATTTTAAAATTTTTTTAATATATTTATTTGAATATATTGTATACATATATTTAGCACATTTTATATTTGAATACATTTTACACATATATTACATTTTTCGGTGTCAAATGATCCAAATAAAATATTCGGATACACTTAATCCTTTCAAACAATTGCAGCACCGAAATATTTGCAAATTTCTCCATATTTTTCTAGGAAAAAAAATTATTTAATCACGTATTTTCAGTGTTTTCATCTCTCAGGTCCACCATTACCTTTTTCATCTCCATCCTCGTTATAAAACATAAAACAGATAAAGTAGAGTATTTCGCTTATCACTAAGAAAATTTAATACGATGGTAACAAGATATCTTTTCCATAGCAGAATAAATTTGTACAACTAGAACAGTAAATGTATCTCCATACAGCTATGTCCTTCACGGTACAACTTTCTGCCCAATCTCATCAATCTCTCATTGTTCGAGACGTTTTTGCTACGGTTCCTGCTACTGTCATTGGTGTTGGAACGATTACAAACTCCTTCAACTCCACCTTTCTGTATACTTTTTCTGCTACTACTCGGATCCTATCAGTGCACTGTGATGCCGCTAGATCATACACTTTCCACTCTCCAAATCTTCCTTGAGAGTTATCATTTAAGCACCTCACAGCAACCAAAGTCGTCATGCTTCCTCCATATTGGAGACGAACTGTACCGACTCCGGGGCCTTGGATATCCTTTTTTATTGTTGTTGGCATTTTCCCTGTCGTTAGCGTTGCCGTTGTCGTCCTCGACAAAACAGACAAGAACCTTAGCTGAAACAGCACAACTGAACGGCCAACTACCAGAGCCCAACCGATGAGACAAGCAAATGAAGGAAGCACACACAGCCTGAGAGGAAGACAGCGACGACGAAATGAAAGGCGAAGATTCATTAATCATTTTTGCGTGAAACTGAAATATATAAATTTAACCCGGTCGTAGGGGTGTTTATGGAGCTTGGCGGAAGAAGGTGGTGCCGATACCAATGGCTAAAGACTATGCGCTGTGCCAGGCAAACGTATATGATGCTATCGTCAACCCAACTTCAGCTTCCTTTTTGCCTTGACTTCGGGGTCGAATTGATGTCTACACCTACAACAGACGACGACGACGAGCATCGCGTAAGGTCGTGGCCCGGGACGAAAATGTCAGTCTTATTTCATTGTTGGGACAACCCGCTGGGAGGTGGAGCGGAGGAGCGGATGAAAAGGTTTATTCGTTGAGCCTTTTTCCTGGATTCTCATTTTGAAATCGTGTTTTTTTTCTGGCGGACCGATCGGTGTTTGTTTAGGAAGGGTTTGAGAATTGGGGATGGATTTTGTTAATGGTTTGTTTTTTTGTTCACGTTGGCGTCGCGATTGTGTGTCCTTTTTTAATTATATCTTATGATTTATGAGATTTTTGGCACAAAAATATTTTAGTTACTTTAACCGCTTCATGACATAGTCATCAATTTCTTAGCACCAAACCGGCGTTTCTTACATTTTGCACGTTCCAGCTGTCTCTTTAATTTTATTGTGCTGCAGATTGTGAAAACTCTCAATACCTACACTCAAACCTCACCTTCTAAGCATCTTTCTATCCACGGCAAACGCATACACTGCCATCTCTAATTTCTTTTACTTCTTACTTTGTCACAAACCTTTTACAGCTCATCTATCGTCATCTGCCTCCATTCCAAAACATCCCGGCCCCGCCACCCAATATCAGGATCTACTCCTTTGCTTTTCGGTGGCGTATTTAATGTTTCCCATTTTTGTTGTTGCGAAGATGAGAATCTTCGAGTTATTTATGAGTTTGAAGGAAGTGGCTCGAGGAAAATTATGGCTCAAGTCGCGATCGATATGAAAACTCTGTTTTCTTTTACACGAATATTCTAACAGCCAGCTGGCTACCATCATTGTCGCTGTCGCACCATTTAGGATGATATGTAGTGAGATGGCAGAGAGAGAGGTTTCAAGAGAATTTATTGGGATGAGCTTGGGAGGAATCCAACGAGAATGGGATATGATGTGTTGATATGCATATTTGTGGGGAGATGTAATGAAACACATTAGCATCTGATGGAAAAACCATTTAAGAAAATGTATCAAAGTAATATATGTTAGATAACATTATCCTTCAAGCTAAATTTAAAAACAATCAGGCGAGTCTGAAAATAGTTTGCAGGAATATTAAAAACCATCTGCCAAAATCTCTCACTTAAAGTCCCTAGACTCGCTGGGGGCATTTTTTTTTTTTTTTTTTTTTTTTGAATTCACTACATTTCACTAATACACATCAATCGCGAACACCAAGTCCCTATACTCCCTAGTTTTTGCAATACCTAGTCCATACCTTTCCACGATGTGATTTCATGACCTTTCAATGCGATACATTTACAGACAGTATTGTCTAACGTGTCTTTCATTTTGTAACCTTCGTTTTTCTATTATCGGTGCGAAAAAGTTTCTTTTGCTGATTCTTGCTATTGAACCTTCCATTTCTCTTTACTTTCTTTTAGTCATGAGCACACTACGAATTTCTCACATTGATAGATGGCAGTCGCGCAGCAAGCGAAAAGTTTCCCAGAGAAATCCTTTATTGGAATTGAATATCGTCGTTTCGTTCGAAGTCTTTTGATAGTATCGCAGTGATTTACTCAAAACTTTCACCAAGGGAAATGATAATATGGCGCGTGGGGGGATGAAAGTTATTTATGTGGATGATTGTTTTGAGAAGAAAGAGGAAAAATAATTGAGATTTTTTCGGAAATAATTTAAAATCCTTCAAATTGCCTATTATCGTGGTACAATATTCAAAGCAATCAAAATCAAGATCATATTGTATTCAAACAACCTACTCTCCAGCAATACCCATTAATTTCCCCGAAAACATATCACAGTCCACTTTCATTTCGCAAAAAAGCACTCTGTTCCACACTTTGACAAACTAAACAATAAATCCTCCTGCCAACTAGCTCATGCATATTTCGGTTACATTCATCTAGTCTGTTCGTCTGCGGACACTCATCCATCAAAACACATGAAGATTCGTCCTAGGACACCAAAACTACAAACAATGATTCAAATGCTTGCGCGAAAAATTTCATTCCAATTGCCACCATATTGTCCGCACATCCTGTCGACTGAAAACAAAAAAGTTCTCGCGACGTGTTCAGTTCTCGTCCTCAGGCTAATCTTCTTTTGTTTGCTGTTAGTACTTGTGGTATGTACATATGTTTGGGCACTGAAAGTTGCAATGACTGAATTACATACGTGAACATTATTTTCGACGATTTTCTGTCAAGCAGGGAGGATTTCGTCTAGTAGGCATGCATCGTATGTATGACTGAGTGATGTGGGTGCCCAAGAGTACTGTTCTAACGTACTACATACGGAGAGTTAAGTCCATCTGAATTCTAGGCTGTCGGCTGAATGATCGTAAATTTTAGGTTAGTGGACAAGTGAGCAAAGCTAACAAGGACTCAGTCATTTGGAATAGTAACTGGGTGAAAGTGTCACTTCGAATAGATCTATGAGGTGGAAACGGTTTGGAATTTAGTGGATTTTTCGAAGTTAATAGGAACGATGGTGGATTTGAGACTATTTACTTTTCATGCAATATTTTTAATCAGCATTAATGTCTCATGAGAAACGTTATTTCATACAAACAATTGTCTTACATGGTATGCCAAATTTAGCATTCGACAGGTGCTAACTTGGAAAATATGTTTCCCAAACTCTTCTCTATCATAAACCTAAATGACGCATAAAATGATACAATGTCAAATCAGAGCATTCAATCAAATTTTTGTTGTGGAATGATTTTGCAATTAAAAAATCGGCGGAGGATTGTACCGTGGAAAAAAACGATCAGCACACTTTTATCTATAATGATTACCTTAACTTCGATTCTTGCCCCAAAACCGATGAAATTAAATGACTAATGATGACTAATGATGATGCGCTTTCAAATGCCTGATATAATGAAGGATTGATCGTAATATAGCTCCGATTTATTAGCGCCCAGTGTGGGTAAATTTCAGGCATGTCGTCTGCTACTGAATGTGTTCTCAAGTGGCAGATAAGAGCTGAGCTATTATGAAAGTTCACAGTATGATAAGCACAAGGGTGCAGCAAGGGGGTCAAGCAAGGAGTGATAGTTGGTCCTCCTTTAATCCGGATGTCCTCAATTTTTGTGTTTTTTTAGAAATGACCTCGATTTTCGAAAAAAAAAAAAAACGAGGACATTTACAAAAACAACGAAATTTTCATTCAAAATTACCAAAAAATCTAGGATATTTAAATAAAACAACGAAATTCCCGTTCAAAATCACCGCCAAATTGAGAACAGTTTGCAGTATTTCCGTAAAAAAATGAACCAACAATTATGATTTTGCAAACAATATTTTTTTCATATAAAATAACGCATTGAATAAACTGAAAAATGCATTTCTTGCTCGTATAAATGTAATAGCTTGTAATAGCTCTTCTTGATAAGTGAAATGATTAAGAACAAAACAAACAAAAGAAATAAAATCCAATCTTTCAAACAAGCAAACAAATATCGAAAAAAATTGGTCTTAGATTTTGGATTTTGGTTCAGAAATAATTACTGATAACCTTAATTTTTTTTTTTTGCTCCACAGCTGCTTTAATTTGTCAGAAAAATGTCCTCAGTTTTTGTTCAAAATCTGCTAATGGCCTGTTTTAGCATTACAAATACGATTTAATCGATTTAAATTTAATTTCCTCGATTTTGATACAATTTTTGAAAAAAAAGCCAACGCGAAGAACTGACCACTGGACTTGATGATCAGCGAACTTGCTGATCAACCGTCTTACAGGAAAGCAACACCAAGAAGCAGATAATTAAGGAGGCAAAACCCTTCGTCGAAAGATTCAAGCTACAAAGAACGCCATTTGCAAGTTTTTGAAAATAGAACTGAGGGTGCTTCAATTTTCTGACACCGAAAATTCTGCAGCCATGACGAGTGAGATTACTATTAAAAAAGCTTATGACAAAGCTTCACGGGCTTACCATTGTGGGATAGTTGGAACTTTCTCTGGGGCTACGATGTGTACTTCACAAAAAGAAAAAGCATCATCAAAGAAAGAACACAGCAAAAAATATACTGAAAACATTTCTGCACATCGTCTAAGTAATTAAAAACAAAGCAAAATAACGACGCCTGAACCTAGCTTGGATAGAGAAGCCAGTGCTAGGCTGCAAACCTCGTTTTTAGATGAAAATCGAGATCGTTGACCGCAACAGCTTCACATCTACTTAAGAAATGGCAACAGCGATCTGAGAGTTAAATAGAAGATGTTAAAATCACGCTGCTCTCTCAACGATCAGTGACCATACAAAAAAGGAATACTTAAGGACCAGATCGGAGCAAAAGCTATTGAAAATACAGTCTAAGTGTCCATATCACAAAATTATGCGCGCCATAAATTTTTCACCGAACGAATCAATCAGACAACTTGGCAAGAAAATAGCAGCTCAAGATAAAGCACGAGATCTTCTGGGTGATTTGGCGGCTGCCATAGACATCAACGCAAGAGCTTTGAAGTGGGATAGGCCAAAAAAGAGCATACGGTGAAAATTAATTATGGAGATGTTAGCCAGATTGAACATGGTTGCACTAAAAAGGGATTAAATACCTACTTAACGCTGCCCGGGGCTCGGCGAGTCTATACCTGACAGCTCTTCATACCTGACATAACTTTCGTAAGCACTATCAGCGCTGAGGGTAATGGAAAAAAATACTGGAAGCGACCATAGCCACATCAATTTTTCGCTGTTGGAGGAAAGATAAAGTACGCGGAACTCAAGTCAACAAATAGATATATGGCTGGAATATTTTCAGAAGGTGAGCTCTTGGTAGATTATGCTGACGACGTAGCAAAAGTCATTACCTCTTGAAACACCCACCTCTTCCAGCTTAAATTCAATCAAGTAATGAGAATGGTATGACGGCTGGACCGAAAAGCACGGTCTCCAGCTGGCCATCAGAAAAACTCAGTTGGTCCTGCTGTCAAAAAGAAAGATATCATGACGGCCGGCTCCGAAGTAGTCAAGACCAGAAAATCAGGTATTCTTAAATAGCTCAGAAGTGGGAAGAGAGGTAGCAACAGCACAAGCACGAGCGCGAACAATTGAACTTTGGAAAGTACGCTAGCCTACAAATACTACAGAAACATGGAGGACTAGACTGATTTGCACCATCAAACATTTTTCAAGTGCTTCCGCTTCAAAAAAGTGGAGGTAGATGCCACACTCAGAAAAATATGTTTCCGAAAATCAAAGAAAATATTTACTTGTTTGCGAGATGTGAAATCTTCCACAAATCAAATAAACTTTTATTTGATATCAATAATTTGTATAAATATCATTGAAAAATTTCTTACATTCAATGGAATACAATTTTTGCTTTACCTTATTTCAAGTAAGTAATTTTCCTCAAATCTTGTAAACTATGCACTGAAAAAAATCCACATAGCGCCCAGAGCCATGTAACATAGCGCATTATTTATGGCCCCATACGCCATGTACATAGTACTCTGAGCCATGCAATATGGCTCCCAGCGCCATAATGTCAGAATCTACATAGCGCGTGGTGCCATGTTACATGGCGCAGTATTTATGGTGCCACACGCTATGTACATAGTTCCCTGAACCATGCAGTATAGCTCCCAGCGCCATAATTACATGGCGCAGAAATTATGGCCCCACACGCCATATTACATGGTGCCATGAACCATGTAATATGGCTCATGGCACTACAATTATAACTCGCAGCCAAGCTGTGTGAGGAGATGTATAAATGTCAGCAAGCTTCTTGAAGTTATTTATCCCTCGGGAATTTTCAGTTCGGAGCATCGAACTGAGAAGACTCGTGGCGTTTTGTTGTATGTGAACTGGATCATCTTCAGATGCACTGAAAAAACACATAGCGCCAGAAGTCATAATTTATAGACTTCTGGCGCCATGCACACAATCGATTTCACATAGTTCCACACGCCATAGTGCATAGGAGCAGATGCTATGCTTATAGCCCTCCACGCCATGTACTATAGTCCTCCACGCCATGTACTATAGTCCTCCACGCCATGTACTATAGTCCTCCACGCCATGTACTATAGTCCTCTACGCCATGTACTATAGTCCTCTACGCCATGTACTATAGTCCTCTACGCCATGTACTATAGTCCTCCACGCCATACAGTATAGTCCTCCACGCCATACAGTATAGTCCTCCACGCCATACAGTATAGTCCTCCACGCCATGTAATATAGTCTGCCACGCCATGTACATGGCGTGGAGGCCTATGTACTTTTCGCCATGTATTATGGCGTGTGGCGCCATATTTTATCACAATCCCTAAATCGACTATGTACATGGCGCCAGAACTCTATAAATTATGGCGTCTGGCGCCATGTGTTTTCTCAGTGTGTCTATGAATTTAGTAAATTATATCTACACCGCGAATATTTTTTTCTATGTTTCAACAACAGCCATGCTTCAATATTTGGCGAAATAATTGATAGTTTTTATGACTTCTATTAATATTTCCTCTACACAAATAAGAGGTTGATAGCTTAGCTCGCTAACGTATCAGTCCAAAGCAGCGATCTACCGCTCGCGGGTTCGAATTCCGCCGGGTTCATGGTTGGCTTTGTTCGTCTTCAGTTGTCCTAATTGATTAAGTGTCACATTATAGCTTAAATTGGCGACTAGGCATAAATAATACTAGCGCTTCAGAAAATAGGAAAATTAAAGTGCCACATATAAAAAGGAAAAAATGGAAAAAAAAATTTTCAGAGTTTTTGCGTGCCAACAACATGCGATGCTTTACTATAAACTATACCAAGTTTTACTCAGGGCAAGTACAATATTTGTTCTTTGAAATGAAGAAATTTCTTTCTGTGGATTGAGTAAATATTTTTTTGGCGCAGAATCATTACCCATTTTTTTTGATAATGTGTTCATTTTTCTTCAAAAAATATAAGTATTTTTCTCAGTGCAGATATATTTGTAAAGATGACGCTTCATTTAAACGATGCTTGGGTACATGGTTCGGCATATGTAAAGATGGTATTGCGGGTGAAAAGAGAAGAAATATTATTTACAGACTCCTCCTGAAAGTAGTCATGGGAGCACCTGATAGGTGCTAATGGCATGGCCAAGCCAGAGTAATGTGAAAATGGTTCCAGCTCGAACTTCCGTGATTACCTGGTGATGTGTTTTAGTGAATAAGAATCTCATATAATCGCGCATCGTTCATATGAATCCATATGATGGTTTTTCGGCATCCGTTCAAAAAAAAAAGTGTAGACAAAGCACTATAGCACAAATAAATTCTCCAATGTCATAACATTCATTGAAAGTTGTTTACTTGTTTTACATAACGTGCGAAGAAAATTTGCTCATTGATCAACCAATTTATTTTGATTTGATTTTTTCTAACCTCCAAAAATATTTTTTTTTTAATTTATATCAATTATTTTCTTCAACTTATCGGCAGTTACCAACAGCTAATAGAGTGCAGTATTGCACGAAACAGCTTCACAAGAACCATCGGAATAATCTCATAAAACTAGCAAACATCTGAAATATCTCACTTCTCCTCCACTTCATCGCTCAGCTTGGTTTTCATTCATTTGACCAAAACTTCTCAATGAAACCTCACCACATATGGCGAAACATTGACGAAACCAAGAGACCGATCCCTACGGCGACAGCTCCAAATTCTAGTGCCTATTTGTTCGGCCAAATGAATGCATGTTGTCGTCACACGGTCACACACAAAAACTTGGAATATTCTCAAAATTTATGTGACACATGATAATTGTGAAATATTTATGACTCATTCACAATGAGGAATTTTCAGTGTCGGACCTCCATTACAGTATGTCAGTTGTTTTGGTATATACGTCCCCGCACGCTCAACTTCGCAACTCAGAGCTGAACCCTGGATATTTCATTCGGCTGCGGACCTGATGTGTTCTAGCTTTTTCCCCGATGCAGTCGTCAGTGTGCTCGGAACTCTGCTAAAACCAAAGCAATAGCAACAAAAGAAGCAGCTCAACATAGCGGTTACAAACCCTGCTAGTGTTTTAGAGTTATTCTGTTTGCAGGGCTATTCATTGTGCAGTGTAAGAGTAGCGGAGTATGGACAAGAAGTAAAAGGAAAATGTTTCTAAGTATGAATTTTGATTGGAGCCTGATGTCCACATGTCGTGAAGCTTTCGGCATCGAGCGGAATATTTAGGACAACTCTGACGAGAGTTTTGTCTGTTGGAGCTAAAGTAAACTTACCCGTTTCGATGAATAATTACGACGTTTGATGCCTGATAACTAATACCTGATGACGAAATAATATAAATCAATCCACGCGGAACATGACAAGATTATGACCAAAATATTAATTTATAAAATACAGCAAAATAAACCCAGAAATATCGTACATTAAAGTTCCAATACCTCAAAATGCAATAGCATTTTCTCAAAAATCTCATCACAAACCACACCACTACAAATTCAATGAGGAAATCTTGAAAACTAGTAGACAGACAACAGATTCTTATTTGAACCCCGTAAAGTAAGAAACTGATTTTTAACCCTTCGACCACAGACATATCATCGACAATTATCCTCTTCCATGTCCGGGATAACAATGATCCCATTCAATACGAATATGAAATGAAGAAGACTAGAGTCTTTTTACCTGCACATCTCCCACCCACCAGCTCGAACAGTCCGAACAATTTCGGTCATTTCGCAATGTAATCGAACAGGTCAGGATAAACCGAGGTGATATCTGCTGTACACGCGGTGAGATATGAAAAGAAGTTTTGGTGGAATCGAAAAATTGAAAGGACATACATTTCTTGTTCGGTCGATGCAACCGACATATGACATACATATCGAATCGAGTCTATAACTTCGGTCTATTATCATCATCATCATTGCAGAGTGGTCTCTGCTATTTATGACTTTTCCAATTCCATCCCCGAAGGATATCAGGTGGATATCTTCAGGTCTAAGTCAGGATGTAGATGGGATATATAATTCGAAAAGTCGAAAAATGTTCAATGTGCATTTTCCCGGGGACAACTATCGGGTTCGTGTAATTGACATCATCTCAATACGTGTCTGAAGTGGACCATATCGAGAAACGATTGTTAGTTCTGAGTAGATGGAATAAGATAGTTCCGAATGCTCCCATTTCGTTTAAATCGATTCTGGGTATATTTTAGATACTACGGAGCTGTGTCGTTTTAAAATGAATATGACCATTTCCAATATGTCGTGAAGACGAGTTTTATCTCCCATCGGAACTAACGATTCCAATTAAAAATTTCAAATGAAGGCCCACTGCTGTTTTCCACAATTATAGCTATCGCCTATTTCCATAAAAACGACACAAATCTCATAGAACAATCATCATTGCATCGTATCGCATCACATCTCGATACAGTCTCTCACGACTGTCATTCGATTGAGTTTTCAAACAATAGCGAATCACCGAACGAGCGATTGCGACAGATCCAACTTAGGGATTCACTTTATCTAACAAACGTTCGCTGCTATTCAGAATTACACTTGATACATGCATCACATTTTTCATTTGTATTTGACACTTTTCTGCATGATAGCATCATCCAGTGCACATTCATAGCCATCCCCAGCCATCATCTTGTCCATTGAATCCGGCGGCAGTGGCAGCAGAAGTAGCAATAGCGATATAGGTGGTGGGCGTTCAATGGACCACAGCAACAAAACGGCGGTACAGTATCGATGAACCACCAGGTAGCCCTTCAGTTCTATGGGTGTAGTTCTTTCTCTCTGCACACCTTCCTTGACAATTGATAGTGCCCATCATTTTGCCGAGATATTTCCCAACTATTCACCGTGTTACTGTTACCGTCCTGCCATTATGATGGCAATTGCATTCAAATGGGAAAAACTAGCCGGCTACCTAACTATGGCAGATATCATAGAAAATCATACGGACAAGGAGAATGAACTGAAATGGATCGAATGAGAAAAGAAAGAATGTCACAGTGAAATTGTAGTATAAATTGCGAGTGGTCATTAGATCCGCTTGGAATGTTGTATGGTTTGAATGGCTGTTTTAAAATCTAAGAAATAGATACAGTTGATATGCTTGATATTTAAGGTTTATGACCGAGTGGATATTTGAAATGATCATTTGGTTTAATAAAAGGTGGAATCGGACAGTTTTGAATGGTCTAGAAAGTTGTGGGTCTTATTGACCATTGATAGGTATTTTATTCCTATGGTTTTTGTAGATGCTTAATTTTTTCTTGATATTGAAAATTATGAGTGCTGAAAGCGGGTTGTTTGATAACGAAAATGTACTTTATATTAAATTCATTCCTTGAAAGAATTTAATTTAAAAAGCGATAAAAAATCCGAATTAACATTTTTTCATCAAAACTTTAATATGCTCATAATTTATTTGATGCCAAACGGCAAATATGACTAATAAACGGAACACTATTATTTCAACTCAATTTATTGGCACATATTGATATCGTGCCCACTTATTCACAATTCGACATTTTACTATCCAATTGCTTGGATACCTTGAACAAGCTTAACAAGTTAACTGATAACATTAAAAAAAACTTTGATTTTCTTTCCATTTTTCTTTCTTTGGTTTTCGCAAATTTTCAAAGTAATTAGTTTTTAACGCAATAAGTAACCAATATCAACCGAAAAAGTGTCAACCGGAATAGACTCGCTAAAAGCTAACAATGCAACAGTTTATTTCTTAAAACGAATTAATGACATTATTTCACCAGTTCTTAAACATTTATTCATTTTATGCTTCGAAAAAGGAGTGTTTCCAGAAATGCTGAAAACTGCTGTGGTCGTCCTATTTTTCAAACATGTTCCTTTGCAAATCGAAATAGCTACAGGTCAATTTCTCTTCTATCGATATTTTTGAAAATTGTTTAAAAAATTGTTAAAATTATTAATTTATTTTTATTTTATTATTTTATTTATTAATTTATTTTTATTTATTATTAATTTTTATTTAGCAATTAATTTAGATTAGCTGAGAACAAATTCTACAGAGTACGCCCTACGGAATTTTTTTCGAGCAATTCGATCAAGCTGAATTTTTCGGGAAACATAGGTACGTAAGAGTAGGTCCTTGTCAAGTTATTTTTAACCCATTGACAGCCCTGGCTTCTTAGTTAATTTTCAGCTAACCATATATTTCGATGGAAAGAAGAATTTCCGAAAAAAATAAACCAGCAAACGAAAACAAAACTGATAATGTTTTTCGCTCGATAATAAAAACACTTTGAAATTTTTAATCTGATGCGGGCGCTTAATACCTAAAACTTAGAAAAGTATTTTTTGTCGAAATTCGATTTGAAATAAATTCTGACAGAAAAATCAAGTCTTTGCATAATTCACAAGACATTTTTATGTTTATTAAAAATGTGTGGTTTGTGATGAATGTGCAGACAACCCAGACAACCCTACAGCAGGCAACTGGAAGAAAAAAACATTCCCCTGAAAAAATGCAAACGACTGATAAAGACAGTCCTTTTTGCTGCTGTCAAATTGAAAAATTCCATGTCCCAACACCTTTATTATTTTTTTAACAAGAGATACTAACGTCAACTTTTCATGTGATAAGCACCTTACGATGGAAATAGGTTCATTTTTCCAAAGCTTTGGAGTTTTTTTCGGGCAGCAAACCCCAAAATCTTTTCATGCCTACAATGTACGATCCACTCAGAGTTCGAATCTTGTGGAGAAAGATTTGCTTTGTAGCATGGATAGTGAACATTTTGATTGCTATTTTTGTGAAAAGGGCCACTGCAGGAAATCGTTTCCTACTGGAGAATTTGCTTCATGCATATTTATATGCAACCAAAACAACAACGAACTTAACCACCGGCTGATTCGACGAACTTAACCACCGGCTAATTTTATTCGAAAAAAAATTTCAACGCTACCGTATCGTCGTTCCACAATCGGTAAGTTTTTGCTTATGCACATTTTGTGTTTCCGTTTACTATCATGCTGAGGTTTTTGTTAAATTATTAATTTTTTTTCTGTTTGCTAAATTTTGGAATTCCTATTTTGAATTATTTTATTTTGTTTTTTTTTTCGTAATATTTTGAATTACTTTTGAATTATAAATTTTGTTTGGTATGATATTCTTAGATTATAAATATAGAATATTAAATCCCTAATACTGGAAGCAAGGGTCAACTTTTTGAATTTTCCAAGTATTGAAATTTTCGTGGGTGGCAACTCTTAAATTCGTTCTGTTCCTTAAGCCTTTGTGGCAGTCACCGCCCGTACATATGCGGCCACTTACGCACTGAAAAATATTATCATTATTCGTAAATATTTCACTTCTATTCAATGTGAAGCTAATTCTGCATGTTTCTTTTGCTTTTCGTGGTTTAAAAGTTATGAGGTTTAAAGTTATTTATCTGCATTCAATTAAACTTCAAATGAAAAATTTAGTTGCTCCACAGAGAAAATTCTTATTAAAAAAATTAAAAAATTAAGTTGTAGAAGAAAAATAGAAACATTTTAAATTTATAAAACACAAAAAAAAAATTGCATACTCAATGTATGCTACTTCTTGAAAACCATACTGGTTGCAGTATTTTTATGTCTTTTGTTAAATCGTTGTATCAAGAGATCGTTCAACAGTTGGTTTATTCAGGACTCAATTCGTTCTGATTGGGAATGGTCCAAAATTCTGTTAATGATATCCAGAGTTTTAATGGGCTAGTTTAAAACTACATTATATTTTTTTGTGTATAAAAACTTGCCATTAATACATATTTTTTTAGAGATAAAGGCAGCTGAACAGTTGACTATTTCACATTTAGATGGCGGACTGGATTTATCGCCTCACTAGGCGTTCTACTCAACATATTGGTGTTTGAAAAAATCGCATGACACCAATTAAATATTCAATTGGTGATAACAAGCAAAAGCTTAAAAGCCGTTTGAAATGGTTTGTGCGTTTAGGCATATTTTAGATTTAATTCTTTAAATTTGGATTAACAAAGTCAGCTTGTTATAGATTAATACTCCCAGATTTTTAGTTTTCCTAACAGTTGCATTTGTTTTGTCGACGTTAATTTTTAGTTGGTTTCCAAGAAGTGAATTGTAATAATTGTTTGAGTTTTAACTGTTATTTAAGGAGGAATATGCCATCTGCATAAATAATACATTTCAAATTTGAGTTATTGTTTTCAAAATTTTGGTCGTATAGCAAGTAGTGGGTTGGGCCTGAAATTGAGCCCTAGTATGTGCCAACATTTCTGTTTTGATCAAGATTATGAAAGTATTTTTTATTAAATTATTACTACTTTATTATTACTACTATTATTATATTACTGCTATATCATTATTATCTTTTATTAAGTTATTATTTCTTATTAAGTTAGTATACAATATGTCACTTAAGTTATTGTGATCAATCGAATTGAAAACCATCTCAATTAGAGCTTAAATTTTTTGCTGCGATGATGGAGTCATGAGAGTTTTTTCGAACATTTTTCGTGCTACATTTTATTTTTAACATGCTCCATAATTTTTTTTCTCTACCCATAAGTTATACTAATCGTTTTACTAATACATAATTTTTTGACTATTGTTTTGAGGTTCACGGAAAGCTGCTTAATTTGTTTTTGTCGAAAGTGAGTTTTATTATTTGGATTTTTTCGATAATTAGTGAAAGCTGACTTTTTTTTTGCTTTACTCTTTTTAGAATGTTACCCGTAATCCAACTGATAATTCTAGTTCGATTGTTTAAAGAATGATAGATTTTCCTTTCAAAGTACTATTTATTTTCATAAGCTTATCGCATTTAATTTAATGAGATATGCTATTACGTTCTTTTTTTCAAATAGTTTTTGTAAACTCTCTTTATTAAATATGAACTGGCATTTTGAGTATTGTTATGGGGCTTTTCAGTACAAAATTATTCCTAACATTTTTGAATTATACCTTACGATTTGAAATATATCTGTAATCTATCTAATCTATGAGACTGATACACTGAAAGAAAAATCTTGGTAAAATCAACAATTTTCCTTAGTTGTTTTTGCGTCAACTACGGGCTATAGTTAAAACAACCATAAAAAAATAGTTGATTACTTTTATGCACCATGACGCGTGGTTGGCAAACAACGTCCGTGGTGCAAAAAAAGTAAGCAACCACAAACAATGGTATTCCAACAATATACATAGTACGAGATAGGAAAAGACTATAGTATGTAATATATATATAGTTTATGTATATAGTATGTGGTAGCCAACCTAATCCTCGTACAACAGGATTTAGCAATACAAAAGACAAAACAAAATGAATTTGGTTGATGCCTTGGTTGCATTGACAGCGACATTGTCGGTGCATTGTGATTCACCAAATTCAACTGCGGCATTCACGCCTCCCCCTGTGACGCCGCTGCCGCAATGCCGCTGTTTTGTGTTTACAGTAAATTTTTTCAGTTCACTGCGTTTACCACAGTCGAAGAAAGCGTCATACAACGTAATATAAAGGCTTCACTGCATAACATGCATATGAATTATATCGAACAGCAAACCGAACATAATTTTGCCATGTAGTATATGAAACTTCTATGATAGAATAGGAGTATGAGTATGAGGAGTATGAAAAATCAATAGTTTGTCTTAGTTGTTTTTGCATCAACTAGGGCTATAGTTAAAACAACCATAAGAAAATCGTTGATTACTTTTATGCACCATGACGCGTGGTTGATAAACAATTTCATTCGGAGCATGAAAAACGTCCAAATGTTGAAACCATTCTACTTTGCGTAGAATAATTTCAAAGACGTTGCTCACTGAATTACGTTTGCTGAAATCAACTATTGCGAAGTAGTTTAAGTACCATAAAAACTGTTGATAATTCGAAACGTTGAAGTTTTGAGTGAATTGATGAATATTTTTCTATTTATCAACTAATTTTCGTGGTTATGAAACAATTAAAACAGTTGATTTCATGAACGTTGAGATATTTTTTGCATAACTAGAACCAACTACTTTTATATCGTTAAATTAACTATATTAACATAGTAAAAATAACTATTTTCCGTAGTTCGTTTAACTATTTTGAATGAATCGTTGCAATACTATTAAAAATAGTTGAACCAACCAAGAGTTTTTTTTTCAGTGTAAGCATTGAAAAAGCGGACAGATTACCCTCAAAATATCGATCGGTCAAGAAATCAAAATAATCTTTAAATTAAAATATTAGGTAATCTTAAACTACTTTTAGTATGAAAATACATAATCCATTAGATTAAATAAAATCAGCTGCTACTTTTTTCGGTTCATGTTCTTTAGTGGGCCAAAAATATGCATTTTGAGAATATGTAAGTAATTAATAGTGGAAGAGTCGCTAGTTTCCAGTCGTAACCAAATTATTGTATTTTTGGTGAATTAATCAATATATTTTAAATAGTAGGTAAGTGAATTGCAGTTCTTCCACTAACTGACGTCTGACTACCAAATGTTGCCGAGAATTATGATAAATTATGGAACAATAATTCAATAATATAAATTTAAGTTTTCAAAAGCATAATTTCATCAGACTTTAAAAAATGTTTCTGGCTACCACAACACCTAAAATTATATGTTTTACATTCCTAACATTTTTAAGAAAGTTAGAACATGCTAAAACTAATATTAAGGGGTAACACCTATGTAAAAATTTCAAAACAATCTATTTGTTTGTTTTTGCTAAAATGGCAGGGAAACATGTCTAGAATAACGTCTTAAGTTATTTTCAAAAATAAAATTTTGTTTTCCGAGCTATGAGCATAAACGTTGGGCGCCCCATCGTGCGGCCGGGGCCTATGCGGCGCGCGTACGGCACGCTCTGCTCCAAAGTCCTTATACCTACCACAGGTATCCGTTAGCGACTTTTCTCATTAGTAAATTACCATTCAGTATGACAGGTAGTAGACCAACATTTGCCATAAAAAAGGCAATAAATCTACAAAGCGAAAACGAGAAACGTGAAAGAGCCGCCCTTTGTTTTCAAACTTTAAATGCGTTTTTCTCGAAACCACATTTTTTGATACGGCCCGCACGATTATTCATCCAATTTGTATCCGATCAATTTGAAATTTTGGTGCAAGCTTCACAACATCATTTTCTAGGGAAGTACGTACGATTTTGTTGATAAATTGAAAATTTTCATTTTTACGGCTGATTTTGTACGATTTTTTTTTACCAAAAAATTTTTTTTTTGGAAAACCATACGCCAATCTTTCAAAATTCAATATTTTTGAAAACCCGTACGTACTTCCCTTGCTTTTAGTTCAAACTTTAAGAAAAATTTTGATTTTTGTGTTTCAGACCATTTGCGACGACGAAAAGTTGCGGGCCGTTGAGGCATCTTTGAAAAATCGTCTGATGCTCGTAGCCTGGTACAGCGGCCATTTTGTATTTTAGGACGTTGTAAAAATTAATTTGTATACTTCAAAACATGTATAATAAAGCCATGTAATTATTTTTTCAATCAAATATAAAGTTTCCTTGGAAAAAATGCAAAAAATCACCCTCGAAAACAGCGTTCCACATAGGTGTTACCCCTTAGTTCGCAGAAAAGTCTTAATTGGATGATAAAGAAATTGCCAGGCACTCGGGAGAATTCTTGTTGTCAGATCTATGATTCAAGGCATTTTATTTTGCCAATGCGTGGGTCATTTTTTTAAGCAAAAAAAAAACAGCAGTTCTGGATTCTCCATAGAATTTGGCGCAAACGTCAAATGTTCTGAAGTAATATTTGGACGTTTAGCCATCTTTTTACATTAAAATCTTTTAACATTAAATTCACTATCTTAGTATAAAGTTTGCCAGGCACCTCAATAAAGGCGATAAATGTATTTTTCTGGGAAGCTATTTATGCAGCCAAAACATAATTTTGATGATCTTGGTATGATTGCTATCACCATTCGTCTAAGATGAAAATAATTACTCAATTAGGAAAAAAAAAATTTCAATTTTTCTCTTTTCATATTTTTGTCGATTCTGATTTGGACACAAAAACCTGAACGAGTATGGCTTTCTGAAAAGATCTCTCAAAGAAAAAAAACTTTCACAAAAGCGATTTCTGGGCATCTTAGGCCAGTCATTTGTTTTTTTTAGTCAACAGTCAACTTCTGTTGTCCTTATCGTTTTCACATTTAAAATCTCTTCGACAACTCTTCTCCGCTATTTTACTCGTCCATCTCCAATCGGAATAGTTTTTCTTGATTATTTTTAGTATCCCTAACGATTTTGCATGTTTCCAAAATTGCAAACAGAAAAATAAGTGTGGAGCCCCACCAACTTTTTGAAGATAAAATTCTATGCATGACATTACTACTCGTTCTAAGCCAATGGAAACCATCAGAGCCGTCAGAGCATACTATTAGAGACAAATTGTCATCCATCAACTAAGAATTTTAGCTCCCCATAACACAAAAGTTGGACTAAGATAATATATTTTTTTAAGTTATATCATAATAATATAATTTGTGTAAAATCAAATAACCGTTATTTCTACTAATGTTATATAGAACTTTCGAAAGGCAAACCTAAATAATGCCAATCAATCAAAAAAAAAAAAAAATCATGCATCGAAAATCAAGCAAGTACTATTTCAGTGCGCCATTGGAGATGATTCAGGCAAAGAAAGTTCAGTCACTTGCGAGCTAAATCGGAATTAGAGAACTTCAATGCATACTTGGAAAGCAAAAATAAGTGGCTACATTCGGAACTTAACAAATCCATTCAATAATTTGAACATCTCTTTTCGTCCAGTTTTCGTTTCATTTCAATCACGCAAACCATCTCCGCACTAATCAACTGCTAATGAATCAAAACTTGTCATTTTTCAAATTTTTAATCAATCAAAACCCGTCATAATTCCAAAATCCCAAATCACGCATTTTATCTGCTACTCTACATCCCGAAACTCCAAATCATTTTTGGAGGTCTCATCTGACAACCACTGATTAGAAATGCACCGAAATATTTTTCCATCGTTCGCTCATCGCTTTGCATTCCCAAATCACAGAGCGTATCCAAATCCACTCAGTCCATATCAACAGGGCATTCTTCGTACAGGGATTTCGAGCATCAGCAAACCCACAGAATGATATGAAGTTGAATGGGGACAGTCAACTCGGATATTGTCAAAAATCGAAAATGACTTATTAATATTCTAATCCCGGGACGCTCGAAAAAAACCATAGGGAAAAGTCGACGTTCTACTAAATTGTCTCAGATTAACAAAAATTGCAAACACAACGACCATTTTTTGGGAGATTTGTATTGAATTTTTCGGCAATAGGCTCAGAAATTGGGCTCTGGTGTATCGAAAATGGGAAATAATATACACGCTCCGGGCTCTAGATTGAGTGTGTAATAATAATCAGGATAATAGGAAGTCACTGTCGTTTCAGTACAATAGAAAAGTTACCCTCTTAATGGTAGCTACCCCCGGTGTGAATACAGCTCGAGACTGTGAGCAAGGACACAGATATTATTTCTTTTGAGGATAATAGGCACAGGCACATGTGGCATACGACGGCCACTTGTTGCTATCGTGAAAAAGCTATGTTTGGTTGGTGCTACCCTTTCTGTTGTGTTTTGGACTTTTCGTGAAGTTTAATTTGCGTGGTAGAGGGTGGTGTTGTTAGATAGTGTAGAGGAGTGTAGTGGAGTGATTATTCTGAACCCAAAATAGTTTTTCATCATTTAAATTTTTTTAATTGAATATACCCCTAAAAGTTACTTAGGTTTAAATTTAAGCGCAGATCTAAGTCTGAAGCATACAGGATAGATTCCACTTAGAATATAGCTGACTAAACTAAGTATGGCCAAGAAAAGTATCTAAAATTATTTCAATCGAAACAGACAAACTAATAACTTTGAAAATCCATTTGTTTGCTTTATTGCAAGGAAACATTTCTTCAAAAAACTGAAAATCACAAATACTCACTACTCTCTAGTAAATTTTTTTTCTATGAAAAAAATCTTTTCGCCCCTTCAGTTGCCATATTCCACGATAAAAGCATAAATGCTTGGAAGAACATTATAAGGACACTCTTCGTTCACATTAGGCTCCTGCTGATTTTTATGAAGCTTAAAGTAGACTCTGGTCGAGTAAGCTGTTTGAAGAGGGAGTCAATTCTTGGCCGAAGGGTACTTTGAATACAAAGTTTTAGTATCTTAAGTTGTTTTAAAGAGATCCGGAAGTGAAAGTCAAAGTGCTGAGCAAGGAATGCTTTCTCTTGAGTTTCTCAATGTGAGGAATAGTATGCGTGCGAGAAATCACTGGTATATTTGAGTGGTTGAGCTCGTGAGGTGTCTGGAAGAGTTTTAGCTGTGAGATTAGGAAAGCCAAGTATATCACGTTTGCCTCAAAAGATAGAAAAACTAAATGGCTTGTAAAATAATCTTTTGGTTCAAAAAAGTTTTTAAATGCTTTCGTATAGAGAATGCATCAGCAACGATATTTAGAAAATTATGAAAGATATTTATACAAATTATTAAAATAAAATAATGAAAAAAAGTACAGTTATGATGGAGGTTAAGATTATGTCTTAGCACCAGAAATATGAAACAGGATATATTGAATGCTTCAGTCTTGAGAATAATAGCCACATCAGTCGGAGTTACATTCTCGCTTCTTGCGAGTCAACCTACCACAAATATTTTTTTATTGTATTTTTTCGAGAAATGCATAACTCATTTTTTACGATGCCCGAAGTTCTTTGAAATGGAAATGCAGTCGAATCCCTCTCATCATCCTTTCCTTTAAGAAAATAATCATCAGCAAAAAAGCCAGCTTCCAATTCAAAGCCACTACCTAGCATGTATCACATCTTTGGAAGCCCAAAAAAACCAATGCATAAACTTCACTCCCTCTACCAGTCAAGCTAAGCCGTGCGAGGACATTCCAGCAATGAAAATATGATTGGATCTGGAACTGTTTTCATACAATCCATAAAACAAGTGAATTTTCTTTTGATTTGTATTCCATTCGGCTCCTGTGGATCATCGTTGTAGTAGTATGCAGTCAAGCAAGGCTACTGCAAGAATGATTCACTGCTGTATCTATCTGTCTGCCTGTCGTCTGTCTTCTCCTTGTTTGCGTTCTCCTGGCTAAAATATCCATATTGTGTCGGTTTATTTTGCACAGTTTCATTCAACGGTTTTACCGGTTAATTTTTTGTTTGGTTTTGTTTTTCGTAATTCGTGTTATGGTTAGTTTCCCAGTCGATGATGAAGTCGGTGTTGTGGCATATGTGAATGAAAATAAAATTGCTGCAACCAGACAAGTGTATGACTACTGTAGAACAACAAGATGAAAAATCGTTTTCAGCAATGATTTATTACTAGTCAGTGGTTGGTAGTAGATACTGTCAAACTGGTATTTTATGGAATAACCACTTTTTATATGATAAAGTTTCAACTGGAAAGAAGATAGTTACACGCTTTTTTGAACAAAGAGGGTTGTTACTTGAGAAAACATAAGCATAAACCTATTGAAGATGTTTCTATTGGTATGAAATTATTTATCATGAACCATTGCTTGCAGATGCAGTTTAAGGTAAGCTATGGATTTCTAGAAAAAAAATAAACTTAACGCTACGGTGACACTGATTGCTAGAGATGGGCAAAAGAGCTCATGGCTCACCACTGATCGTTATTTTTTACAGTGTAGCGCTGAAAAAAGCACAGCATAGTTTGCAAATGTTCAGCGAACAGTGTACTGAGAGTACGGCGCAATAGTGTAAAAAAAGAACAATCAGTGGTGAGCCATGAGCTCTTTTGCCCATCTCTTTTGTAGATAGGTCAATTATTGACGTCACTTGGGTCAAACTCTGTGTAAACAACCGTCAATTGGTTGTTAGCAATCAATTGCCAGCATTTGTCAAACAAATTGCCAATAAGTTTGACAGCAGTGTGAGTTGCCGTCCATGCCAGGCAATTGACCCCCAGCCCCTGGACACGGACGGTATAACTTTCCATCTTTAGCCCCTTCAATCCTCTCGCGCACAAAGCATGTTAAAAATGCCTAGCACTCATTGTCAAATTGGAGGGGAACTACTTGGATTTGACCCGATTTGACAATGAGTAGCTAAAAAATTACTACCATTTCCTTCAATGTAAATCTTATGAGCGTAGATATGAGAGGAATGGATACGAAATGGGCCGAGAGAAATGAAGCAATTTTCGACCTCTGGTATAGTTGTGTGAGCGAGAGGTCGCAATATGTTAGTAAGACGAGGGCGGCGTGAAATATTGTAAAATTAAAGGGCAACTTTTTTGGTGCAAATACAAATTTATTACTATTGATGTAATGTAATTCATGTCAATTGCGAATCAATGAGTTTCGATTTGCATTAAAAGTGTGCGTAGTATTTGCATTTATGTAGCATTTATCATGCATAATTTATCATGCATTTATTTAGCATTTATCATGCATAACTAGGTGATAGTGTTGCTAAAACCATTAAGTCTGATCAAAGTGTATGATCAAATACTATATGAAGTTGAGTTTTGTCATGCTTTCAAGTATGTTAAAATAAAATCTGCTTTGAGGTAGTAAGGTGGAGTAAAGAGTTTTTTGGCCATTGTTTGGCAAAAACTGCCTTTATGGCGCTTTGGGTGATTGATGTATCACTGGTAAGCAGTTGCAGTTTCAAAGCGTGGGCCACTCAGAGTTGCCATTTGTAGGGATTTCTCCCTACTGTAGGTGTATTTAGCGTCTAAAATTACCCTAGGGAATATTTCAGTCATTTTGGTCATATGTAGGGAAAATGTTTTATGTGCGATGCACCTTTTAATAAAAACAGAATAAATCGCCTAAACTGAAGCATTTTTACTATATCTAATTCATTACCTATTTTTCAACTTGCATTTTACAAAGCAACTTATAAAACCCAGTGTAGTACAAAAAATAATTGGCAACGCTGATGCTCTACTCCGTTTCTACCATTACTTTAGATTTGCATTTTGTGAACAACTGGTAAATGGTAAATGTAAGAAGAAGAGCTTTCCTTTCATCCACGACTTTTGAAACTATTTCTGTTAAGTGAGAATGGGCGAAAGTAAAACGTCAAAAAGTTGATCGTACACGATCAACGGGTCTGACCACTTCCTATTCACCCCCACCTTCTATAAACTTGTATTGACTTGATTAGTCTAAAAGGCCTAATAGCTACTTAACATTTTGCTTGTGCGTTGTACAAATTTGAATGCGACTTTCAACTGCAGCTTACAAATTATTGGAAAATTGTCTACTTTTTTGTGACAATTTGTTACAAAGTTGTCAAAATAAAACATTTTCGGTTAGCTATGCAATTGAAAAAAGGGTGAAAACAATAACATCACTTTGACTTTGAACGTAGGGAAATTCGTAAAATCATTCTAAGTGTAGGGTAAAATTGCATCTGGTGTAGGGAATTTTACGGCCAAACTTCTGGCAACACTGGAGCCACTACAAGATTGTGGCCAGTAATGACGCCGAGCAGCCGTTTGCAGTCAGTCGGGTTAATTCAAGTAGGTATTTGCAGATTTGTGTTGCTCGCCATCGAAGTCAACCAAGCACTTGGCTTTTTGGATAGGAATTAGAATGTCTGTCGATTCAATTAGTGAATTAGTGGAAGATAGGCCCAAAGTTTGGTAACGCGTTCGTTTTTTGATTCTCATTAATGATTTTATGACCGGGCATCCAGAAGCTTTTGACTCTTCTATTTATGTGTGTTAGCATCAGTGTTTTTCTCGCAGCTTGACTGTTTGTGAAAATGTTAACACTGGTACTGTGGTATCGTTAGCGGATATTTGATACTACAAAATACTCCACTTGGAAAAAAAATCACAGGGGTATGTCTGAGAGCTGATTCTATTTCAAAGTCTGCAGAGTATAATGCAGCACCTTATCCTAGATCCATTCGTATAAACGCTAAAGATTGCTGTGTTCATTAGCTGGTTCCATGCCTGTCTATACCCTACGGTTCCTTAATATCTTCGCTAATTTGAATAATTCCCATAATTGTCTTCTAAAACAAGCTAGATTCCTGTTCCACCAGGACGGCTCAGATGCTATGCTGCGTAAAGCCGCAGCCAAGTTGGAGTGACTAGAGTGTCGAGTCAAGCAGCGTTCTGCAGTTGTTATTGTGCTCTCTTCGCTCAAACTTCGCCATACCCTAAGAATTTCGGGCCAGTAATTTCGACATGAGATTTAGCTTGGAGTCAAGAAGTACATCCAAATATTTTTCATTCTTTTGACCAGAAAATATTTATTTGGGGAACCGGGAGGTAACGGGAACATCGTTTATACACTGAAAGAAAAACTCTTAGTTGGTTCAACTATTTTGAATAGCATTGCAACGATTCATTCAAAATCGTTAAACGAACTACGGAAAATAGTTATTTTTACTATGTTAATATAGTTAATTTAACGATATAAAAGTAGTTGGCTCTGGTTGTACAAAAAATATCGCAACGTTCATGAAATCAACTGTTTTAATTGTTTCATAACCACGAAAATTAGTTGATCAATAGAAAAATATTCATCAATTCACTCAAAACATCAACGTTTCGAATTATCAACAGTTTTTATGGTACTTAAACTACTTTGCAATAGTTGATTTCGACAAACGTAATTCAGTGAGCAACGTCTTTGGAATTATTCTACGCAAAGTAGAATGGTTTCAACATTTGGACGTTTTTCATGCTCCGAATGAATTTTTTTTTTGCTTATCAACCACGCGTCATGGTGCATAAAAGTAATCAACAATTTTCTTATGGTCGTTTTAACTATTGCCCGTAGTTATGCTAAAAAAAACAAAAGAAAATTGGTGATTGTTCATACTCCTCATACTCATACTCCTATTCTATCATAGAAGTTTCATACACTGAGCGAAATTGCTATGGTTCCACCCATAATATGGGAACAAAGCTGCGTCCAGATGAAACAGATGCGTAGATGAAACAATTTTATATTATTATTAAATAAAAAAAGCTTTATTAAGACTGATTCAGGACAGAAAGTGAAAAGAATACAAGAATTGAGGTAATGTAAAAATTAAAAGAGAAAATGTAGACATTTTTAGTGCGAAATTGCTATGGTTCCACTTTATTAAAAAATAATAAATCAATGTTTAATATTACTAAAACCAGGTTTTAATATTTAGTACTGCCTCCTTGATTTAGTATCACTTCGAAAATGCGATCTTCCATGCTGTTTATTAAATTTCTTAAGGTACTTGCAGAAATCTCTTCCCAAGCTTCTTTAATTCCAGTTTTGAGCTCTGCAGGGGTGTTATACTGCTTTCCATTTAGATAAACTTTTCGCACCAGCATCCCCCATAGGTTCTTAATTGGATTAAGATCCGGGGAACGGGCAGGCCAGCTCAGGACTTCAATTTCCTTCTGTTGGAACCACTCCTTAGTTGCTCTGGAACTGTGGATAGCGGCATTGTCTTGCTGAAATTTCCAGTTTTCCGAGGAAATCCTGTCGCCGTATTCGATTAACACTTCCTCCAAAAGTTGAATATAATTTTCGGATTTCATTCGCGTTGAAATCCAACAAATCGGTGTTTTTCCGTTGTACCCAATCGCTGCCCAAACCATCACTGTGCCCCCTCCAAAATTTCGGCTCATAGCTACCTGCTTATTTTTACTCAAGTCATGCCAATAAAATTGTTGGCCATCTGGACCATCCAGATTGAATTTCTTTTCATCAGAAAAGATAACATTTTTCCAATCATCTTTCCAACCCATGTGTGTCCTGGCAAAAGTCAGTCTGGCTTCTTTGTGGTTTTTTGTCAGAACCGGTTTTTTTTGCTCTTTTAGCCCATTTAAAACGACCAGATTCGTTTAAAATTTGTTGGACTCTCCTTTTTGAAATCAGGAGGTTCTGTTCCATCCTTATTTGACTTGCGGTAACGTTTCCAGACGATGCCGCACGAAGAATTGCCGTTCGTTGCCTCTTTGTTATTTTTGGACTCCCACCTTTAAATTGTTTTTTCCCATAGGTATCTCCACGATTCAAATAGTTGCTGACAACATGATGAGATCGATTTATTTTCTTTGCAATGGCACGATTCGAAAGTTCCATTTCTTTGTACGCTTTAATTTGCGCTATTTCTTCCGCAGTCAACCTGGTTTCAATTGGCATATTGGAAAATTCTAATCAACCACTACGCTTTTCACATGAAAAATGTCCTAATGCTATAATAACTATTTCACAAACAAAAATGAATACCAAAAATTATTTTTTACACAACCTCAGACGTACAATGCTCAGAAAACACTATGTGGAACCATAGCAATTTCGCTCTTAAATAGGACTAATTTACAGTTTATGATAGCACTGACCCTCCTAATTGCTTTCAGACGAATTTTAATGCGCATTTCTAAGAAAGTATTATCTCACTTTCCTTTTGTAAGCAACGCTGCCAGGCGATTGCAGTAGGTTGCAGAAAAAAATTAAGAAACAGATGTGGAACCATAGCAATTTCGCTCAGTGTATGCTACATGGCAAAATTGTGTTCGGTTTGCTGTTCGATATAATTCATATTCATGTTATGCTGTGAAGCCTTTATATTACGCTATATGACGCCTTTTGTGCAATTAATGTATGCATGTAAAGGAAACGCATTGCGATGCAGTGCAGCGCCGAAGCAGTGAGCTCATACGGGTATATGCTCTGACCTAGCTTTTTTTCTTACTTAATTATCTGTGCCGCTTTTATATGGCTGTTTTGAAAAACATTAAGAATTATGGGCTGCAAGTATTTTTTTTAGTCTTTTGGCAAAACAGTAGGATTTTATTAAACCCTTAACGTTTACCGCCCCGGACAAATGCCCGGGTTGTACGTTTCTAGAGCTAACCCTGCCAGAACACACCAAAATGGGCTATAGTTATTTCGTACTATGTACATTGTTGGAATACCATTGTTTGTGGTTGCTTACTTTTTTTGCACCAGGGACGTTGTTTATCAACCACGCGTCATGGTGCATAAAAGTAATCAACTATTTTTTTATGGTTGTTTTAACTATAACCCGTAGTTGACGCAAAAACAACTAAGGAAAATTGTTGATTTTACCAAGATTTTTCTTTCAGTGTAACCTAACAGTTTCATCTGCGAACATTGTCATGTCACAACCAGGATGAAGTTTCAATTTAGGGGCTCAAATGTTGAATGAGGTCGAACTATTATGTTTGATAGATGCTGAACAACCTTTGACTACAAAGGAACTGCACGACAAAAATAAATGCGTTATTCAACAAGATATTTAGGAAGGTTTTTGGTTTTAACTTTTGCTAAGTCCGCATTTCAACGCATCAGACCTCTTTTTGCCAAAAAGATAGGCATGACCACCAGAGCTAAGTCCATTTGCTACCAGACTCTGATCCGGCCTATCCTGACTTATGCTTCCCCATCCTGGATCACCTGTTCCAAAACTGCCATGGCAGAAGCGGAGGTATTCAAAAGGAGAATCCTCCGCTACTGTACTGGTAGGTTCTACAACCCGGTGACTAAAAAGTGGCCGAAGAACCTTTTCCTGTATGAGGAGTCAGGACTGAAGCCACTTAGAGACCGGGTTGTAGAATTAACGACAAGATTCTACGGACTGACAGACGGACATGAGAACGGACTGATACGGTCACTTGGGCGTACAGGTGGCTCTAATGAGCCATTTATGCGCCCCGCGAAAATAGCGTGTCAGCGACAGCTCATGGATGCGCTTTTTAATTATTTAGGCCTCCCAACGAATATAAGAAGCTAGATGTAAGACCTAGGATAAGGAATTAGGTCTAATTAGGCTAAGTTAGTTTTAGTTAGGTATAAGTTAGACTTAAGTCATAGCATAAGGTAGATTTTAAGTGGCTATTGCTAGGATAATCCCAGCCACTGTACACGGCTGGGTATGATAATTAGTGTGTAAGATTAAAAGAAAAACTCAAAAGATAAACATAAACAAAAATAAAACAATCAAGAGCCACCAGGCCAAAATATTAAAGCCGCTAGTAAGCAATTTTTTTAAATTGTAAATAGTACTTAAATTAGATTAATAATGTACAAAAGAAAACTAAAAATAAAATATTTTCTAAAAAAAAAAAAAAAATAACTTTTGGGTACCTTAGGTCTCAGATTGTTAGAGATTTTTTCAGCTTCGGAAGGAGAGCAGAGCGAGTTTGGCGCTAAATCTGTAATTTAATCACTAAGCTGATTAATCAAATCTTTAACTGTGTTCGCTAAGGCGAAGAGTTTAATCATGTGCTTTATCGAAAATATTGGCAAGAAGCTTACCAACGAAAGCCGCTCTATAGCATGTGGTCTCGTCAAAAGGTTGAAGTGGGAGAATGGTGCGGGACTTAATTTTAAAATTTTTGTGAATTGGTCATAGTTTATGCAGCTGTTTTTTTTATGAAAGAGGAGAAGATATTTCCATTGATCGATACGCAAATGCCAAACGGTACACCATTTTGGACAGTTAAGCTTTTACAGGTGTTTGCGTAATGCCGATGCCCGGTTGCATTGCCAATAGTGATGAAGTCTGTTACGATGTTTAATGATAGCTAGGGTCCAAGTAATGTCCAGTAGGTTCGATTTGTCGCGAGCAATGAGAACGGCTTCAACGAGTTTTGCAAGAAGAGGAATGCAACAGGGTATAAGAGTATTTTAGAAGCTTTTAAAATTACTTCTAAAAATAAATAAGAAAAACGATGTAAATTTTATAAAATATATTTTAATGTTATTACTACGAGATTGAAATACTTACTAAACTTACTTTCTACAAACATCAAAAATTACAACTATCTTAGCCTACTTTGTATATGTTTAATTTTGGTGTTTGTTGAAGTGTAGAGTGATTGTGGACTGTGCATGTGTAATTGTGGATTGTGTATGTGTTCCCACAGTATAAAAAGGTGAATGGACGAAAGATCGTCTGTGACTTTTGTTTGAGACAGGGTGGTTAACAAATTACTAAAAATGAGATGTATAGTAGAGAGTTTCCCGTCGAGTGGAAAACAAGAAGATCACTTAGGCGTATGCCAATAAGTCGGTAACCGAGTTCGTATAATATAATACTACCAATAAATACAGGCATACGCCACTCGTCTTAGTTTTATTTAGCGCACAAGTAAATACAGGCAATTGCGACAATTGCGATTGAATGCTCATTTGCTTTGCCACAGTTCCCATAGTGCTGCCGATGAATGAATTACAAGTTAGGTTAGAAGCAACAGCGAGGTCGGGATAAAGGCTTCTTCTGAGCCTTTGTTTACTAGCTGTTGTAGTTATCACCGCAAATCAAAAATTTGGCCGGGAGAAAGCAGCGTGACGAGTGATGTGGCCATATGCTTGGCAATTTTTGAACAATAACCAAGTTTATTCCACCGTTGCTGGCTCCAATGCATTCTGGTGTGAAAAACTGAATTAATCTTGAGTAGATCGGAACATTTACTGGTCGCTCGAGTGCAATATAAAATGCAGGAAGCATGTTCTTGATAACGTGGAGTGGTTTTTTAAATAAAACAGTTTAACCTGTACTCTTCGTACAGATTATCTTTTAGGGTGATGAATTCCTTATCATGCAATCCACTAAATACAAACTTATTTACACGTTGATCATAGCGTTCAAAAATATAAAAGAAAACTCTTTGGGCTCGAACTAGATGTTTAATGTCTAAGTCGGTAATGCCTAGCTCCGACATCAGTGCTATAATAGATAGATGATGACGATGGAAGGTGTTTTGGACTAAGACTAAGGCGGGTCTAGAGCCGCTTTAGTTGTAGCCTCACTGGCATTAGAGTCGTTCAAATTTCGGAGTGGTTGGAATTTGTTATTATATTGATTCATGATAGAGTTATCATGGGTTCTCAACCGCTTCTGAAATAGAATTTCTGAAATTCAGTTGTGAACCTAAATGAAAAGAATGCGTTAGTTAGTTAGTTTGAATTATTATTACAATTTATCAGAATCGCCCGGTTTCAGATACGAAAATATCCTATTGAGATGGTCGTATAGTTATTTTCTTGCAAATTCGAAATATTTTTAAATTTAGGGTCTTATAAAATTTACTTCTTCTCTCTTTTACAGAACCAAAAAAAACTATTTTTTTTCTAAATGGGGCTTGTGTTGAGTCGAAGCAGTTTGTCACACTTGCGTGGGCTAGAACGTGCTTGAGAAGAAAGAATAAATTAAAAGTCTTATTTTTTCTTATTAAACAGCCTGGCTGGTCGCCGACAAAGCTGGCGTTCCGAAACAGACTGTCCTTTATTCCATATTTGTTTCTCCTATATATATGGTACATTTTCCAGAATCGATCGGTGTATGGACTTGTTTTTGAATTTACAAATACAAATTAATTAATTAGTGTGCATATTATCCGCTTAGAGGAGGTGTCGCTGTTGTCGATAGGTGGGAGCGATTGTTGACATTTGTCAGTTTGACATTTTGTCAGCAATCGTACACAACACTATATATCGAAAATATAGGTTAAACAGATCCCTAAGAGTATCACGCTACGAAGTTCAGTTGATGTATGAAATCACATGCTCGCAAAGCAATAAAAATATCAGTATCGCAAACTATATAAAATAAAAATAATAGTTTTGTTTGCTCTTAAAAGTCTCACTTTTATAAAAATTTTGTAACCTGGCTAATTTCCGAAATTTGATGACTAAATTGTATTAATTATTTCAATCAGGATAAAACAACGCGAAAACTGCAAATTGTTACATACTTAGACTCTTTTTTTTTAAACAGAAACATGCTACAATGAAAACTTCCTCCAAATATGGCGATCAAAAATTACGAGGCAGTAAATTGATCTATTTAAAAATTCAAATAGCTTCACTACTACGCCACTAAAATTAAAACGCAAAGAACACTCGCTTTTACGATATGCTTCGTTCAACAGCCCATCACATATGTCAGGTTTTCTGATTCCCACGAGTTTTTAATTCCTCCAGCACTAATTTGGCCATTTTAACGTTTTAAAACAAATCACTTTACTCTTGGATCGCATAGATCTATCTTTCAATTTCACAATTTTATGGCTACAACTAATTAATTGGGACTATTGATAGTCCGATTGCTGTGAGTCTCTATATCATTCGAATTATATATGCCCGTATCATTGATCATGATCATCACCACACAACCAAAAACCGAAAACAGAGCCCGACAGTGGTCTTAATTAATGCCACATCTTCGAATTGAAATTGCTGTCGAATAGTCGAATTCGTATCGTTCGATTCCATCTTGAACAAGATCAACTATTACTTAATAAGGCCATTTTCTCAATTCTACTTCTAAACAACATCTCACAGATTCATATCAAATAATCTGAGTCCAAAGAAGTGATTGACTTGTACAACAGAGTAGATTGCTTCATTTCAATTTATCCAGCTAGTTGAATTGGTGGGTTGGTAACGGGAACGGGCGTATGCCACACGACTTACAAGTTTTATTTAGCGCACAAGTAGATACAGACAGTTGCGACAATTGCGATTGGATGATTTATAGTTGTCACTGCTTTAGTCAAGACAAAGTGAAATCATTTGATCGGGGCAATGTTGTGGGCATTAATGATGGGATGGATGGTGGTGATGAAAATATATGGAATAATATTGAATATGTTACCAGTGCAATTACTTTGAATAATTTAATCTTTGAGTATTTTTTTGGGATTTATTTGAAAAATGGATCATGGATTGTGCAGTTATTTAGCTCAAATTATGCAGTAGCTAGCTACACAATTTTGTTTTTGATTATTTTCGTTGAAGGGACGATCGAAGAAGTATGGTTAGAATAAATCTGTGTAATTTATTGCACACGATTGCGATATTACTATAAAAAAATCATCAAGTTCTTCAGCTCTTACTGATGAGCATTTTAAATATATATCTTTCCAAATTAAGGTACATGATCTGGCAATACTGTAAATTAAATCAACATTGAATGCTCTGTCATCTCCACAAAATCACTCGCAACACTTTCCTCAAAACACTTTTCTTTCTTTCTTCAATTTGATTCTAAATTAGACTTAAATCAACAGTAGCATCATGCTGATGATCATGACTATTATCACACATACCAAAAACTACTTGACACTTCAAGGAGACAGCGCGTTCCGTTCGTAACAAGCAGCAATCCCAAGACGAACCGTTCAGACAACGACAACAGAATTTCAAAATTTTTGACATGATAGATTTATAGCGGTAGATTTATTGGCCAGTTGGCATCAGACTGGGAGGATATGCCCATGCTCTTCACATCGTATCACATCATATCCCACATTCCATTCGAACAATCAACCAAAATACTGTACTCTAATAGTGTCTGATGAGTGAAAAACCGAGCATCCATCTCGCGCCAACTGACATTTATTGTGTATGCATTCATCACAAATATTATATGCATATATTCCAAGCACCAAACGAATTATTATTGTATCTTTAGTAAAGCTAGTTGGTACATAAAAGTATGAGATTCACTTCGAGCGACATTCAACGATATGATGACTGACTGGTGCTCAGTTCAATGTAGCTTGGGGGGGAATCGACGAGATGAGGTCGAGGTCTGTTTTGGCATTTAATTGGTTATGACAGCTGCTGGCGATAATTAGAGATTAATTGTTCTGTTTGTACGATTGCAAATTAACAAAGTCGAATGCTGCTTAAGATACTTGGTCATCTATTTCGTTCGTATTGCATTTTAAAATTAATAACTAGACGAAAGTCTATTTATAGCTACGAATCATATATCTGATTGAGTAAATTGCGTCTGTGTCTATTTTGCGACATCGTAGAGACTTGTGAATTCTCGAGGCTTTTATCCTCGATCAACAGCTTTCAGATACAATTATGTATATTTTGCATTTGTAGGAGTTTTAGAGCGATTAGTTTTCATTTATTTGTTTAATTATGAAAAAATTTGCATTTGAATTATTTTATATATTCTATTCTATTTTATTTACAATCTTTTTTGATAGATTTGATTTTTATGACTTAATCAAAACGTTTCGAAGATCGATTTTGCATCAGACGTATGATTTAACCTTGCTAGATGAATAGAATTGGAACATATAGTGTTTAGGCAATTTAGATGGAAATTTTCAAAACGAGCATGATAATTATCATGAGTTCCGCTTTCATTTGAATGTCGTCTGATGGACTAATTGATGAGAGAATTTTTATTAGATGCAGAAACAAAATCGCTTGATTTTCGATACCAAATATCTTAGAGTTTGGTTGCGCAGAATATGGTATGGATGAAAACCCACACTGGGCGCGATAAGAAATTAATATTTTATTGCGACACCAAAGCTGTCTGTAATTGACAAATACAAATAAATTGTCCTAATCGAAAGTCTTTCAATTACTAATAGAGGAAATATTCGGAAAATAATGAGAAAGATGTCTAAATATATGTAAATATTTGTTAAGGTCATAGTTATGAGTCTAAAATAATTAACATCCAACCAAAATACCTGCTTGTTACTTTCACGTGATTCACAGGACGTCCATAGAACCATGGTCAAACTTTATAAAATCTGCCTTGTGAACATGATATTTTTCATCCAACATTTTTATCCCTTTTAAGGAACAGTTTCCATGCACTGAGTGACTGAAAACAGTTTCCGATTAATATTTTAAGCTGTCTTTTTCCCAGTCGGAATTTTAACCTCAGTGCTTTTGTTCAATTAATGAGCTTCAATGTCTTCTTGAAGGCTTGAAAGTAAAATGATCTGCTGGAATCGATGGACTACCAAACTTCTAATTAAAATTAAACCTTCCGGAAAAAAGCCATTTTATTACCATCGTTTGCCTTCAATTGTTGCTTGCTTTCCGATTGAATGAAAAGAGGAGTGGAAAAATGCAATTATTATCCCCATTTTCAAGGTAGGAAAGAATTTCAGCTGCTATATACCAGTAAAGCAATTGCTCATATTGATTAAGCTATTCCTCCTGTATCCAGCATCCTGCTAACGCCTTCAACTCGGCGAGGTGGACAGACATCCTTCGTGCTCTTGAGCAGACGTTTCCTATCACTGGTTACCTGCTAGCCATGATGCAAGACTATCTTAGGGGCATATGGTTCCTCCGTGACATCAAGGAGGGAGTCAAAGGAAGATGTGTAACAGGGTTCAATCTTAAGACCTAGCCTCTAGAACATGCACTGCGACTGAAAATACAATTTTTCGTAGGTTACGGTGATGACGTCGCAGAGGTAATCACTTCCAGATCTGCAAATTTTGCTCAACTTAGGCGTAATCAAGCCACGTGGAGGGTGGAGCGGTGGATGACCGAACACGGACTCTAGATGGTGGTGTCAAACTCAGAGATGGTCATGCTGACGAAGCAGATAGTAACAACTATCATACCCATGACAGTTAACTCCGTCGAGGTCCGTATGACCTTGGACACCAAGCTGTCTTATTGGCATCATATACAACAGGACTAGAGATCATATATGACAGGGCTCTAGTTGTTGTCACTTCGCTGAGTAGGCTCATGTCCAACATCGGCGGACCCAGCGAGACAGGTTGGAGGCTGCTGACGGTAACGATTAATTCCATCTTGCTACGTGAACCAAAATTTAGAGACAGCCGCTCTGAACAAAGAAGTTTCGGAAGCACATTGCCAGTGTCCAGCGCACCGGTGCCCTATGAATCACCTGCCGCACGATTTCAGAAGAGGCCAAGATGGTGGTATTGGGAGTAATGCTGATTAATCTATTTGCGCGAAAGCGCAAGGAAGTGTACCTCTCTTGCTGAAACTCATACAGCACTGTGATTCTAACGAACCCTACAATTTTGGCAACAACGTTGAAGTCAAAATGATAAAAGACGCAGGACGGTTAAGCTAATTGGTCTTATTGAGCCTTGGATTAGCCGTAGTCACGGGCAGGCAAGCTTCTACCTTCATCAATTCTTGACAGGGCATGGTTACTACTACTCTACAGAATGAGTAGAGTGGGGACACCGTACTGTATTAACGGTGTGACTGAGCTCGATGATGGTTACCGATAGATGAGTCAGCACGATCGGGTTGAAGCGTTGCTTAGTCGAGTCCCAACTCGGAACTTCGTGGGCTTGTGAATAGTGTTTTTTTCCAGTGAGTCAAACCATACATATTTTGCGGCCTGATAAGTAGTGTAGAGATCTAGTAAGATGTTTTGTTGGCTATCTATACTAGTAATCCGGGGAAATTTAACATGGTGCTTCGGAAAAATTAGGGGAAAGCTGAATTTTAGTGTGAACCTTGATACTGGCGTGTTGAACAAAATGTCAAAAGTCCCCATCGATCCGAGTGCTGCGTTGCTTTTTATACGGGGGTCAAAGGTCACCAAAACCGACCTTTCCTAAATATCTCAGTAACAGTATAGTATATAGAAAAACAATGTATGACAAATTTGTACACTCAGAAAAATTTCACCACTTAAAATTTAATAGAATCAAATTTAAATCAAAAGTTGAAACACTTTTAAAGAAAAAACGAATCTTATTTGAATTAAATAAGCCCCCACATTCAGTAAAAATGATTCCACTTTATTATACAAATGTTATTTTCATATCATAATTTTCATCATTGAATGTAAAACAAAACATTTTGTGCTAAACAAGAACAAGATGAAATGAAGGCAGATTATTTGAATTAAAAAAAGAAACGTATATGACGCCAAATCATATTTGAAATTATTTGATTCATATCTATTTTTTTTATTTATACAACGATTTTTTTCTGAGTGTAGCTTAAAAAATGTTCAACAAAAAAGATTTATAATTTTTCTCTAAAACAAAGAAAAATAAACTCACAAACATTCCAAGTCGTAATCAAAATCGGATAATATCAACATGCCGTTGAGAATGTGGATACTGTTAGTTACAAATGTTTAGATCAATATATCTCAAAAACGGTTATAGTTACAAGAAAAAGTTTAAAAATTTTTTTTGGAATTTTTTTCAGCTACAAATTCGTCAAACATTGTTTTTCCGTAGACGTGACCGTTACTGAGATATTTAGGAAAGGTCACTTTTGGTGACCTTTGACCCCGTATAAAAAGTAACGCAGCACTCGGATCGATGGGGACTTTTGAAATTTTGTTCAACACGCCAGTATTAAGGTTCACACCAAAATTCAGCTTTCCCCTAATTTATGTCGAATTTTACTGGGCTATAGGGGAAAAATAAAATTATCATTCTTATTATTACTAAGCTAAACGAACTGAAAAAATAGTTCATAAATGCAAGAGAATAAGATAATAAGGGTTATCAAAAAATATGTTTGATACTATCAATATTTTTGGTGACAGTACAAAAAGAAACGGTTGAACTTTTGTATGTGGAGCTAGATATTAAATAGACCTCGCATCAGGCTAATCGAAGAGACAGTTGATTTTTTAGACAGTTGATTTTAATATACTTGATTATTGATTTGATTTGATCCGTCTAGAATGTTTAGATTATTAAGAAGCTCTAAAATTGGCGATCTTGACGCTAAAACAAAACCTTTATAATAGACCAAAACCTAAGCGGGCCTTATTATAAGGACGGTAAGAACGATTATCACTGAGCGTATTTCATAGTCGATATATTTTGTGGTTATCCCTACATTGTACAGGAGAGGAACGATAGGAACATTAAATCTTACTAGTTAGACTGCTGACTATTTACGTTATCCGGACTACTTCTAATCTAGTTCATAATTTTTCTTCTTCAAGCTTTCTTCCCACATAGCTGTGAGTATTCACCAGAATAATATGAATAATAAAAACAGCCATCATCATTTGACACTCATAACCATCGATTATGCCACAAAGTTTCTATCAACGTTAAGCCCCTTTTAACGATAAATTTATGTGATAGCAGGTTTTTTCATTAGCAATAAACTAAACTACAAACGATAGTTTACCATCTAATTTAAGAAAATGAAATCAGCATATCAATCAGAAATCACACACTCTATCCACATTAAAAATAACAACTCCGTTATCAAACTTCACTTCATTCAACATCGCGCCACAACGTCGTCAATCTTACCTCGCATTACTTAACCTTCAACACGAAAATGCTCTTAAGGACAAGCCATTATTGGGCTTCTTACGTTCATTCCCATTACCTCCAGCCTACTTTTCTACACATTCAAATGCAATCAGATGTTCATTTTCTCACCATCACCAAGTCATATATGAAAATATGCCATTCATATCGTTTGCGATAATTCGCATCATCCCCGACGGGCAAAAATCCACACGGTGTATATGAAGTCTAGACGATGACGATGGAGATGGTGTCGGAGTTTTGCTAGGGAGAGCATTGAAGGAACATCTTCTTAACTAGTACTGAAACCAAAACTGCGTTTTGGAGTATTCGATATGATTCTGATGAAACTTCTCCACATATCATTCTCTGATTGCACTGTGCAGACAGGAGGACCAGTGGATAGAAGGATTATGGCATTTTATGAGATGTGTGATGGGAAAATGTCTAGGCGCTAGCAAATTATACGCTCCCTAGTCACATCACATCGGTGCCTTATCAAAATTGACTCGCACTATATTACGCCTATAATGCAACCAAATGGACATCCTGGGCGTTGAATGTCAAAGCGAATGCCGCTGTTCCATTGTCGTAAATCAATCAGGATCGGACAGTCACAGTGTTCGTTTCGAGGCCGAGCCCAGACAGCCGTTTCAATACTGCTGAGGCTTATGCAGTGGAATACCGCTTTCATATCGATTTCAAAACTGTGATATATGAGTCATAATGATTATTCGCATATTAACAGAGATATCGTTCTTGATGACGATGGTGATGCGTTCAGGTTTACATCGATGTGGTGGTTAATATTGCGGATGGAGTGGTTTTAGGGTTGCTGGTCGAAGGAATTCCACATCTTTATTGAATTTTACGTAATGGGACAATCATTCAGGTTTAATGAAGTTCTTTAAATCTGGAAAAAACAAACAATGACGGATAGTATTAGCTACCTGAGCTGAATTTTGACCATAGTCATTAAATTTATTCTTCCTCACTAGAGTACTCCATGAATTATGAAACCAATATTTTCGACCGGTGGTAAAACAAGGAAGTCTTTGAAAAGTAAAATAAGTAATAGAATGGAAGCCTTTACCCTGAGTTCAAAAAATAATCGAAAGCTTGGTGAAGCTCTATATTAGCTGTTCTGCCAGTTCAGCAGCCCCCAAGTCCACTTCCGACAATTATTCTTTGCAATAACATTTCAGTCAATCTGAATTCGAAACGATAAGACCTCCCTTCTCTCTCTCTCTCTTTCTCCTCTCTCTCTTTCTCCCTCTCTCTCTCTCTCTCTTGAAACACTAAATACACTGCATTGTACACATCCATCCCCCAAATACATTCGCATACACGTTGCTCCAAATCGCTTACGTAATCGAAAAAACCTGCGAGTTTCCGCGTGAACTGTTTTCGGATTTTACCACCCTTTTGCAATCACATTGTCCACAGCAAAGTTCGATCATTATTTAGGGGGAAACTAGTGATGCCTTGCGGTGTTTTCATGGTCACGAAACGTGTCCACAACGTAGATGAGTGTATGACAGAACGATGAGCCCAAAATGCACGATTAAACACAATAGACGCGAATATGAACACCTGAGGCTTGCGGCCGCGACGAAAAAAAAACAGATTTTGATTTATTGACGTTGAACGCTAGATAGGTGATGTATGTAAAGAATGGCAGGATGTTGAAGTATCAGCAACGATTCAAGTCCTGGTTTCAGGAGATATATGTATGTGCATAGGACTTGTTTCAAATAGCTCATTTCCTAGGACTTAATTATGTCCCTAATACCAGCAACAGTACTGCAATCTATCCCATTCATGACCTTCATGCCCTTCAAAGTCAATGCTGTTAATTGAAAAATTGCATACATACCACCGCTTTTCATTCAAAGTGTCATTTTCGCGCAACTTAAATCAACATTTCACTCATATGCGCAAAAATATTCCAAGCCAACATCAATCGCACTGATAAGACGTACGAAATCATCTAAATCCCTTCAGATATTACGACGGCCGCCAATCAAAGTCATTTACAAATCGGATTTTTTGAATGACACTAGCACTCACTATACGAGTGAATTATCTACGTAACACGATGCGTTCCACGCTGTTAAACGCAATTCTACACTTTATCCAACCATCCATTCATTCCAGCGAAAGAACGAATAATCGCGGTAATGCCAATCAAGGAAATGTCAATCTATCAGATTTTCTGTCCATCAGTCAAGTCAGTTAGGTAAGCAATGTAGAATCAGTTAATCGATACGTTGTCTTTCCGTGCATGCTACGCATGTGAGTCAGTTCAGTTAGGTAGCAGAAGTCGCGGTTAACTTTTCAATATCAAGTTTGGCCTATAAATCTGACGGTCGAATGTCAAAAGATATTGCAGAATGCAGAAATCTGCGTGTGATTCACCTGAGCGATGGGAAATAGCCTTGGAAATTGTGAAAAGTATGCAGAGTGGTTTGGTAGCTTGGAATTTCAGTATGAATGGGATTACAGTACCAAGACCTCTGATATTATGAACCCTTTTGTAGTTAGAATTCAAGAATGTCAATGACGCGGGTATATGTTGAAATTTTCTAAATACACGAGTACAAAGGGATTATTTTAGGCAATGGGTAAACATATAATTTTGAAGCATAATAAAGCCATGAAAAGTTTCATGAAATTTATCCATATGTCATGCAACCAAAAATCCCATTCGTACAAAACTTCATCGAAAAATCGATTTAAATCGATACCTCCAACTTTCGAACCCTTCTTCAATCATTTTCATCTTTAACTAAGATATGTAATTTGCTCTGGTTCTTTCGCTGATCTGACATTGACACGGCAGTGACGGACTGGATGATGGACACTTTTGCATACGAGGAAGAAGACTTACTTTGCAGCGTCTTCAGTAAATCCATCAGTAACATCATAAATCAGTCTTTACCGAGACTGCAGGCAGATAAGATGAGCGTGCAGATGCATATAATTCCATTCCTGGTGTGAATATTATGATTGCTTGCTGGATGATGAATGATAAGTATCCGTGTTTAATTCACCTTATTTCGCTCATCTTATGTCCATCATATAAAAAAATTACAGTCTGTTAATTTCAAATTGATTCAGGACAAGTTGACATTGTATGCAACACTTAATTTAAGATCGGTTTGAGTGATATGAGAAGTTGCGAACAGATGGATTTGCATCATGATAAAGGTGAATGTCTCAAGTTTTGTTGGAATATTTCGAAAGTGATATTTTATACAAACTGTGTATAATTAATATTTGTTTGATTTAAGTAAAAAAAATAAGGTTTACGGCCTCTGCTTCTAAATTCTTATGACCACGATCCACACATCTACTCTTGCGATCACGAGAATATCAGGCATCAAGTATCTGCTTGAGGGAGTGACACAATCAGATGGAGATGCTGCAATGAAGTTTAAACACAAATTTTACTTCAAAGATAGCAAACGCACAATGTCTCGATTGTCGAAACATTTAACTCCGGATTCCCTGATGGATTTAAGCAATCCTTTGTCCAGAAAGCCACAGTAAATGTAGCAGCTGGGTAGTATCATTTTATTTTAAGGCTGGTATTTTCTTTTTACTGAATTTTCGAAGAAAAAAAATGGAAAAAAATGTATATATATATATATATATATATATATATATATATATATATATATATATATATATATATATATATATATATATATTTATATTTATATATATATATATATATATATATATATATATATATATATATATATATCAGCAAAATGATTAAGGGAGATAATCTCTGGAGTGGCGAAACCAATTGAGCTGAAATTTTTGGAGGACATAGATGCATAGAGTAGGTAGGTCCATGACTTGCTAGAATTTAGATAGCTTTAATGCTTTGGTGGTGGCGGGCATTTTAGTGAATTTTCAAGTACTCCTATATTTCCAAGCAGTGTAAATTTTCGTTAAAAAAAGTATTGAGGATGAAAACTTATTATGTTCTAAGCTTGTCTATGATAAAGAATTGGAAATTTGTAGCCGTGTGTGGGTGTTGAGTGCATAAAAGTAGGCAAGGATTTTTTTGACAAAAACTTTGGATCATCGTGAAAATTGCAGAGCGTGTTGACGTTGTACAAGACTTAACACATATGGATTTTCAAGACAGTGCAGATAGCCCTGCAGCTACGGCAGGCTCCTGAAGCAAAAATCCTTCAAATCAACGACCCTCCTGAAAAATTTTACTTGTTGACAAGAACTTCAAATCATTGATATATTTTAACCGTTATCTATCATGTCAAACCAAAATTTTCAAAATTCCGGCTTGCACAAGAACGGCAACCCATCACCAAATTACCTCTATCTTCAGCGAAACTTCTGTTCACGAGGACTGATGACCGCCTTATCATATCATAATGAAATTCACAGGACATATTGGCATTAACTAGGACCAGGTCTGATATGAAATACAGACAACACTGTGGCAGTGGTACCATCTTGAAAAATTACTGAGAAAAAAAACTGCTTTTTGGCCTATAGCTTCCGATTCAGCTGTTGGATTTCAACAAAACTCACACAATATTTGGACCTTACCCCGGACAACATTTAACTAAAATTTGGTAGAAAAATTAGAATAGAGTTGCCAGCTATTGTGATTTTTGTCTCCTAAATCTTGCAAATTTGCTCAGCAAAATAAAGCTTTTTCCTGTAACTTCCGGTCCAGTCATAAGATTAAAACTAAATTCATGCAGTAAATGGACCTTAATGTAAACCAGATGTCATAGGAAATTCGTAAAAAAATCATGAAAGGGCTGCCAGCTATGACAATTTTCGTAATTGTTTCGTAAACTCTTTACCAAGCGATTATGCCATTAGATTTGCAAATGGGAATGATACTGCAATGGAAATTAACAACAAATGTTAACGTTTTGAAAATTTGAAAAGTGTTGAGGGTGGTAACCCTAAAATTCTTTTCACCTGTTTAACTTCCAGCGCAGTGATTCAATCGAAACGAAATTCACAGGGTGGGTTTAACTTAACGTTAAGCAGATTTGGTATAGACGAGTATTTTGCTTTGCTGCTAACACAGGGTAACCAGCATCGGACATTTTCGTAAGTATTGCACCAACAGATGCCTCAAATTACATAATCAAATGTAAAGCACTTGTAATAAAAATAAGGAATCAATTCCTTAAATTTTCCGAGTTTCGAAAATTTTTCGGATGGCAGCCTTAAATAACGTTTAACCGCTGAAACTTTCGATCAAAACCTCCGATGAGAACGAAATTCAAAGGATAAGTTAATTTAATTATGAGCTTAGTATGATAAACTTATTGCTGCTTTGTTGGAAAAGTGTTGCCAGCACTGAACATTTTCATAATCTATAGCTTGGGTTTTGTTGCTTTGGATAAGGAATGGTTGATATGATTCTACAAAAAAGTGTATAACGTCTTTCCAAATTTGCTGGTCACGCAAAGACAATTTCTTCGAAATTCAGTTTTCTAGCGGTTCTGATGCGCTAGTTTTTTATTTGTCTCAAATTTAGCTTGAAAATAAGCAAGAGTTATACTCACTTCTTAGCATGAAAAGTTGGTTGGAAGTTGTTTTCGCTTTGAAAATGCAGATGGCATTGACACTGTCTCCAATCATTTCACGCTGATTTAACATGTGCAGCTCATTCTTTCGAGCTACAAAGTGACATATGATGCTTGAATTTGAAAATTGAGTTGTTTAAATGTCTTTTCAATAACATCATCGATCGAAAATTGGATTTCTTGACATTTTATCTGTCCATTTTTTTCCATTGTCAAAAATTTCACTTCAAAGAATGACCAGAATATGGAGACTTTTCAAAATTTAGCTTCACGATTAAGTCAGCACTAGCCTTTAGACAAAAAAAAATTCCAGCAAAAATAAAAATAAAAACGATAAGAGCCAGTAGGCCCAAAATAGTTTAGCCGCTAGATTTATAAGCTCTTCATTGTTAATTCAAATTAAAATTAACATAAATAAATTTTATAAAATTAACATAAATAATAATTAATTCAATTTAATTCCAGATGATTTAAATTTTCGTTCTCTACGAATCGAGAAAGTACACTGCTTAGTGTGGTTTTCGAGCTGGTGGTATCATCATTTCTTACATCTACCAAAATGAGAACAGTAAACGTTAAAACAACAAGTTAAATCCAATGGGCGACATGAACTCGAACTATTCCAACATAAAGCATTTTGGTAGTATGTAAAATATTAGATTACAATCCAAAAACTATTCAGCCCGTTCAAGCCAATATTTAGCACACTATTGCTGATATATAGCCAAAAATATTCAAAAGAGTGGTTCAAAACGGTACCGACAAAATGCGCTTTGCAATCATCTTCAAAGCACAACGTCATGTGAAATTCTTAATAAGGCATAAATATTTTTCATTCAAACTAAGTTCCTATCATTATTACATTATATACAGATATAACTATAAAAAGCACCTTTACTATCATCTCCAAACTATTTTGGTGAGCAATTCGGAAACATATTTCCCGCTGTTCTGACTCAAAGGGCGATAAGTTCGTGAAAACACATACAGTGGCTCACAGGCTAAATGATGTGAGCACTTTTTACGAGGATAACCCTTAAAAACTCGCGGAAAATGGAAAATTCTTTTCTTTAAACGAACAAAATATTTCAACTTGTGGTTTTATTTATTATTTCCAATGAAAAAAAAACAATAAAACATTATTCCAATCAGCACAAAAAATTAAATTCATTATAAACACCAAATATCACCTAACAGCTTAAATGATGTTCTCTCGAAAATGTCCTTTACTTCAAACTTATAACATTTATTTTCATTCAAAAATTTATGAAATATTTAGTTGGATATTCTGATTGTTTCAACACCGCTTTGAGGCGATCTGGCATTGAGTGCACCGACTTTTTGCTGTACTCTGGTGAAATTGAAGTGCCCTTTTAAGGTCGTCTTTACTGCTTAGCGGAAATTTTCTGATGCCATTTTCTAGCTTTGACCATAAATGTTCGATAACATTTAGATCTGCCAACTGAGCAGGCGTTTTAATATTGTTTGGGCAATTCCGAATCAACCACGTTTGCACTAGTTCCGAGGTGTGCTTGCGGTCGTTGTCCTCATAGATTCAAAAATTGTCCTTGATGTGTAATTTTCCGCACTCTGGAGTAGATTATCCTTCAAGATATTCAAACACTGAAATTTGCTCAAGTTCCCGTCAATGAGCTCCAAGTTTCCCAATCCGGAAGATGCCATTCACCCCCACACTATTGGCCACCCACCACCGTGTTTTACTGCACTGCATAAATTCCGTCGTTGAAGTTCAGCATATGGTTTTCTCTACACATAGCCCCCTCCATCGCTTTCGAAAAGGTTAATTTTGCTATCATCCGCGAAAAGAACGGTGTCTCCGAACGTTGTACCTTTCATTAAATGTTCACGAGCAAATTAAATTCTTCTTAACTTATTTTTGGCACTATTGAAGGGTTTTCTATGGGGATTCATCCGCTAAAATTCGCATCCCTTCAGATTTTCCGTACGGTTTCTGGGTTACACTTCTTATTAAGAAATTATTTCGCTTCCTGCGCTAGTTTTGGTGCGCTCAGATTGGGTTACTCATGCATCTCACATCAAAATTAAAATCTCACTTAGGCTAAAAGAGTTGTAGTTTTTTTATGTAAGTAGAAAGTAAGTTCAGTATGTTCTTGAATTTGTTGTCGTCAAACTCGTAAGAATTAAATGTTTTACAAATTAAATAAAAATTAATAAAACCTATTGTTGCTCTGCCAAATCTACGTTTTATTTTTTAGGTAGAACAAAACATCCAAACTGGTAAGCCCGATTAGACGCATTGCCAATGCCGAAAAGGAGAGAGCTACTACGAAAACGACCGCCAACAAACTGAGGGCTAAACCAAAGACCCAGCCAATAAGAAGAAGGCAATATCGAAGGCCCCAGCCGTAAGAAAAGAAATTACCAAATCAACAACCACCTTTACAACCCGCCTCTGGACAAGCTCCGGCAGGACAACAAGCCCAGCATCAAGGTCAGCATCAATAACAACTGGACCGCTGTAAGAAAAATAAGTTCTTAACCAAACCAATAAGTACAATTCAACCCCAAAATTGAAAAAAAAATCCGAATCGTGAAAATGTATGCGCTTTTGCTGTGCTGCGGCAAAGATTTCATTGTTGTAGAAATTGCATTGAAAGTTAGGGGTAGGGTCGTAGGGGTATAGTAAGCGCTAGGGGCGTAGGGGGAATGTTTTCGACCGGGAGCATAGAGGGAAAGCTATGGCTAGGGGTGTAGGGGGAACGCTTTTGACCAGGAGCGTAGAGGGAAAGTTAAGGCTAGGGGCGTATGGGGAATGTTTTCGACTGGAAGCGTAAGGTGAAAGTTGGGGCTGGGGGCGTAGGGGGAATGTTGTCCACCAGGAGCGTGTGGGCTGAAGTTTTCGTACAATCGCAGGTAAATACAGTCGCCCTTTCCCACCAGCTGTCAGAGGTGGCGGAGCTAACGAAGCAGGTCGCCACGCTCACTACACTATTTCACGAGTGGTTACGAATTCGATCACGCTTCAGATTTCAAGGAAGTTCTCCCACGCAATCGCGAAACTGTAGACATACAAAACAACTCGGAATATGTTTTTATCACAACACATTTGGCAACAACACGCATAAATGCGTCTCTCCATGCGATTACAAGGCTGGTTCAACCAAACCAAAAACCTAAGTGGCCGTTATCTAAAGACGGTGAGACAACGTGACGTATCTCTCAGCCGTTGTCTTATTATTCACGACAACCTATCTAAACGACACTACTTTGGTGACATTGGCGCAGATATAGCAATGCTTCCCGCACCTACAACCCGAAAGCTTCCACTTTCTAGTATTCGACTTGCCGCGACAAATCAGTAATGACCTATGGACGAAAGATGATCAAACTGGAACTAGGATTCCGTTGTGAGTTTTCATGGAATTTTATCATTGCTGATGTCTTTTGACTCATTTAAGGCATATACTTCCTCTGCCACTACGGGCTAGTCGTCAACTTGGCAAACGCTATCCTTGTCTGATGAGAATCAGTGCATACTTTCGAAACCACTTTGTCAAATAAAAATGCTTAATGTAAACAAAAAAATTTTCAATTTTAATAATCCCGCAAAAACAATTTCAATCTTGTATCTTGTTTAACGGGAAGGTATAAAAAACGATGAGTTGATTTGAGCGGCCGATGTCGTGGCTTAAAGGACCTGCGAACTGCTGCTATTTGTAGTCCATTCTCGATCAAAATTTGATCAGAAATGATCCTGAATGCCAATTGCGAAAAAAATGCAGAAAAAAGAATGAAAACATAAAATAAACCATCAAATATTTTAAAAGTTTAGAATTATTTCAAAATATGATATGCATACTATGTACGGGACTTGTCAAAGTAAATGTTCATTTTATAGCATCACAATTCTTCATACAATGTCCCAAAAACTAACCACGTATCTCCATCACAAGCATTCCTCGCATGCAAAGCAATTCACATTTTAATTGAAACAATTCTTTCCTCTTTGATATCATCCAATTTTCACTCTAGCACTGTTGCTGTAAGCATATCATCACACTGAAAACAATAGCTCTGATTCGAGCCGATGCGACAACCACTTTGCGGACAGAACAATTGAACGCAATACACTTTTTTCACTCTCGAAATGCTTCGATAATTATTGAATCCTTCAAATACAATTCTCGAAAAAAATATTCGAATACGACTCCCGACTCTGACACTCTTCTCAAATCGTTATTGACAAAACACAGCTAGAAATCGAGGGCGGCGGTGTCAATTCGAACGTTCAATTTTCGTTTTCGGGCGCTTCATTGCAACGAATTGAAACATAGAAACCAGAAAATGTGAGGCAATAAAATTCAACAAATGCCTCTCGAATGAATGCAATTTCGTCTGAAAACATTGGATTCGTATACCTACTGGTGGCATTCTAAGCAGTGTCACAAAGTTCGGTGGCCGGGACGAATCAACCTTTTAGTTTGGCTGTGGTAGACGTGGGTCAAATGGATCTAAATGGAACTGGTCACCATTGATAATTTTGAGATTGACGGAACACAGATTTGGGTCCTTTTTGCTAAAATGGCGAGCAATACTTGCTTCATCTTCCATATCTTTCAATTAAAGGGCACTTTGGCTCCTCTGCTCCCTACACCAAACGCACAATATCCATAAATACAGACAAACTACGAAAGCCCAACACTCCATCCCCAGAATGATGTCCTGGCTGAAAAAGCCGATTGTCCTTTTTGCAATTCAATTCACCATTTCGCCTGCAATACATACATCAGCGACGAAATGCATCCAAACTAAACCAGCCCAACGCTTCAGGCATCATGGATCCAGAGAACGCTCACAGGACAAAACATCGACATGCAAGAGCTTAAAATACCGTGCGTACACTCGTATATCGTCACGAGTGCATCTAGTGGCATCCAGTGATAGAATTCAATTGGCTTCATAAATTTTCCCATCAAAATAATTACATGGAGCCGAACACGTATCATTGAATTTGGCGAGTTTTTGTCAGGGGGCGGTTAAGTGGATCAGTGCAGTTGAATCGTTTATCAACGGGTTTATGGGCCAGGTTTTGGCTTGTTGGAAACGCAATGTGGACAAATCCCTGAGATTAATTCATTATTCTTTTTTGAGGTTGCAGTTGGCTGATGCCAACAAAAAGGATGCGATCTGTGGAAGCGATGATGCCATTGTAGTGAATGATTACACCAATGGTGTTTTATGTAAATTTATTGTAAAGTCTATGTGCTAGTTGGAATGTCGCAGACTCATCAAAGGATCGTTATTGAATATTGGAGGCTTAATTAACGCTTGGGTTCATTAAAATCATTATTTTTTAAAACAATGAGATAGCCTTGCCGGCTTTGAATTTTCAGTGAAAGTTTGAACTGTTGTGCAGATAATTCAAACGGATGAAATTTATCACACAATCCACATTTAACTATAGCTACCATAAATTACTCAAATCCATCCAGCTCAAGGTCCAGCTCTCATTCACTCAGAGCAACATGGTGCCTGAAAATTGCGAAAAACTTTCTATTTACGCAAAATCTTTTCAAAACATCATTTTCTTTCAAATGATGTCCTAGTCACTACTACCTTCTTCCTTGGCGGGGTGTAAATCTTCTTAGACATCCGTTGTCAAGTAGTTTAAAGAAAATTTGCATAACTCTCGTCCGAAAACGGTCACCGGCCATTGTGATTGACTTTCGGTAATAATTTATGAGGGTCACACAAGTACTCTCTGGAATCCGACACGAATTTCCTTGCACAGCATTTCTTCCTTCGATTTACGACAAAGAAAAGGACATCGACCGTAGCTGATTTGGTAGTCGGTTCGATGTCGGTTCAGATCTGAAAACACTTGGCTGCCAGTTGATTTTATTCGGATTCGACATTAAACTTTCCTTGACCTGAATGTTTTTGTTTATGAACTTAGTTGAAAGACAAGAGTGTTTGTTAATGTTGTGGGTGAACATATTAGAGATTTTTTTTAACGTGATACTTACGTAATGATGTTTTTGATCGTTTAAAAATTTACGGCTTTTTCAATTCTAAATTTTTTCGAACTCCGAATCACAGCTATATTTCAAATTAATTTTTTTTTTATTTATTACCGATGTACTTTTCAGATTTTCCAAGAAAATTAGTTTTAGAATTACTTTGCCCAAAAATTCGTGTATATAACACACAATTTCAGTTTGTTTTTGTCCGAACCGCATCATCCGATCCAACCAACGCAATTTTCAGGATATTTCTTTATATGATCTGTAGGTTTTTTTAGATACCAATAAAATATATTAATCCTTTTAGCGACAACGGGCGTTTAATTGAACTTTACGGTACTCCTATATTTTCCGTGCAACCAAAATATTTAAGAAACTAAGAAATTGAAAATTGTTTAGATTTTTAGCTTAAGCATGATGATTGTTTTGGAAATTTTTAAACCAATGCAGGCGCTGAGTGCCTAAAAGTAGGCAAAGAAACTTGATAAAACTTTGAATTGTGATATCTTTCTACAAAGTCATCAGACCATTACAAAATTTACAGGACAAACTTTTATTTATAAGACAAAAGTTAGCAATCTTGTAGCTAAGGCAGGTAGACTGAAAAAACACATGGCGCCAAACGCCATAATCTATGGACTTCTGGCGCCATGTATGTACATAGTCAGGGGATTTTGATAAAATATAGCGCCACACGCCATAGTACATGGCGAAAACTACATAGGAGCAGACGCTATGCTCATAGCCCTCCACGCCATGTACTATAGTCCTCCACGCCATGTACTATGGTTTTCCACGCTATGCACTATGGTCCTCCACGCCATGTATTATGGCCCCCCACGCCATCTACTATAGTCCTCCACGCCATGCAATTCATGCAAACTAAAGCACCACAATAAAGGTCAAATAAAAAATTTAACTCTGAAAATATTTGCACACATACTCAGAATAAATGATATGGAGGTATACATAGACCACCATATATGTACACTTCCATATAATCATTTTTAAAATTTTTTTTTTCCTGTTTTTTCTTTTTCACAGTGCTGCTTCCCAGATAAGGGACAGCACAAAGTTTTACGTGCCAACGTCACGTGGTATTCCCAAGCGGTCCCCCATCTAAGTACTAACTGCGCCCAACACTGCTTAACTTCGGTGATCTGACGAGAATCAGTTATTCCAGTTTGGTATGGCCGTATATTCAAATATACTTCAAATAACGAACAATATCTAAATTCGCCCACCTACACTGAAAAAAATCCACATAGCGCCCAGAGCCATGTAACATAGCGCATTATTTATGGTCCTATACGCCATGTACATAGTCCTCTGAGCCATGCAATATGGCTCCCAGCGCCATAATGTCAGAATCTACATAGCGCGTGGTGCCATGTAACATGGCGCAGGATTTATGGTCCCACACGCCATATTACATAGTGCCATGAGCCATGTAATATGGTTCATGGCACTACAAGTATAACTCGCAGCCATACTGTGTGAGGGGATCTATAAATGTCAGCAAGTGATACTTGAGTATCGTCGATAGATCGAGAACATTCTCAATCGGCTAAGGGCGCATATTATCGAATGGCTCCTTCGGCGACTCTAAATGCAGCCAGCGCCTGTTTGTTGCAAGCAGGTGACTTCTCCGTGTGCTCATTTATGGTAAGTAGCATAGTTTTGACTGATTTGCTTCTTCAATGTACTATAGTCTTCCACGCCATGTACTATAGTCTTCCACGCCATGTACTATAGTCTTCCACGCCATGTACTATAGTCCTTGACGCCATGTACTATAGTCCTTCACGCCATGTACTATAGTCCTCCACGCCATGTACTATAGTCCTCCACGCCATGTACTATGGTCCTCCACGCCATGTACTATAGTCCTCCACGCCATGTACTATAGTCCTCTACGCCATACAGTATAGTCCTCCACGCCATACAGTATAGTCCTCCACGCCATACAGTATAGTCCTCCACGCTATACAGTATAGTCCTCCACGCCATTTTTTATAGCTCTCCACGCCATGCACTATAGTTCTTCACGCCATGTAATAGTCATGTAATAATATAGTCCGCCATGTAATAATATAGTCCGCCACGCCATGTACATGGCGTGGAAGACTATAGTACATGGCGTGTAGGCCTATGTACTTTTCGCCATGTATTATGGTGTGTGGCGCTATATTTTATCACAATCCCTAAATCGAATATGTACATGGACTCCCTAAATCCCTAAATCGACTATGTACATCGACTATGTACATCAAACCTGCCGCGACAAAAGCTTCAAAATTAATAAACGAATGCTGGTTTAGGTTTTCCTGGCTGACATAAGGTCGCGCATAGGCCTATTGCTTCGTAGCGATACTAAATAAGAAGACCTCGAGCTTAAAGTTTCAATCCAATTGGTGCAATCCAGACATTTTTGCGAAAGGAAAGATTTCTTTCAGTCGCTGCTCCACAACGTGCGTGAGGTTCATCGGGCATGGCCCACCAAAATAGTGATGTCTGGTTTTCTCCTGCACCGGAGAGTGGCACATGAAATGTTGAATTGTTTCTGAAATTCCCAGCACCTAATATTTCCTACGGTGGTCACAGGTTAAGATTGGCCATTTTTGTCATGCGCTACTACTAGATAGTGGCAAGTAATGATCCCGAGTAGCTGTTTGCATTTAGTCCAGGTTAATTCAAATAGGTATTTAGTAGCTGCGAGATAGTGCGGCCCCAACATGATTTTGGTTGTATTGCAATTGTGAGTTCGATGCCATCTGCACACCGACACTTGCATCATCTTCAAGTCGATCAAGCACGTAAGAATTGCGTCTGTAGAAACAACTACGGGAAAACTGGACCCATTCTTGACTAACGCAATTTAACATTCGGCAATTTTCAAACAAAAATCGTCGGCTCTTGACTTTTGGTGCGACCTGTACCACAATCCATTTTTGCCAACTTGGTCTGGAAACTCATCAATTACAAGCGAGTAACTAACAGCCGCTAATCTAACGGCCTGGTCAGAGCATATAGACTAATAAATAGCACGGAAGGAAAGCGCGATATTTTCCGATAGAAGAGAAGGGTATAATGTGGAGGGTTTACGGATCAGCTGGTGTCTGATCCGCGAGGACGTGAGGCCGCGCTCAATAAGTACGATTTTCCATTTGTAAAAGTGAGAGAAGCATATTCTCGGCCCTGACACGAGATTTTAGTATTGGTGATCAGCTGGAACCTGAATAGAGCCCGCGCCAAATAAAAGTGAGAGAAGCATATTCTCGGCCCTGATACTTCAACCAATGAGAGGTGAGAACGTGCTGTTGTGCGTTTGATACCATCAAGAAATAGTAAGCGCAGCGAAAATTCGCTGGCAACAAATAACATTGTCTGTAGTGGATATCATAAACGTATCGAGGATGCTGTTTTTATTCTCGAAATGGTATCGGAAACAGTATTCCGCGTGAATTATCTTATTGCCGACCATTTTAATACACAAAAATTAATATTGCATAAAACGCCAATCGTTAAAAGGTGTTTTTGCAAAGTATAGTGGGAATGAAAAAACGTATCTTATCGTAGCATTGCCGCTGGCGGGGTATTTTTGTCTAGTTTCAATCATGCTATTTATTAATCTATATGCTCTGACCTGGTGGCAAAGAGCGAAGCGCGTGGTTGCTCTTTTTTGGTTGAACTGCAAAGCCGGCCTGAGGTCTAGGAGTTCGGACAGGAGCTCGGGTCTAGTTAAACTGGTTGTGTAATCCAGAAAGATCAGGAGCATCTGAGACTTAACGACGGTATGACTGAAATTGATTAATTAGTAATTAGTGTCATGTGTATATTTAAACTGAAGTTTTCTCGAAGATAGTTATCCTTTACTACTGAAGGACGTACCACAGTTCCACGTTCCCTTCTCCTCGTCGTTCATAATTCTCCTAGCAATTGAAACGGGACGTGAAAGAGGTAAGTCGACGACCAAGAAGACTGCGTTGCTGCAAGTACATACATATATCCATTTGTTCTCTTTCATAAATCCGCTATGGGGCTGATACCACGTCTTAAACTCACGTGGTGAAGTCTGGCCATTTCTGGGTCTTATCCGAGCGTTACGGCCGGGAGGATTTTCGTCGATTTTTTTATTAATAGGCACGTTTTTTTGCTCCTCTATCCAGCGGAGAGTAAAGTAGACGCATTGAAAACAACAACACTCCTACACCAGTGAATTCACTAGTACAGAAATTCTATGCCTCATTTGTAGTTCACGTGTTGAAGTGTAGAATGTGCTGATAGAAAAAAGAAAAGCTCATGAGAAGTTGTATTTTTTTCTGTGAGGTGGCTTTCGGTTTTTCATGGTTATGTTGAATGTTTTGGTAGTTAGGAAATTAGAAAAAGCCCTCATAATGTGTAGAAAGTTAAAAGAATTAATTTTCTGTTAGTTTTTTTTCTATTTTCTATCGATTGTGGTAGTGTATACTCGTTATTTTCTCCCTTTTTTCAGCTGTTTTCTGCTACCACAGCGAATACCGCAACCTATGTTAGTCTTAGCGAAAGCACTGCTGTTTTATACTAGATCGTTGTTTTTGCGGCATAGTTGTACTCTGCTCTGTATCGGAGCAAAAAAACGCACCTAATATTTACGTGAAGGGGTGGTGGTTTTCGCGAAGATGCATATTTCGATGAACACACACCTGGCTATATGACGTGGCAATCCAATATCACATTTATTTTAACCGAGCACCTGTATGCTCGAGGTCCAAGTGATCTTTCAACCAATTCGGGCGTTCAATTCATAAAACCCACGAAGAAAACAGTATCAATCTGCACGATTTCGCTGAACATTTTATGACGTTAGGCAACGTTCTAAGTAAAAGAAAGGGAACCAAAAGGAAAAACACATGAAGCGGCTATGCTTTCATTGCAGCTAAAGTGGAGTTTTGGAAGTGTTACATCTTTGTTTCCCAACCATTTACGATATCACCAATGTGATGAAATCCTGTAGGAGTCTATAGGGAGGATTTCAGGAAGTCGCCGATCGACTGGAGCTGTAACATATCTGACCACATCAGGCTGGATCTGATTCGATATTGACCGGAATAACATCCTTTCAAATTGCGTGAGTTGTTTAATTTAATTAAGGCAAGTTTGTTATCTATAATGAATTCAACGTAAATTTGTTTGGAGATGCAAGTGCAACGTTGAATTGATCTTATTATTATAAGTTAGCCGTTCACACTACACTTCTAAATCAGGTAGATTTAGAATCTGTCAAGTTAATCAAGTAAGCGTTCACACTACCCGAAGTGATTTAGAATGAGGAGATTTAGAGAGCGAACTGTCATTCGAATTTGTGTGTACAATTTTTTTTTCATGAAAGTTGTTCAAAATGGTGCAGAAACATGCAAGAGCATTTTCTTTTCATTTTGTACAACTCACATTTTCCTTTTTTGTCCAATTTTTGCTATTTTTGAACGAAATTCGAATGACATTTCGTTGAAATCTACTCTCCCTCTCACGGATGGAATTAAGCACGCTCTGAGAAGAATTCAGCCGGGAAAAATTCACAATAGTACCTGATTTGTACTTGATTAACTCTAAATCTACTTGATTAACTCGGTCGGAAGCCAAAAAAAATGTATGGGTAATCAGGTAGATTTAAGTTGATTTAGCTCTAAAGCGATCAGCTGATCGAAATCGCCTGATTTAGAGCCTAGTGTGAACGGGCTATTAGGTGACTTTCAAGAATTTATAGTCGTATTTCATTTTAAATTGGGTCAATTTATCCTTCGGTACGCAATGAAAATTCGATACTGTAAAAAACGTTTGAGGTACGGATGGTAATAGAATATTTTTGTGGTACTATGGAGCGGCTTAGTTTGAAAAGATTTATTATTTATTTAATTTATCAAAATGCATTGAGATTTAGTGCACGAAACAATAGCATTGGATAGTATTTTGGTTAATTGATTCTTTCCTTCTGCGGCAAATAGAACCAGCTTCCTGAATCTAAGAATGGATTTTGTCTGTGGCCAATCAGGATATTTTTGCAGTAACACATTTTATCAATTGTTAATATAAATTCAGGTATCTAAATATGCCCTATACCTGTTCAAGTCTTTCTGCCAAAAAAATCTACAAAGTTTCATTATTCCTAGTTCTTTTAAGGGATGGACTTCGGTCACTTATTTTTCTTTTGATTTTGTTTGATTTTCAGTCGAAGTCAACATCTGGGAGCAGGGCCACAATAACAGTAGAGCCTGAGGCTGCCCGCCCCTTCTCAGGCCTACAAAATGAAGGCATATATCCTCCATTTAGGTTTCTGTCTTTGATATTTTTCAGTCCCCTTTCAGACCGCTAGCAACGACACGTCTCGACTGGGTCTGACTTATCAGCCCATGCTGGTTCTCGCGGGCTCGGATTCCACCGGGTTCATGGTTGTCCAATTTTCCATGATTATGTGTTCATTTTTCCTCAAAAAATAGAAGTATTTTTCTGAGTGCATTCAACATATTTACCGCAAATGTTCCTCAAAATCCTAACTGCAAGATGGCAATCTTTGCTTATGACATGTGCATCTACAACAGCTCTGCGGAACCAAGCATTATATTCGAAACACTTGAAGAAAAGCTACTAAACTTTATCAATCCTATTATCGATGGATGGAAAATAAAAATTAACTTATCAAAGACATCGACCATATTCTTCTCTCGTAGAAGAAAGAGACTCCATTTACCTAACCGAGAATTAGATTTTCTTGACAAAAAGATAGTTGGTGTGCCAAAGCCCATAAAAAGAAGCGGCAAGTTGCGCTAAACAAGACCCTCAAATTGATACTGGATAAACCTTTTTAATATTCAACTGAGAAAATTCACAAAGAAGCGAGTGCTGTCTGTTGCGTGTGCAGTCGTCCAGTTTCGAATCCAATACTCGGAATATACAAAACCCACTAGGTTAGGTTAGGTTAGTGAAGAAGACTGCCGGGAACGTGGCCAGCATTAGGCCACCAGTTTGGGCCCATTTGCCACCTTCATGGACAATCACACGCATTCACACTTACAGCCATGGCGCTGGCGGGACTCGAACCCGCAGGCTCCGTAGCAGGTCGCTTTCCGGCCTGACGCCTTAGCGAGTAGAGTGGTTTTGTAGAGGTCGCTTTCGAGTAGAGGTCGCTTTCCGGCCTGACGCCTTAGCGAGTAGAGTGGTTTTGGTGTCTCTGGATCTAAACCAGATCCAGAGACACCAAAAATCAAGATAAACAATTAAGAGTAAAGATACTGTCTAATCTCTTCAATATTTTATGAATTAATAATTGAATTGAATTCAAACTGGCTGTCTGTTGACCCTTAGGTGCTATATAGCCCAGTGAAATCCTACACAAAAAAGGCGAAACTTCGGAAAAATTAGGGGAAAGCTGAATATTGGTGTGAACTTTGGTACTGGCGTGTTGAACAAAATGTCAAAAGTCCCCATCGATCCGAGTGCTGCGTCACTTTTTATACGGGGTCAAAGGTCACCAAAAATGACCTTTGCTAAATATCTCAGTAACGGTCACGTCTTTCGAAAAACAAAGTATGACGAATTTGTAGCTCAAAAAATTTCCAACAAAAAAGATTATATCACTTTTTCCTGTAATCATAACTGTTTTTGAGATATTTTGATCTAAACATTTGATACTAACAGCATCCTCTTTCTCAGGGCATGTAAATATTATCCGATTTTGATTACGACTTTTAAAGTTTGTGAGTTTGTTTTTTTATGTTTAAGAGGCGCATAAAAAAAAAACAAGTAAACAAACTTATCTACCATACTCCAGGGTAGGTGGAAAAGGGTGCTCCGAAAAGTTACCACCACCCCCCGCCCCCCTTTGCCATATAACTTGTAGGGACGTCTGCTCGCTACTCTCTTTTCGGAAATAAACTGTATTGCTGCATCATTGGTATGGGATTTTGCACGAAGAAGCAGAACAAGACAACAACATTGCAGGTGAAAATAGGTTTTGTAACATATCATGGCGCTAGGAGTATGAAAAAGCAAGATAAAAACATGGCATAATTCTGTAAACGCTCATTCTTGACATTATAGGGGCTCAACCCGCTGCAGACGATCCCCTAATAATCAGTTTTTTACCAATCCTGTGATGACTACGTAGCGCCAAAGGGACATGACACGTCTCGAAACCAATTTGCACCTGAAATTACTTGACCTTGCCCTGATCGTTCATGGGATAAGACGGTATGGAAAAAAAACTAAAAAACCGGCTACTTCGGGATGGTTCGTTTGCGGGGGTGGGTAGGGTGGGTGTAGGGTTTGGGTGTAGTGCTAGTCTCACGATGTCAATAATAGACAATTTACAGGATAAAAAGTGATCCTATCTTGTTTAACAGTGCGCAAAGAGTAGGCAACGAGCCCATTTCTGAAGATTTGGGATGGATGCTCAAGGATACCATTTCATGGCAAAGGGGGATGGGGAAACTTTTCGGAGCACGCTTTTCCATCTACCCTGGAGCATGGTAGTTAAGTTTATTTACATGTTTTTTTCATGCGCCTCTTAAACATAAAAAAAACAAACTCACAAACATGCCAAGTCGTTATCAAAATCGGATAATATTTACATGCCCTGAGAAAGAGGATGCTGTTAGTTACAAATGTTTAGATCAATATATCTCAAAAACGGTTATGGCTACAGGAAAAAGTTATATAATCTTTTTTGTTGGAAATTTTTTAAGCTACAGATTCGTCATACATTGTTTTTCTGAAGACGTAACCGTTACTGAGATATTTTGGAAAGGTCACTTTCTGAGACCTTTGACCCCGTATAAAAAGTGACGCAGCACTCGGATCGATGGGGACTTTTGACATTTTGTTCAACACGCCAGTACCAAGGTTCACACCAAAATTCAGCTTTCCCCTAATTTTTCCGAAGCACCATGTTAGATTTCCCCGGACTATATAGTACAAATGTGCATTTTCAAATTCGAACCAAATCAGTGCAATACAAAAACTTACAACGTCTTATTCCAATAATATTTTATGCGAAAAATGCACTCCAAAAAGTTGACATTAGCGTTGATAGCACTTGCCATTTTCCAAGTCTATTCTATCTCGCAAAGTTTTAAGTCTTGTTCGCATGTAAATGATCAAGTGCAGCCTGACTGGCATCGTCGCGATTTACATCCGACGATCTTGCAAGCTCAATGCACATCCGAAATGCGCTTGAGGGTTCCGCCATTACTTGCACTGGTGTGATCGATTGAGATGCTTTGTGGGTGGATACCAAACATATCTTGGACGTATTAATTCGCACAGAGTCAGATTGTAAGATCGATTGATCGTTATCGATTCTCAGCGTCCGGTTCATAATAATCTGTTTTCGAGTGCATTTGATTATTATTCATCGCTTTCGCATACATTTGAAATGCATGTTTGCAGCAGCGACATTTAGTGGGATGAGCCTCGAGTATTCTCAGCTGGAGAATCAGGATCGAATTCACAATCACACGAACTCCTAGTGATATTCGTTTTTCTTGCACCTTAATTGATCATTGGCCCGGTGTTTGATTTTTTCGTAAACGCCTACACACTTCGCATACCAATATTTACTAAGGTCTCGGGGCTACGTTGTCGTTTGTACTTTCGCGAGATACAAAAAAGGCGAGAAAAAGAATGTCGCAGTAGTAGTAACAGATCAATGGCTGCTCGAATAAGAGTCATTTTTTACATTGAGCACAGCCTGACTAAATATTCTGTAGTTGGTGGAGTTTTTGTTTGGCTCGAAGTTGGTGTGCCGATGTGATTGAACCACAATGTTCAAGAAAGTGACCTTTTATTGTTGAATGACGGATATCATTGCAGATATTTATCGTTTTGCCATTGTTTGAAATGAAATCGTGCAGTTACGTATGGAAATGAACTATGAAGAATGGCGGACTTAAATGCAATAAGTTGTATGTTAATCGTTTTCTCGAGGCTATTGTTGGAAATCGGAGACAATCAAATTCGTATTTCGTTCAAAAATAATAGATTGAAGTAGTCATATTTCACGATCGATAAAATGTCAGCATTTCCGTGTTGAGAAGGACATAGTTTAGGTAGTACCTATTGTCATATACAATTCAGACTAACATTAAGAAATCAATGGAAAGGTTGAATGTACTTCGATACTTAAAAAGATCAATAAGATCAATGCTAAAGCCAAATATAGGATAATTTATCCGAGCAGAAGTAAGCTGATACATCGCTGAACTTTCCGCAAAATCTCATTTGTCAAATCATTGCCATCATCTGGCAGTGGTTATCAAGAGCTGGATCTCATCATAAAAACTACCAATTTGTTCGATATAATTCGAATCGAATTTATCTCGTATTGAAATCTTTCCAACGAATTTTCATGGTAGCTTTCCCATGAACTCAAACCGCTCTACCTGAATTCAGAATCACCAAATATTGACAAATTTAAATGTGTTCCTGTCATCGATCCAACATCGTTTTTTTCGACGCTCATTTAATGAAACTCGACCAACAATTTACGATCGAAACGATCGAATCGAAATTGATTTCTAATTCTCTTGCTATCAACTCCCATGCCCATTCAAATCACTCAAGGCCATATCGTTTTACTGCAATATGGAAAAGATTTTGGGTAAAAGTTCAAACGTGACGACTCCGAAGAACGATAATAATTTGTGACAACCGATTATGTGTGGCTCGTTTATTTAGAACGAATGCTGAGAAGTCAAATGGCATCATCTTCAAAACAATATTCATATCATGACCGAATGAGAAATATATTGATATTGGTATATTTTTTTTGCTTAATTAAGATTAAAATTTATCTGAATTGATATGATCCCGACCTGAACAGTATCTTCAAAATTACTTATTCATCTTAAATAAATCAAAGATCTGAGTTCGAAAGATCGAAATGGGAAATATTTCAGAGAACATCTTTCATCTGTATGTATTCTTTTGTTGTCGATTTGTATCTTTTTTTCTTTTCGATTTAATATAATATTTTCTGTTGGTTTATGATATTTGCCTCCATATAGCCTGATGATATTTCGAATGGAGTCAAACGATTGGTTTCAATGCTACAATCCAGCTGGCCAATAAATCAACGGATTCAATCGAACATTATTTCAGATAATCGATAAATCATTTCGCGCTTCTTCAAATCATCGGCACCGATCTGTTTTGGCTTATAATTCTTTTCAGTTGTTTTTTTTCTAATAAAGTGGGTGAGGGAATTCAGTGTTCAGGTTCCAGGAAAAAAATAATTGAAGAGTGATAGATTTCAGAGACAGAAAGTCGATGAATTTATTCCCGATAATTTTTTATTTTCAAACTCTTGGCGATCGATACACGAGCTCAGCACGTTTGCAAATTATTCCAGCATGTTCAAATGAACGTCTAAAAGTCATACCTTCCTATACCTCTGTACCATCCCTTCAAAAACAGTGCAAAAAAAACTTAAAAATTGTGTTCAATAATTTTTGGTCAGTACTCTGTCGTCTCGCATTATCCTGCAAATAAGATAACAAAGATGAAAAAATCTTGAAAATCCCAAACACATCTCTCAGCAGTAGAACGTTATTGACGATGGATGATATTCATCAGATCACGTTGTCGTCGTTTTTACCGAGTATAGGTAAAAAGTATCAACAAAAAAAAACGAAATGGCCACGGTTCTTCAACTAACGACAAGGTGAAGAACCATAGTAGGACAAGTTCCAGAGAGGACTAAATAAAATTGGTGTGTCGAGCCCGAGTAGGAACCCGTAGAGATATTTTTTTCATGAATTTACTTATGGATATCGTTATGGGATTTTGACTTAATTTTGTGGTTACTGGTTGCTCGAATCGGAGTGGTGGCGGTGATAGTGGTTGTATTTGAAACTTCTGGTCGACGTTAAAAAGGATAATAAAAAACCTACTCAACGATACATGGCTTAAAAATCATTGGTCCATCGTGAAGAAAGGTTATCAACTGGTTATTCGAATTGAATCAGACAGACACATGATATATTGTTCACGACATATTTGCGGAGCTCTCAAGGGTTCTTCTTCAAACATTCACACAAACACACTCTTAGATGGAATAACACAGAGGATCTTCGGTGCTGCTATTTTTCTGCCAATTGTGTCAGTTTTAAATCATGGAGGGACACCCTACTGGTAGGCGAATAGCCGCTGCAAGATCATCACCAGCCATCGTTCGGGAAGATTATGATGATGATGCGCTGAAGAGCGTACGAAGACATGTTTTTTTCGGGACATGGAAATTATGACAGGGTAACGATTTTAAATCTTGAAAGATGGCCTTGGTTGATAAATGTATGGCGAAAGATAATGGATTAGAGTTCGTTTTGGTGGTATATTGTTCTGTTCTTCAGGTTCTTATGCCATTTAAAGTGATTCATATCGCAAGGAAATTGTGAAATATTGACGATGGAACTATGGTTTTTCGAAATCGTATTTTATGAGCTTTGTTAACCTTGGAATACTTTAAAAGTTACCAGGTAGGCATTGAATGGTTTGATATTGTTTGGTGATATATTGCTGATGTGAATTGGGGAAATAAGTGGTTGAAATAGTTGCATTTCAAACCGGGGAATCGCTAAAGTAAGTATGAAGAGCATATTACTAAAGTGCTACTTGTATATGTTAAGCTATAGTGATTCAAGTTGGTATCCAGACGTATTCAATCATGCAATTACCACCAAAAATTACACCAAATTTAAGGTCGATTCCGATCAAAATAACTTAAGGCAACATAGCACCTCCAAATTTTTGAAAAATCGATTTTTGTTTTTCGATTGAATATGTTAGAATGGAGCTTTAAAAACATGATTTTAATCATATAAAATTGAAATTCTAAAAAAAAAAAATTTTGTGAGCATATATGCGAAGCGCCCCAAGGTCATTTTTTCTATGATTTTCGTTGACTTGGCTATATCGCTACATCGACTTAACCCAAAGTGTAGACAAAGATAAGTGAGTCATCTCCTTTTAAAGAAGCAAAAAAACAGTAAGCCTTGGCAAAAAAAAACAAAAAAAATTGCTGTAAAAAAATTGTAGAATCTCCAAAAAAAGGTCCGAAAAAAGTTCAACTGACACTAAAATTAATGAAAAATTTTGCCACATATTATGGCCTAGCTATACGACGAAATCCTGATTCAGTTGAAAATATGCGCAAGTAAATTTGGGCAGCATATTGCCACAAAATTTCAACTGATGAGAACCCTCAACACTCTTATTGTCCTGTTGGAGGAACGCCTTGGTGTAACTGGCGCAAGGCAGAGGCAGCTGGTGATAATGCAATAAAAAATTTCAAGCATCCTCCACCTTTAGGTGATGAGGTACAAGAAATTTTAAAGCCTATTTATGCTGACTTATCATCAAAAGATTTATTAAAGCGCTGCTTGGGCAATGTTACGCAGAATAATAACGAAAGCTATAATTCTTGTGTTTGGAATTTGGCCCCCAAACATACTTTTTGTGGGAAAACGTGCTAAATATGGCTGCAAATATTTCTGCATGTACATTTAATGAAGAATTTATGGCTATCTTGAAAATAATGCAAGCAATGGGAGTTACAATTAGCGAACGTGCGCTGGAAAATGCAGAACATAGAGATGCTGCAAGAATCAACCAGGCGGAAAAACACTCGACTGAGGCATCTAAAGAGGCCAGAACTGCTCGAAGGGAGCAAAAATCTTTAGAAAAGGAGGAGTATGAGCAAGAAGAAGGTACATTGTATGGTCTAAGCATCGCAGACTAATTTTCGGTAAGATTTATTGCAAAAAATATTGAATTTTAACTTTAAGCGTGATTTTCTCGAAATAACGTTTTGCAAGTTGGCGTGCATGATTAAGAAAAACAATATTATCCAATCGTTCTGAAATTTTAACACGTTAATCTGCACATGTTGATGCTCAGAATGAGCTACGGATGAAAAAATCGGCACTAAATTTTTAAGTTATAACCGATTTCTGGGGAAAAAAAAATCTCGATTTTCGAAAAATGCCGCCATTTTGTTATTTTTCAACCAAATTTTTTTTTTAGTTCATTCCAAGGCCGCTTTGATGTTGCTCAAAACCACGTTTTTGTTTATTTTTTCAGACTTTTCTGACGACAGTTATCATGCACGCCAGGTTTTTTTTGGTGTATTTTCCAAAAAATTGTAGCAGACGACAGGGGGCCACAAAACATTTTTAACAATTTTTTTAATGTAGGACAAAAGAAGTAAAGTATGTGTAAAAAGTTTCATTAAGATATGTCTTATTATTCAATTAAAAACAAGCCTTTGAAAAAAACATTTTTTTTTCAATTTGAAGGTGCTACGTCCCCTTAAGGCAGTAGCTGGTAACTTGGGTGGGGAAAACCGATTTATTTTTTCTTACTTATTTCCAAAGTAAAATAGATTGAAAGTATACTGTAAAAATTTTAGACCGAAATTCGAATTAATGGAGTTATATGGATATTTGAGAGCGTCTCGTAGTTGTACTGACAACAGCAAGCAGTCCGACTCACAGTGGTCTATTTCTCGAAAAAGGTGAACTTTATTTATGAGAACCACTAGATGTATGAAATTCATTGTTTCTTGGGTTTTCAAACATGGGAAATCCATTTCTGGGGTTGTGTTGGCTCCAACTTTTAACAAGAAGTTTCCGAATAGGGTCAAAATTTGGAAAATGTCACTTTCAGGAAAAAAAATGTTCTTGTTAATAAACGAGTCTGACTTATCATTTCCATAGTATTTTTGCTGGCTGAACACGAAACCGCTGTCCAAATCCGCCTATCGTGCCTCAATGTTGAGGAAAATATCATTTTTAGAATTTTTTCCTGCTGACGCAATTTTTATCAATATTGTGACGTGATAGCCAAATTTTGGATCACATTCGTGACACCAAGCAAAAATGCTGTGGAAATCAAATTCAAATTCGTTTGACACAAATGATGTCGGACAGTATTATCAATTTGATTTGCACCCCTACCCATTAAGTTTAATCGAAACAATTGTAATTATTTTGAATAATTAAATCATGCAACATTAACCGCGTTACTTTATAATTGGCCATTTTTTGAGGCAGCAGAGCAAGCCAAAATGAACAAAACAAATCGAAAGGAAACTTAATTTTGCAATAGCCGTTTTTTTTACTCGCACTGAAAGAAAAACTCTTGTTTGGTTCAACTATTTTTAGTAGTATTGCAACGATTCATTCAAAATCGTTAAACGAACTACGGAAAATAGTTATTTTTACTATGTTAATATAGTTAATTTAACGATATAAAAGTAGTTGGCTCTGGTTATACAAAAAATATCGCAACGTTCATGAAATCAACTGTTTTAATTGTTTCATAACCACGAAAATTAGTTGATAAATAGAAAAATATTCATCAATTCACTCAAAACTTCAACGTTTCGAATTATCAACAGTTTTTATGGTACTTAAACTACTTCGCAATAGTTGATTTCAGCAAACATAATTTGGAATTATTCTACGCAAAGTAGAATGGTTTCAACATTTGGACGTTTTTCATGCTCCGAAAGAAATTGTTTATCAACCACGCATCATGGTGCATAAAAGTAATCAACGATTTTCTTATGGTTGTTTTAACTATAGCCCTAGTTGATGCAAAAACAACTAAGGAAAACTGTTGATTTTTCATACTCCTCATACTCATGCTCCTATTCTATCATAGAAGTTTCATATGATACATGGGAAAATTGTGTTCGGATTGCTGTTCGATATAATTCATATTCATGTTATGCCGTGAAGCCTTTATATTACGTTGTATGACGCTATTTGGTTCACAATACAGCGTTTTCCGCTGTGGCAAAACAGTGGGCTGCGGCAAAGCGCAGTCAAAAAATTAGAATGCACTGTTTTGTATGGTAACGCGCACAATGGCTGCGGCTGAATTTGTGGCAGCGGCAGAATTTGCGGCAGCGGATGAATTTGCGGCAGCGGCAGATTTGCGGCAGCGGCAGTATTTGCCAAATTTCTATTTTTGCCGCACCGCTAGTGGTGATACCTACCATAGGTTGGCATCACCACTAGGCTGAATTAAATCTATTTGAATTAGCTTGAATGATCTGGTGGAATAGACAAGCGATGGCTGATGAGTATTGTGATAAGCCAACCTAATCCTCGTACAACAGGATTTAGCAATACGAAAGAAAAAAAATTAATTTTGGTAGGTGCCTTGGTTGCATTGACAGCGACATTGTCGCTGCATTGTGATTCACCAAATTCAACTGCGGCATTCACGCCTCCCCTGCCTATATTTCGTACTATGTATATGGTTGGAATACCATTGTTTGTGGTTGCTTACTTTTTTCGCACCACGGACGTTGTTTATCAACCACGCGTCATGGTGCATAAAAGTAATCAACTATTTTTTTATGGTTGTTTTAACTATAGCCCGTAGTTGACGCAAAAACAACTAAGGAAAATTGTTGATTTTACCAAGATTTTTCTTTCAGTGCGTGTAAAAGTACATGAGATAGCAAACCAAAGAGCTGAATATAAGAGTGGATGAAATACAACAGACAAGGCCGAATACCAAAACTATCGCAGGTAATTCCTATTTATTTCCTTCTATATGTAATATTAGATCGCACGATTTTTCTATGTCATACGGTTTTATGAGTTTTGTGTAGTCTTTAAGTCTTTTACACACGCACCTTTCTGTCTCAAATTGACCAAAAAGGTTTTAACAAAAATTCAAGCTTTCTTCTAACTTTATTGTATTTCTTTTGTTTTCTAAATGATATAAATCGAAAAATTGACCTGACAAATAAGTGCAAATAGACTTAAATACTATTTTTTGTAAGTGGTTGTTTCCCCCAATTGTTCCCAACTGTTACACTGAAAGAAAAACTCTTGGTTGGTTCAACCATTTTTAATAGTATTGCAACGATTCATTCAAAATCGTTAAACGAACTACGGAAAATAGTTATTTTTACTATGTTAATATAGTTAATTTAACGATATAAAAGTAGTTGGTTCTGGTTATACAAAAAATATCACAACGTTCATGAAATCAACTGTTTTAATTGTTTCATAACCACGAAAAACAGTTGATAAATAGAAAAATATTCATCAATTCACTCAAAACTTCAACGTTTCGAATTATCAACAGTTTTTATGGTACTTAAACTACTTCGCAATAGTTGATTTCAGCAAACATAATTTGGAATTATTCTACGCAAAGTAGAATGGTTTCAACATTTGGACGTTTTTCATGCTCCGAAAGAAATTGTTTATCAACCACGCATCATGGTGCATAAAAGTAATCAACGATTTTCTTATGGTTGTTTTAACTATAGCCCTAGTTGATGCAAAAACAACTAAGGCAAACTATTGATTTTTCATACTCCTCATACTCATGCTCCTATTCTATCATAGAAGTTTCATATGATACATGGCAAAATTGTGTTCGGTTTGCTGTTCGATATAATTCATATGCATGTTATGCAGTGAAGCCTTTATATTACCTTGTACGACGCTATTTTGTTCACAATACAGCGTTTTCCGCTGTGGCATAGCATTGGGCTGCGGCAAAGCGCAGTCAAAAAATTAGAATGCACTGTTTTGAATGGAAACGCGCACAATAGCTGCGGCCGAATTTGCGGCAGCGGCAGAATTTGCCAAATATCTAATTTTGCCGCACCGCTAGCGGTGATACCTACCATAGGTTGGCATCACCTTTAGGTTGAATTAAATCTGTTTGAATTAGGTTGAATGGTCTGGTGGAATAGACAAGCGGTGGCTGATGTATATTGTGATAAGCCAACCTAATCCTCGCACAACAGCATTTAGCAATACAAAAGAAAAAAAAATGAATTTGGTTGGTGCCTTGGTTGCATTGACAGCGGCATTGTCGGGGCATTGTGATTCACCAAATTCAACTGCGGCATTCACGCCTCCCCTGCCTATATTTCGTAATATGTGTGGAAAAAAAGTAAGCAACCACAAATAATGGTTGGAATACCATTGTTTGTGGTTGCTTACTTTTTTTGCACCACGGACGTTGTTTATCAACCACGCGTCATGGTGCATAAAAGTAATCAACTATTTTTTTATGGTTGTTTTAACTATAGCCCGTAGTTGACGCAAAAACAACTAAGGAAAATTGTTGGTTTTACCAAGATTTTTCTTTCAGTGTACCAAAATGACAGTCATAAAACAGTGGCAGTGATCATAAAACGCCCTATCCGACTTTTTTCATTTTTTCATTTTAGCAATTAATAACTGCCACGAAATTGTTTTGTACAGGTAAAAATATATTTTCGATAATGTTGCTTTGCATATAATTTCAATACTAAGCATATACATACCAGAATTGTTCTATGATCATACATGAATTATCATATGAACATATTTCATTGAATTGAATTTAGAAGCAAGTTGGGAAATTTGATGATTCTAAAGTACAGGTGAATGGGTAAATAAATGTATGAACAGCGAAATAAACATACACCACTTGAAACCTAACCAATAACATAACAAGTAAGTGTAGGGTTTAGAAACTATTGTTTTATTTATGAAACTCAACGTTGTGTTTATCTCAATCTCACGAGCTTCAACCTGGTACAAATGCTTGCTATTATGTGAAACGATATGATGTGAAACGATAAGAAAATATTGCAAAACACGCGGACTGGCGCAATAAGCGCGCAAAATGTTGCATTTTGTTCCAGGTCGCTGAACTTTGAAAGGAGTTTACGAGCCTAGCCGCAGCTGACCGCAGGTAAATTAAGTTTTGATAGTTACTTTGGACTTTAATGAATACAACTAGACCTATTTCGTAGCTACATTTTGTGACGTTCTAAACTTAAAAAGGGCTACAAGTTTTAAACACCGAATTCCTATACTATCTGCAGTATGAACACGATGAAAGGGGGGAGGCTAAATCATCAATGTCTTTCATAGCTTAATAACGCTGTATTACTCAAAGGTATTTTGATCTTCATATTCTTAATTTAAAAAAAGGTTAAAAGATAAATGCAATTTTTGGCTGTTTTCAGCACCTGTGCTCTTACCCTTAAACTTATGAAACCCAAGTTTCAACTTCATACTTAAAAGTCCATAATTTGAATAAAGTTCACCTTTTTCGCGAAATAGACCACTGTGCGACTCCTCTATTGTCTGCGCGTATCTTTTATTCTTGGATATAGCATCTCATACCTTTGCACTGAAAGAAAAATCTTGGTATAATCAACCATTTTCCTTAGTTGTTTTTGCGTCAACTACGGGCTATGGTTAAAACAACCATAAAAAAATAGTTGATTACTTTTATGCATCATGACGCGTGTTTTATAAACAACGTCCGTGGTGCAAAAAAGTACTGGTTCAGGCGGTAACGATGTATTGGTATATTTTTCTCTAAATGCTTGTATCATTAGAGGAGCATTAATAAGCCATAAACCATAGCAACATAATCCATCCAAGCCTTAAATAGAAACAGGACGTGAGACGTGAAATTGAGTTCATATGCATAGCTGCAAGCTGCAGCATCTATGAAAACAATTGAAATTGCTAAACAATTTCTGACATTGGGACAATCGTAATCGTTTTCGGGACTCCCTGTTTTATAACAGTGATCTGCAAACAGAAGACTTATATTTTGTGAATAGAAGAAGGGAAATATAAAGGCTTCACTGCATGACATGAATATGAATTATATCGAACAGCAAACCGAACACAATTTTGCCATGTAGCATATGAAACTTCTATGATAGAATAGGAGTATGAGTATGAGGAGTATGAAAAATCAACAGTTTGCCTTAGTTGTTTTTGCATCAACTAGGGCTATAGTTAAAACAACCATAAGAAAATCGTTGATTACTTTTATGCACCATGACGCGTGGTTGATAAACAATTTCATTCGGAGCATGAAAAACATCCAAATGTTGAAACCATTCTACTTTGCGTAGAGTAATTCCAAAGACGTTGCTCACTGAATTACGTTTGTTGAAATCAACTATTGCGAAGTATTTTATGTACCATAAAAACAGTTGATAGTTCGAAACGTTGAAGTTTTGAGTGAATTGATGAAAATTTTTCTATTTATCAACTAATTTTCGTGGTTATGAAACAATTAAAACAGTTGATTTCATGAACGTTGCGATATTTTTTGTACAACCAGAACCAACTACTTTTATATCGTTAAATTAACTATATTAACATAATAAAAATAACTATTTTCCGTAGTTCGTTTAACGATTTTGAATGAATCGTTGCAATACTATTAAAAATAGTTGAACCAACCAAGAGTTTTTCTTTCAGTGTGGGATTACTAAAATATATACCTGTGTATGGATTCATTATTTAATTAACATACAACTTTTTTATTCGGGTGGTACTTATCACCAAAGCATATTTTTGTGGGTCAAAAGACACTTGAAATTGCTGCATGTACAGCAGCATGCACCTTCAATTAAGGGTGTTTACGCATACGCTAAATTGTACAACGCCTCCCAGATATCAAAAGTGGAAAATGATACGGCAAAAACATCTAAAGTAGCCCGAATGAATCGCAGGGCAAAAAAAGTTGTTGAGATTGACGCCTACGAAGAAATTGAAGGCATATCATACGCCCCATGCATAGACCAGTAATGTAATCATGAGTTTTTTTAAAAATCTGTTCTCGAAACATTAAACGATTTTATTCGAAACAAAATTTTTTGAGTCGGCCCTGGTGGAGAAAAATTTTCTATCACACCGATTTGTCTAAAACTTTTATACGCCATTTTACACATCAGTAGTTTTCGTCGAGACTAGGATTTTTTTTTTCATCTCCAACTTTCCATTTTACTGCCCGATTTTTGCGTGAAAAAAATCATATTTATTTTTCGAATTCCGCCATTTTGTTATTTCCTAATAAATATTAATAATCCAAGTTCCAACTAGAACGAAAGTTTTCAAAATTAATAATCAATTCTATTTTTTTACTTGAAGTGTCCTCATTAGCTGAAATCACCTGGGTCAGACATGTAACTTTTTTTTGATGCGTCCACATTTTTTAATAATAATAATCAAACGTTGTAAAATTAAGTGAAAAACATTTTTTTATCTTTAGGATGTCAATAATAACATACTTAAAAATCAAAACTATTGAATTTTATTTTATCATAAAAAACTTTCCCGAAAAAGACGTAAAAAACGTGCAAGTTACCAAACTACCACCTTAATCCTTTTGGTGCAGATTAAGAGACACATGTTATTCAATTATGATGTCCGTTTGAAAGTCTCGACCAAATTTTGATTGCCTTCGATGAAATACTGCGATTTTTTGAACTATAGCATTCAACAAGTATATCAACAATAAACAAAGAAAATTTCATTGACCAACAAACATTTTCGATATATAATGGTGAAACTGTCCAGTACAGATGATATCTTACAACAGAGAATTCAATTGAAAAATGTAATGGAAAAAAGGTGTTAAACTTCTAGAAAAACTGAAATAGAGCGTGTTCACTAGTAAAAGAACCTCCTGTAAAAACCCTCTTCCTATGAATTTCCTCTAGGCAACAATGTCTACTACGATAACGAACTCCTCAACTTTCTGTAGTTGTGTAAACCACTGACACTAGTAACTGTGAAACCACATTTACCACTAATGCGATTCTTTATAGGCCTTTTTAATGCCCAGGCGAGTGTTGAAAATTTTTCCAAGGATCGAAAAAACAATCATAAGAACTAGAGAAAAATTGGAACAGTCTAGGAAAAATACTGGAAGTCTTGAAAAAAATAGCAAATTCGTAGAAAAATTCATACGAGCTTGACGAAATTCGGGGCGGTCTAAAAAAATACTAGAAATCTTGAGAAAAGTTACAGGATCGTAGAAGAAATCAAACAGACTTCAGAAAAATCGAGCGGTCTAGCAAAAATACTGGACGTCTTCAACAAAATCACAGGATCGTAGAAAAAATAAGTTGAAAAAAACCAAAGCGGGTTGGTGCGAGTGTTGAGTTGTTGGTTGGCAAAAACAACAATTCAGCAAATTATGCTCGACAAGGTTTTCAAAACTCAATGACACTGGCACAGAAATTACAATATCGTCGATCTCAAACCAGATTCGGAGACACAACCATATTGTCACCGCCGTTGCCACAAAAATAAGGCGTTCTTTAAGTTGCATTTTCTTAAGCACTCCATGTCTAACTTCATTGTCACTGATCAGTGTAATATGAAAAACCGATTCGTATACCGCTCCGTAGTTATATTAGCCACAAACTAGCTGATTCAACCATTTCCAGAGCTGATCAGTCACATCCTGCCGATGGCCCAACTTGGATTCGTAAATAAAATTGTAGTACAGCAATGCAACAATCAAATACATCATGCGGCTACTTTTGGATATAGCCTGAATTTTTCATTTGACATAAGCAAGTGTATGCCTTTGCGTGAGGCAAGTAGGCAGCGAGCAATGTTCCGTAACAACTTTTCAACATAATTTCCAAGGATCGCTAAGTTGAAAATTCTCTCTACGCCGGCATAAATACTGGATTTAACACTCTCGGCAAATATTGCCGCGGTGTAACCTCGTCTATTCTCGCCTATTTTTTACATGCCCAAACATGGCAGACTCTAGCCTATTTTATGAGGGTTTCGTCCTAGCTCGAAGCCGCTCGAAATTACGTATCGAGTCAAAGGGATTTTAAAAAAAGGTCTGGTGCTGGCTCCGTTATGGGTCATTTAGACAAGCGTCCATGCGTCCGCGCGTCCAAGCGTTTTTAGATTACACGAGTCAAGTCAACTCAAATCCAGTTTTTTTAAGGCGGGGCTAAGGCGATAAGTGGATGAATTTTACACGCTTATGATGATGTTTTTTTGCTCCGTACAAATATATTGGTAACAGAAAGTTGTATGTATTTATCCATATGAGTATATATACCTACATATATATGTTTGTGTCTAGATATTCAGATGCATTCAATTTGTTTTCGTAATAGTCATGCACGTAAGGATGCAAAATATATATTATCCACATCATTATATAAGAAAATAATCATCCACAAAACATATATTTAAATGATCACCAACGAATCATCCACACATGCCACTGAGCGAAAGAAATCATTTTAAAATGTATTGTACATGAATCAGCATACTCCACCTCCTTCGCTTTAGACCCGCCTATATAAACAAAATCAAATTGACTCGTGTAAGCAAAACACGCTAGATCGCATGGACGCGTGGACGCATGGACGCCAATGTCAATGGCCCATTAGTGTTTACAAATCGATTTGGTCTGTTTACGAAATAATGGACAAGATGCATGAGCACTGATGGGTACGAGATACCACTGTTCGAATGTTAGTAACCAAATTTCTACCTACCTACACTACATAAATACTGGGCACTTAAACGTCACACTCTTTAAATCTTCTCAATGCGGACAGGGCGAGTTTTATGGCGTGCTGAAATAAAAAGTTTCTATCGCTTAAATAAACAGATTTTAGAAGAGATTTCGAATACTGGTCGAATGGTTTGCGAAGTAAATTCCCAAGTTCCTCGACGAAACTTTCACCCTATGTTTTATCGGGGCATTAGAAGTTGTCTTAAAAATTAATTGCACATGAGCAAAATAATACATCTTGGCAGGAATTTCCAGGTCAAGACACCCACAAGAACAGACTGGAAGGAAAAGGAAGCTAGCACCGATGTGGGTGTCTGGATTTACACGGGCGGGTCAAAGACGGACACAGGAGTTGGCTCGGGCGTGTTTTCTACGGGTTTGAGCCTTAACCTGTGGTGTAGACTGTCGGACCATTCTACCGTCTTTCAATCTGAATTACATCCTATACGCATGGCAGTTGAGTCTATTTGACAATGACAATTTGCGTCGATAGTAGAGCAGCCATTCTCGCTCTTGCGTCTTACAGATGTTTTTCAAAAACTGTTAACACTTGCAGAGTGGCTCTCAATGAAAAGGCAAGGCATATTCCTATCCGGATTATGTGGGTGCCAGGGCCTAGTGGGGTCATTAGCAACGAAAAAGCTGATGAATTGGCGAGGAAAGGTTCAGGAGCTAGCAATAGCCCCTGCATTGCTGTACCACGGTCAAACGCTGACGCCAGAAGAAAACTTGATACCGCCATATGGGCCAAACTAAAGTCCGAATGGGAAAACAGGTTGGACTGCAAGATGGCCAGGACATTATGAACATCACCTGATCAAAGCAAAAGCAGGAAACTGCTCAAGCTCAGCAGAAACTGCTTGAGAGCCACGGTCGGCTTGCTCACAGGGCACTGCCTTACCGCATCTCATGCGAACAGAATGGGACTGACATCCTGCAGTTTATGCAAGAGGTGCGAGATGGAAGAGGACCCCATCGAGCATACTCTCTGTGATTGTCCGGCCCTAAATAATAAACGCCTCAAGATTTTTGGTTCTTACTACTTTCAAGGGTTAGCAGAGGTGGCCAGTACCGTCACGCTGAGTCAGCTGATCCAGTTTGGGGAAGCGGTCACTCGGCAGCTCTAAAAACCCAGCGGAGGGTGGCAAATGGGCTCAAACTGGTGGCCTAATGCAAGCCGCGTTCCTGGCAGCCCTCTTTACTAACCTAACCTATACACCAATTTATTAAAATCGAGATGACTTCCATTGCGGGTCAGCGCTCAAAAAAGACTAACACAGAGGACTAATTTAATCAACTAAGCATTTTATTCGGTATTCACCGATGGCTACGGACTTAAAACCAAGACTATCATTAAATAGGGGAAAAAATACTTATATGATACATTGAAGAGCATTTCAATTTGAAATGCTCATTTGAAAATTTAATTCTACAGAATATCTGATTCGTTGAAACTGTCACTTTAGATTCGTTAATAGCGAAAATTGTCAGACTTGATTAACAATTTTCCATTACTTTTTCAAAGCTTCATACCCTATTGGGCAAAATTAAAGGGCTTTAGCCTTTGAAAGACTCAAAATTGAAGCTGGTTAGTAAAGGCGCGTTGACGCGATGCAAGTATGCTTCTATGACAAATTGGACCAACTAGTATACTCGGAGCAAGTTGGCTGTCACGATGAATGACTTGGAGATCCAAGTAGATTTCAGAAAGATGGTAGATCTAATATTGCAAGGTTTGAAAGTCTTGATAAACTTACTCACACAGGAGATTAAAGTGCAGAAAAATAGTTTGAAGAAGAAATGAAAAATATGAACCCGGGAACTTATTTGTCCCCATTCCTTTTTTAGTTTGCTGGTTTACTTTTGACGGACTAATATTCCAAGATTCCACTTAACCAAACCATTTAGAAAATGTACCAAAGTTGCATTAGGATCCAAGTTGGCTGACGTGCCACTCCACTTAGATGCAACCTCGTCGTCTAGGTGGGTTTGGGTCAACTGCTACCACGATCCAAGTAACGCCCGAGTAATGCTACTTGGATGTCCAAGTATATTTGATGCAAGGATATGACAATACCTTGTGGTACTCTGCATATGATAGTTTTCTCAAGCCAATTTCCTCCATTAACAATGAAACTGCTGTCTAAAATTCAAGAAGTTTGTGTTCGTCGTATTATTTCTTAAAAATCGAACTCGATTAACTTTTGTGGAAGACCGTCAAGTACTATGGCATCGAGAGATTTCTAGAAAATCGTATTGATTTTATCATTAAATTGAAGAAAGTTTGGCTGTTGAAAAAGAAAATGGCGCCCTTCATTGATTCTCCCTGAAGATAAATCAGATCATTTTCATTTTGTGTAGCTTCTTTGGTGATGTAAACTTTAATTTTTCTAAAGCTACTAGATTTAAACCATACAGCATATTTCTTCCAAATGAATCACTTCTAGTCTTTGCAGTTGGCTCTCGAATTTTGTAATATCTGCGTCTACTATGCTTCCAATATCCAAAGAACCACTTCTAAATATTCTTGAAATATTCATAAAGCCTGATTAAAACAGTAAATTACAGATTTTGTTCAGATTACTGTCCGTCACAGATCGATTTCAGTTGAACACTTCTTCGAAGAGCATCAAAAAAATTCATCGGATATTCTTTTGTTTCATGAGCAATTATTCAAACCAAACAACAAAAACACACAAATATGACGGTATTCTAAGATTTTCTCATATATCACTTGCTTCTTCAATTTCTACGACCAATCACATAAAAAAAGCGTTCTTTTTGATTTCTGATCATCTTCGGCTATTTCCAATTCACTCCCGTCATCTAACAACAAACAAGCTAGCACTAAATGTCACCGCGTTTCTATAGAGAACATCGGTTTTTTTTATTAATTGGCACTATAAAACGTTTCGGCGTGTCCAATTTTGGGATGTAAACGAATCATTATGTGGTCGGTTGACTGGAACGAGCTTGGCCTGGATGAGATAGATGCTGATGAGTAAGAAAAGAGCATCGTCTGCTGAGTAGAACACATGGGCATAGGCAGCTATGTGATTGCTTGGGCTGCTGTAGTGATATTGTTAATTTATTCAAAAGCGTCGTCTAATTTGAGCGGTCATGGGACTGATCATGGTTTGGCTTTGGCGGCCTATTAAGTTTAAGGTGGATGCATTTATTTTTAGTGGTCATAATCTCCTGCTGTCGACAAAATGCTGATATATTGGAGTCGACACGATCTGGTTGGACGGACGGAAATGCGGAGCAAAGGCCATCGAAGAAGGGTGGTGTATATTTGACGAAATTTTATTCAAGAATTAATATTTGGCAGTATGAACAGAAGGAACTAGAGTTCTCAGGGGAATGGAGTTATCCTCAATGTATAGTATATACTGCCATTTGAAAAATCAAAATAGATTTGAAACTAAGTTTGATTGTCAATGGCTTATTTTGACTTAGCTATGTTGGGAAGCCGATAGGTTTCACGCCAACTTGGTCTCTAGCACCAAGACATCAATAATACCCTCCTATCTACAATTTGGAATTGAAATCCTATTTGTATCTGCAAGTGTAAAAATTTCGCCAGGATACAAATCCTTTGATTTGTCCTTACGACGCGAAAAACAGTCGAAAGCTATTAATATTCCCCATAAATTCATGCCCATATCTATTAACATTTTCTTTTATTCAATTTGTTTCGAAAATTTCCATCAATTTCTTTTTGTTTCTCATCCCATTCCAAAATTAACATCATGAAACCAAAAAAAAATTAAATAAATTATTAGCTAAAAGGCGTCATTTTAGGTGAATGATTTGTTTGAATTTTATGTCTAATTAGTCAGAGGCTGTTTGATATTTATGGATTTCGGCTCGAAATCTTCTTTTGAGCGGACAAAAAAGACGGTCAATCGAACAAGAAAGCAAAGAGTATTTTACTGTCGACGACATTGAACGGTGATAACGTTGATATTGGTGAAGCATCAAAAATTCTTTGTTCTCTGAAATTCGATGACTGTTTTCCAATTCTGGGCATCTGTCGATCTTAGCGGCGACGGCAGAAGCAGCTTGGTTGCTTCGCTTTTTGGGTTTGATTACCTGCTTGCTTGCTTCGACTGTTAATTGGTCTCATTAATATCCACGTCAAGTTTATACCGACGAAGTTTAATGTCACTAACGTCATCCATAAATCGAACACAATCTGACATGATGACAATAGTGTTAATAATCTTTTGCATATTCATTAGGGCTGGTTGGATTGGAAAAAACGATGGGGCGCGGTGTTGTGTCGTCGGTCAAATGGAGGAGACGGTTGAGATGGACCACGGGACGAAATAGCCATGTGTTAGATTGTGTCCAAATCGTGATATATGGGCTTGGTTTTCGAAAACTTAAAAAAAAAAAATTTTTTTTTTTTTAAATAATCTTTCTTGGGGTGATTTTGAGGGGTGCTGTTAACTTAAAAATGCCTCGTTGAAAACAGCTAAAACAAAATGTTGGTGTCAAAAGTAATTTCAATTGCTAAAATTAATTTCCAATCGGCAAATATTTAAGAGTATCTCTAATTTCCTTCGAATTAATCTTTTTTTGGCATAGTCAAACGGTTCTCACATCCTCCATGTATCTGCTCATCATCATTTTCTACATCTATCAGCTTCATCTGTTCTCTAATTTGAATAGCATATCACCTTGAAATTGACGAACAACGGATGCAAAGTATTACTCAACTTTGTGTATCTGCATCGATCTTCGTCTTTGGCTTTCAGTGCTTCTTCTTGCACGTTTTCCATTTAATTTGATTCTTCAACGATATATCTCATGTCGCCGGTGATATATTGGTATTGCTTGTATAGTCTGCCCAGTTTGGTTGACAGGAAGCTTACAATTTATTATGGGTAGGTTGGATTTTGATTTGGACCGCGGCGACTGGTCAAGATCATGGTTGATTTTGATGATGTTATTTGAGATGAGTTGGAAGGTTTTTTTTAATGAATTTCTTTGATTCTTTGTTTTCTTTGTAGGCCTCGTCCGAAATCGATTGGAACAGTTTTAATTTATTATTTTCTATCGATTTGATTAAAACGGATAAAAGTGTTGTGCTGTTTCGAAAGAAATCCGTTTTTGTGATTATGGTTGGATAAAGTAGCCAGGTAGCAGTAGTGAGACGTTTCAGATTTCTTTCTAATTAAATCGAAATGAAGATAGTGCTACCTTGTTTATTTTCCTTTGAATAGGAGCGAATCGATCAAAATATTTAATAGATAGAAAGATGTTGATGATAGTCCATGTGACGGATACAGATTCGTTTTCGATTTGATTGTGAGAGTTGAAAGAATACATGGTTTTACCATTTAAGCTTTTGAATCAAAAAAGAACTATCTCGTTTTATATGGGCGCTGATCAGAAGAAAGAAAGACTATAAAATTAATACTAACATCTTACGACTATAATTTTTATTGAGCCAATTTTTTTATATGCATTTGAATATATTAAGTATGAGTGGAAATTATCTACTGGAATGTGTAGAAATTATCTAACTAAATTATCTAAACTGTCGGAATATCGTAGTTTTACAATATTGACTGCTTGACTTGTGAGATATTTACTATTTTGCTTAAAATATGATGATATCGATAATATACCTAGAAAAAAAATTCAGTGTTCTACGCCTGAATACTAAGTTTTTAAATCCTGGGATTATGTGATACATGAAGCCCGGTTTTTATGAAAAGAAGCTAAAACAAATCTAGAGTTGAAAATATTTGCGTCTTTTCTTCTTTGTGCGGTTTTTTATGAGAGTGTGGACAACCCTATGGCTAGGGCAGGCACGTAAACAGAGTTCTCTAAATCATCTACCCTCCTGAAAAATGAAAAGGAAAAATTCAAATCATTCATTAATTTGATGCTTTTTGTATACAGCCAATTTGATATGTGCGAAATTATCAGTTGCCTTAACTTAGAACGCATAGGTAAATAATGTCACGAGAGCTATCGATACAAAAAATTCATTTCCGACAATTACATTTACACGGCTCAGAATTTATCTGAATTATCAGATGCAGAAAAACTAGTTGCTTTGAAAAAATCACTTCAAATGTCTTTCTAAAGCTCTGTTAATGATTTTTGAGGCTTTGAGACTTTTAAGTAGCGTCATTTTAAAAATAATGAATATTTTACTATTATAAGTGAAATTTTAAGCCAGAAGGACCTATGTGCACAAATATCCGTTGGTCGAAAAAAATATGAATATATTTTAGAGCGAAAATTCTGAGTTTTAATGTTTTTTATCGAAGCATTGATTCATTTGATTGATACCCTAGAGTGGGTATAGAAGGCCCCTAGAACTGCGAACTCCTGAGTCTATTGTGCCTTTTCTGCGCTATGTCCTATAGGATGTCTTGGCCTCTAACGAACCTGGATATGTTCCTTGACGGGACATTTGTTATGTCCTTGATGGAGGGAAGAGCAGAGCCAAAGAGCTCTAATCTTCGTCTCGCTAGTGCTGGACAGAGTATGAGAAGATATCGTTTCCTCACAGTATCTGCAACGGTCGTCCTGCTCCTCACCTATCCTGTGAAGATACTTTTCGCAGCTAAGATGGCCTGCCAGCATAGGACTTTTATGCCACTTTTTTTAGAGAGCCACTCCTTTTATTGCTTTTTTGCTATCGAATCCAAGGCATTTTTTTGAGTATTTTAAACCCTCAACATTAAGCCAGTAGTCTTCAATATTTTTCCTGCTCCATGTTTTGCCTTCTTTACGCGTATCTACCTTTGTAAAGCCTCAGTACGGAGAAGGACCTATGAAAGGCATTCTCGCGCCTTCTTTGGCTTTGGAATCAACTTCCTTATAGCCGTAGATCCATATCAAGTCGAGGGTGTTTTGTGCGCCTATTTCATTTAGGGCCTCTCTCACTTCTAAGAGTATAGCTGAATTTATTTGATCGCGATTGATAGCCATAAGTGCCGCTTGACTATCGAATAGGATCTTAATTCTGACCCTTTTAGTGTTCTTTATTTTTACTATTTGTGAGGCTCTAATTATGCCAGATAGTTCTGCTTGATAGATGGTGGCCTCCTTCGGGAGAGCAAAATGCATTGTCTACTTGGGACCTACAATCGCTGCTCCTACTTCACAATCCATCTGTGAATCATCCGTACACCACATTTGCGCTTTTTTGTACGAGAGAGGTGGCCCGTCGTCCCATTTGCCCTTGATGGAATTGCGACCTTGTATCTCTTCCCAAAGGCTGCTTTGGCATTTATGTGGTCGATGAAGTTCAACATTTCTATTATGGACCTGATGTCCTCCAAAATTTTGAGGTGGTCTTTAAGGTTTCCTGATTTTTTTACCTATAGGCCTGTTGTAGGTTAATAACTCATTTTGCTGCTTCCTTCTAAACTTTTTGAGGTGTAGCGGCTCGAGGTTTAGAAAAGCCTCCATCACTGCCGTTAGGATGGAGCTCATTGCTCCTGCAATCAGCAGGCAAGTCATCCTTTGAAACTTGTTGAACAGCAGTTTTTTGTGTGTTTTTTTCCACTACACGTTGCTCCATATGGGATGATAGGTCTCACCATTTGTTTGTATGTCAATAGTGTCTGGCTTGGATATAGTCCCCAAATGTGTCCAAGCATTTGTTTTGTCACCCAGAGTGGCTTAGTGACCTTCAGTGTCGTTTTGTTTAGATGATTGTCTTAGGTGAGTTACATATCTAGATAGACTTCTAGATATTTTACCTCTTCCTGCAGACATACGACTATGCCCCTAATATTTAGGGTGATTTTCGATTTTTCTTTTTCTGGTGAATAGTGCTATACTAGTTTTCTGAGAAACAATAAGAAATCATCTTCTGAGCACAATTAGGTTGTTTCATTTAAGATTTTTTGCAGTCTGGATCATTCTGAACCTCTTATTATTACCGTGATGTCGTCCGCGTAGCCGAGAACAGTTAAGCTCTTATTGTAGAGGCTCACGAGTAGATTATCGACTAGTAGGAACCATAGCAGGGGGGATAACCTACCCCAGCTCCGCAAACACACATCGATACCTCAGTATTTTACTCGCCTACTTCACTACTTCTTGAAGGGCATCACTCCTCTGGAGAGCGTACTACAGCGGGTCGTATCTCGCATTGTCAAAGGCTCCTTCTATGTCCATGAAGGCGCATAGTTCGATTTTCTTGCTGTCCAATGCCTTTTCTATCATTTGTACCAGCTAATGTGTAGCTGATATAGTTGATTTGCCTTTTTGGTAGGAAAATTGAAATTTATGAAGTGCCAGTCTCCACGATTTTGGAACATAGCTGAGTTCCAGGCTCGCTCTAAATATGTGTACTAGAATGATTTTTTTGTTTCCCTGTAGTTCTTTGTAGCAGAGGTGAGTAGATTTCGTCTGGTCCTGGTGATTTAAAGGGTTTGAAGGAGTTTATAGCCCATTCAACTTTTTCATACGTGATGATTTGCTTAATCAGGGGTGAGTGAGATGTGCTATCCGGGCCTTTCTCTTCTTCCTCAGCATAACCGCTGCTACTAATTTTGCATCCTGGAAAGTGTGTTCTAAGCAGCACTTCCATTGTGTCACCAAAGGTAGTCGTCATTTCTCCATCCGGAGTTCTAAGTAGTCCTATATGACCTTGGTAGCCTTTGAACAGAGATTTCTGCATCCTGGCAGTCTCTGTGATACTATTAAGACTTTTGCAGAAAACGCTCCAAGCCTTTGTCTTGGATTTCTTTAGCTCTTTGTTGTATTCTGAGAGTTTCTTGTTTTAGGTTTCTTAGTTTGATGTAGTTTTAGTTTTAGTTTGATTTTAGTTTTAGCTTGCGGCTCTTCAGAGTTTTTCTAATTTCCTGTTCCACCAGAGTACCCTCGTATTGGGAGCAATGGTTTTTTCAGGGCAGTAATCGCGGTATGATTCCAGAGTTATTCTGGTTACCTTGTCCACCATATCCTCCAATTCCGTCTTCGTAGTGAAGTTCGGGTGCAGGCCATAAAGTCCCGCTATAAGACCATTTTGATAGCCTTTCCAGTCCGTAGACTTTTGGCTGCCTGTACTTTACCCCTTTTTCGAAGCATTGTATGCAGTTACAGATATACCACAATTGATTGAAAGTATTCTTAAATTTTGGTTTAGAAATTAAAACGTGATCAATTTTCCGCTCAGGGCACAATTCGATATCTTAACTTTACTTACCAGTCGTCATGATCATTTCTTATTTTATCTACTAATCGATGAAAATGCTCTGATGTGAAGAAGATTCAGATATAAAATAACGTGAGATCGATGGGAGATTTGAGAAATGGTCGTATTTCGAGAGAAATAGACTGAGATGTGGCTTAAAAATTATAAGATACTAGAATTTATGGATTAGGAAATCTAACAGGTTTCGAAAGTTTTTTAGTTTAGCAAAGTTGTACCGCTACTACCCATTTAGGGTCGAGGAAATTATTTTCCATTTTCATAATCAACATTTTTACAAATGTGAAGTTAATTGGTTAGTTTCATGCCTCATTTTATCCCTGATTTGACTCAAGTACCTAATCAAAGCTAGGTTAACTAAAAGACTGGTGTGTGATTCCTCGTTCGTACATGGATTCCAGCCAAGGGCCCTACACTCTCGGAGCCAATGCTCTACTCACTAGACTACACGAGCTTCAGCTGGATAATATAATAAAAAATAATATTTGATTCTAAATTAAAAATGTACTCCTTAGCATTCTTTTGAAATTCCCGAAAACACACACACACATTTTCGGCAAACATAAATTGCAATACAATTTCGCAAGTAAATTTATTTAACGCTGACTGCTCATTTGTCTGTTTGTTACAACAAAAAAAAAGCCTCCAAATCGAACACATTTTTCGTTATTCGATTTAGCTCTGTTGCAGACGAACGATGCGACGAGCAAAAGTTGGTTGCATGTCAAATAAAAATCGCATTCACATGTCATTCGAAATGTCGTAATTTGCCAACTTTATTAGTGTCCGATTGAACGATGAACGAAACTGATCGAAATAACGGACTACATACATACACATGAGGTATGCATACAATCGTAAATTTGTGTAAAGAATCAGTACGAAAAATTTCGAATAATGCGAAATCTAAATTATTGATGTGGACATGTTTGGGATTGCAGTTGTTGTTGTTATTGATTGGTAATGGGACTGGACGAACAGAGGTTTCAAGTAAATTTGAATGTAGTATAAGCGGATGTGTAATCAAGGTGTTTACGTATTTATTTGAGTTTATGTATTTATTTTCATACAAAAACTGAAGATTGATAAATGAGTAATTTAAATTTTTGTCTCCCTAAATTAACTCGTCTCAGGTTTGAGAAACAAGTCTAACTCACAGCATAACATTGTTAAGCACATGATATTGCATTAAAATAAAACAAACTTCAATAAATTATTAAATAAAATAAATTATTTCATTTTACGATGCGATCTGCCGGAAAATTATGATTGAAATTTATGACGGACATAACCTGTATTGTGTCAAGTGGACTGATGTCGTGTTAAAAGTATTAAGGGGCATTATTTTACTTGGCTGCATTATTTTTCTCATTTAACTTTTGATATTTTCTCAATACCTCTTATGATTTTTCGTCGTTGAATTCGCGAGTTAATGCATTTATTTTCGATGTGCTTATAATTTTTTTTCTTGCCTTTTTACATTGAAGAGGACCATATAGCTGTACTCAAGTCGGTTTTTATTCACTTGATTATATGACAATTTTTCATCGATTATTTGAACGGTTGAAAGAAATATGTCTGAAAGATGACCGAAATATGCAAATGAGAAGCATCTGTTCGAAGGAAATATGAATATTAAATAAGTTTCGATGACGATAAATTGCCTAAATGTGTTCATTGCAGCTCCATCAGCTGTCGACACTATAAATATGGCCACTAAGAAGGCAGTCGAAAATATGTCGGTTGTTACCATCCTAGTCGATCAGAGTTTAATGTAACACTTACACCTGCTGGTTGTTTGCTTTCAATCTCAATATCAAAAATATTTGAATTATGTAGATAGCTTCTTTTGACACTGAATAGCATGAACCATTGAATCCATCAATTGCATGCCGAATGATTTGTGCTGGTCCAGATAATAGGTTTCTTCATAATATGATTATGATCAATAGAATGAAAGTCTTTAAAGAAATGAAAGTGTTTTTTTTTTAGTATAACAAAACAAACATGCTTTCTTGCTACCTACATATTCATTTTGAGTCCCTAAACTACTTGTGACCAAATATTGCCAAATCATTACTTCAGACAGCCAGGACGAACCCCGATACAGTGCCAATTCGCATAAAAATCAAAATTTACTGAGCAAGATGTTTCGAGCCAATCGCACCATGTCAAATCGAAATGAGTCCGTAAAAAACATAACAGCCCGTAATAAAGATGCCACTAAACAATCATCGCCGCAAAAGCATGCCAACCGCCACCAACCAACCATTGAACCGCTAGCATCAGAAGCAGCAGCAGCAGAATCATCGCCGACAAGTAAAGTACTGTTCTGCTTTCGACAGTAAATCAACGCCATTGAATCAAATTGCAATAAAATACTGAAAAATATCTGTAATAAAACCAGTCTGCCTATAAGGTCCACTAAAATCTACATAAAAATCCACGTAGAAACGCCGGTCATAAATAAAATATCCAACGAAAGGTAGCGTGGATAGATGTTTGCTGCACGGGGCCAGTGAGAAGTCGTTCAAGTGGTGGATGTTGTTGTTGATGATGATGGCAGCGGTGGCGGTGGTACGCAGATAAACCTCATCTGCTATTTTCTCTAATGAGGTATTTATGGGAGACGATGTCCTGTGGCATGGCGCTCCTTGAAAACTCGTAAAATTGACGAGTGGTACAGGCGCGAGCCCGGTTTACGTTCCAATGGCTTGACTCTGTGAAGTCATAAAGTGATAATGACGATAATGATGGTATAAAAGTCATCTTGGCTGCATATGGAGATATGGAGGCGGTTTTTTAAAGTGCGATGGTAGAGTATGGTTGGTTTGGCAACAAAGGATATGGAACTGACCTCTAGATGGCGGAAAAAAGAATGCATGGATATCTCGTGCTGTATTTGGGAAGTGAAGGGACTGACATTTTTTGGGTTCAATATCAGTCACGGCAGTCAATACCTTCCTGGTTTTTTCTTCAAAAAATTTATGGAACGAATAAATAGTTATTGCTAAGATTGGTAAGTAAAGAGTCAGCTCGCAAACTTGTATAAAGTCGCGAATGAAATTTTTCCAATATAACTTAGACCAATCAACACTTCATGGGTTCCTTTTCACCAATACAAATGTTGGGTCCGTAGCCGATAAGCACCATCCTGTTAGTAGTCTAACTACTCCAGGCAAGCATATTGATACATCAATAGCCGCGTTTCTGCTTGGAGTGGCAGAAGCAGGAGAAATACCACTATTTAGAGCTTGTCTCCTTTGGGATTACATTTGTTGCTGTTCCAACTAGTATGCAACGGATTAGCATCACAGCCCACCAGAAGTTCCGGTTCTTCGATTCAGCAAATTGAAGAAGGTCCAACAGCTGTATTGGCAGCTGGAGGCATTGGAGATAAGCTGAGTACTATACGACAAACGCTGAGAGGTTTTGGCTTGAAATTGTTTGAGCGTAGCGGCATCAGGCAGACTGGAATAGAAGTCTTCGGCCTCGTCGATCTCTCATCACAAAATATCTTTGCTCCTTGATTGAACAGTGTCCGTCGATCATGCTGCCACGAATCCATGTTTTCTGTACTAGTGGAGTGTAGGGGGGTGAGCTTGCAGTTTTGCCAATTTTCAAATTTAATCGCATACAAGAAGTAGCTCAGCATCATGGAGTATCAATTTTTGAGCGTGGAGAACCAGTGATGGAATTAATGTACTTGATGCTACAGTGTTTCGCATCGATTTACGGATTCAGTTTAACAAACACGCTAGTGACGTCACCTGAGCTCTGGTGAGTGCCAGAGATCCATCAAGTGTTACACGATAAGGGTTATCACACTCGTATATTTTCGAAATTTCAACATTAAGTGTGTACTTTAGCCACAAGATTATCGTCATTTGAAAATTTTAATGGTAACATCTTTCGGTAAAAAACATGGCAAAAATTACCATATCCGGCATCCCAATCATTAATACAGGCAGTTTCTCTGATTCTATCGTTTGAACTTAGAAGTGAAAGATAGCGAACATTTTCACTTTCTCCCCATTATTCGCTGAAATACCCACTTCTGCACCGAATTCAAATCTCCACTAAAAGATATTAATACTTTCTCGTTTCGTGGCTGGATTTTTTATACATATACTCTATATAGTCTCCATTACAATTTTGTACGTTCTCATACAATTTTTGCAAATACATTTTTGCTTGCTTTTGTTTAAAAAAATACGTTAAAATAAGCTAAATATCTTTTCAACGTCCCACTTTTTTATCTTCCAACGAACTATCACTACTAAATTCATCTTAGTTTTAGAAATTCTGTTGACTACGTAGCAGTCAGAAATTTCATTCGAAATTTAAAGTACTGTTTTTTATTATAGTAAAGTAAAGTAATTTAAAGTACTGCTTCAGAGTACTTTTATAAAACTAAAGGTGCGTTTTTTTAATTTTGTTAAATTTGTTAAGTATATTGAATACAACGAAAATTTTGTTGTTGTATTCAATATACTTAACGAAATCTGATCTGCTCGGGTGTGCGAAAAACGCACGTGAACAGCAATACAAATTTCAGGTGGCTATCGCGTTATGTGGGCTTGAGAAAATCGGTCTTCTTACTGAATGAAAACTCAGACCTTTCTTTTTCAGGACTCGCGATTGCCTGGCTGGCCTTTCATTAAATAACTCTGGAATTTCAGATTTCTTTCAAGGGAGAGACTTCGGCCACTTAGTTTTCTTTTGCTTTTGTTTTGTTTCGGCCGAAATCAAAAAGCGGAATGACCCGCAACATCTGGAATTATGGCCTTATTAATAGCAGGGGTCTGAGGATGTCTGCCTCTCCTCAGGACTGCTAAACAGAGGCAGTTTTCCCCCGTTCAGGTTTTATTTAGATGCTACCAAGGTGCTTTGACACATCTCGGCTGGGTCCAGCTTACAGCTCATGCCTGAGAGCTGCTTCTGTTCTTTCACGGACAAAAGCCTCTTCCTCTTTTGTGATTTGCGGCTAGTATATTTTCATAACGGATAAAATATACGTAGCGTCTCACCTTTTTTGGAAGCAGGTCCACTCCAAAGAGGCATGCAAGCATCCTCCGGGATTCTCCCGGAAAAATACAATTCACTTAAAAAATCTCCCGACTCTCGGAATGCAGTTAAATTCTCCCGGAAATTGAACAAAAATCGTCGTCAGAGCATTTTTATATTGGAATTGTTTTTGCGGGATGATTGAAATTGAAAAATTTTTTATTTATCTTGAAAATTTTTTATTTTGACAAAGTGGTTTCGAAAGCATGCACTGATTCTCATCAGACACCAGCACACAGTGCATACTTGACTGGTGTGACCACTTGCAGTTGGAAATCATTAATTGTTATTTACGATGGTTGTGACAAATTTTAACATCTCCGACTTATATCCATGGAAATAATTTACTCATAAAGGTTATTGATTTGTGATCACGGTTCCCTTCTTGTCAGCAGAGAATAATTGATACGGGAAACTCGATCGTTTTGCGGAATAAGCCTCCGAAAGCAGAATCAAATTGGAATTGTTGGAATTGTGAAAGAAGGGAACCGTGATCACAAATCAATAACCTTTATGAGTAAACTATTTCCATGGATATAAGTCGGAGATGTTAAAATTTGTCACAACCAGCGTAAATAACAATTAATGATTTCCAACTGCAAGTGGTCACACCAGTCAAGTATGCACTGTGTGCTGGTGTCTGATGAGAATCAGTGCATGCTTTCGAAACCACTTTGTCAAAATAAAAAATTTTCAAGATAAATAAAAAATTTTTCAATTTCAATCATCCCGCAAAAACAATTCCAATTTGATTCTGCTTTCGGAGGCTTATTCCGCAAAACGATCGAGTTTCCCGTATCAATTATTCTCTGCTTTGATAAGCTTTAGAGACGATATACGTTGTCTATGCGATTATAGACAAGAAGGGAACCGTGATCACAAATCAATAACCTTTATGAGTACATTTTTATATGTTTGTTTACATTTTATTTTTTTTTTTTTTTTTAATACTAGATTCCTTTTGACAAGGATTATGTTGGCTTATGACGATTCGTATCAGTCATCGGTTTACGATAACACCCGTTTATGGTGGGTTTGACCTCAAATTTTTACTCTAGACAACACAAACACATAAGTGACTCAAAACAACGTAACGAACACGAAACCGCAGTTTAAGACACGTTGATACACGTATTATCAATTCCAGAGAAAAATCGTCCTTCGGAGAAAAGCAAATTTCTCAGCAGTTTTCCGGCTACAACCTTCCACCACAAGAGCTAACACGCGGATGCTTTACATTTTATGCTCGCTTTAATATGTTGGTAAATAATACAATATTTATGGATAAAAATCGTGAATTGCACTGAACCTGCGACTGGGGCGCGCGGGGCGCGCAGCTAGCGCGTCATTTCATCATCTTTTGTTAGTTCATTTTCGTTAGTTGGGTGCGTAATAGCGTAGTTGAAGTGGTGGCCAGAACCAACGTGTTTGGTTTATATTCGCTGTAAGTACGTATATATTGTTATATTCTATTATTATATATTATTATATTCTATTATTATATTCTACAAATAAAGCATAATGTCGGATTCGGGAACCTCGCGAGAAAGCTTAACTCAGACACCGCCTACAAAGAAAAAAGTTAAATGCCATACAAGCTTTGATGGAAGCTGGTTGAACGATCCTCTGTTTAGTGTTTGGCTTAAAAAACGAGATGATTTTACAGCTGAGTGTAAGTTGTGCAGAACCGATATTTTGGTGAAATACGAAGGCAAAAGAGCTCTAGTTGTGCATTCGGAAGGCAAGAAACATAAGTCACTTCTCAGAAACAAGTCTTCTATGACATCAGAGTCTATTTTTTTTGTGAAAAAAATTTCAAGAAACGAAGATCTAATAACTGCCGCAGAAATTACATCTGTATATCATGGAGTCAAACATCATCACAGTTACTCAAGCCAAGATTGTAACAATAAGTTGTTCCCTACGTTGTTTCCTGATTCTGAAGTCCAAAATAGCATGCGGTCGAACTAAAGCTACAAGTATTTGTGAAAATGTTATAGCCCCTCTATCGCAAGAAATCCTTCTATCGAATCTGTAGGAGTCTACTTATTTCTCTCTTGAAACCGATTCGTCCAACAAGGGGAATTTGAAAATGTTTCCAGTGACGGTGCAATGGTTTTCACTTAAAGATGGTTTGAAACAAGGTTTACTTGACTTTTATCAAGACCCTGCTGAAACTAGTGAAGCTATTAAAACACAGCTTTGTAAAGTTTTACAGGAAAACGGCTTATCCTGGTCATCAGCATCTGCACTATCCGCAGATAATGCTTCCGTCAATTATGATTTTTTTCATAATTCAGTTTTTCAAAAACTTAAAATTGAAAACCCAAATGTTTCGAAGGCGAATTGTAAGTGCGATATTTTACACAATTGTAATGAATATGCATTAAAAGCTTTACAGTTTGATGTGGAATCATTGGTATAGAAAGTTTACAGCGAATTTTTCGCATTTGCCAAGCGAACTGCAAAGCTCAAAGGATTCTTCGATTTCGCTCATTTAGAGTCCAAGTCTATTCTTCGCCATGTGCCTACACGATGGCTTTCTTTGCTTCCAGCTTTAGATAGACTTCTTTTGAATTGGCCGGTTTTAAGAGAATATTTCCTTAATGAAGGCGAAGACCACTGAGCAGAAATAATTTGGAAAGCCTTTAAAGATGAGAACTGTCTTGCATTATGCTACTGCTATTTTATTTACAATATAATGCAAATTTTTGACATTTCTAATAGAAAACTGGAAAGTGACTATATTACATGTGCGGAACTACACACAGTTATGATCGAATTGCGATCTAAAATTACAAATCGAAAATGACAAGTTTTACGGACAATCGGCGATTCAGTGTTTGAGGAAGTTGACGATTAGTGATCAAAACATTTTCAAAGAAAATGCAGACAAATATTTGGAGCGTTGTTTAAGTTATTTAAATAAGTGGTACGAATTTGACAATTCTATCTATAAGAAAATGAACATTTTGACAATGGACAACGAAATTGGCTTCAATGAACTCCAAGATCTGAGTGCTTCTCTAAACGTGCCAATAAATGAGGACAAATTGTACGACGATTACTGTTTGCGGCGAGAAGTGCGTGACCTTGTGGCAAGTGAAACAAAGAGGGTTGACTTGCGTTGGGCTAATTTTTTTGAAAAATGTAAAGAAGAATCGGGCAAAGAATTAAAAAAACTTGTTACATTCGCTCTATCGATCCCTATAGCAAATGTTGCCGCTGAACGTGTTTTCAGCGTAGTAAACGAACTGTGGTCAAAAAATCGTAATCGGCTTAATGAAACACATGTAAAATCAGAAATACAGGTGTACACGAATTTAAATTATACATGTAAAGAATTCTATAACTTAATCCTTGCAAATCAAAAGGCACTACAAGCAACACGTACTGTAAAGAAATATAATTTTAAATAAATAAAGTTGATTTGTACTCTTTTTTTAATTTCTTCCCGGATTTCCGATCCACTGAGTTGGCAGCCCTAGGTCGGACTGAAGGGTGCTCCGTTAATTCGGACGAGGCGCCTTGACGGCCATTTTTAGAGTACTCTACTCCCGGGGCATTTCTCTTTTTATTTTTGTTGGTATATGTGCCCTTTTCTTCGATTCAGTTGAGGCGCCTACAAACAACACCCAATACTTTTAAACCACTATAACTACATCTAACTTTGAAGTATCTAATTAAAACTCAACTAATAAAAGTCTATAAATTCATCCCCTCATATTACTACGGAGGCCATCATATTTGAATAGTGCATCCATGAGTCCCTGTTTCGCCATTATCGGGGGGCGCATAAATTATCAATGCGAAACGCGCCTATTTGTGATAGCTGGTACGTCCTGATGCCTGTCTGCCTGACTACATAATTTTCTCGTTAGCTATATGTATCTGACTTAAAATAGCCTCAAGTCTGACTCCTAGTACCGGGCAGAGTTTCTTCGCCACTGTTTATAACTTACAAAGCTCATACCGAAATTTGATCTCTCTAGAACTTGTTTTTCATCGCAACATGATGCTTAAAAAGCAAGCAAATGAAGGACAACCTATAAAAAGCAGCGATTGTCCCTCAAATGAATTTATATTAACTAATCTCATTCAAACTTCGGGTCTTTAGAAGAGTACTATTACCTTACTTATCCGTTGCCAACTGAAAAGCATTTTACTGTGAACTAATGCTAGTTTATATCGCTAGTAATTACAAATATCCCTAAAAATTGAGGTATTTACTCGAAACAATCCACCATATATCCACTTATTTCTTTACCTTTTAACAATCAATGTATGTATATTCGCCTGATGCCACGAATCTTGTTCTTATTGTCTGTTATTGGTCCCGTGAAAACTGTCATGTATCTTCTTCGTCACCTTCGCGTGTCCATTTAAAATACCATAAAGTTGGTTCAATAAAATTTATGGCCGTAAATGGTATACGATCTCAACACAGCAAGCAACAAAAAACGAGCTGGCCAAAGAATCGATTTGAAACTCACTGAACCTCCTAGCTTGGGTATCAGCAACGAAAGCAGCAACAAGAACAAAAGCGCCAGCGACATCTCAAATCAACTAAAAACAACGACAGGAGACAACTTCTGCTTAACGACAATATAATAATATTGGTATACACGGGGAGGAGATGGATGCCCAAATGCAAAAAAAGGATCTTGTTTTTTCTTTCATTTTACGTTTTCATGCGCTTTTCCCGCACTTGGGATTGGATACTGTACGGGACTCCTTCGAAGTTCATCGTAGCCGATGTTGTCGTCGACGGTCGTTCGGCCGGTTCCTTGCTCAGGAATTCGAACGAGGCGAATGACAGCTTAACGCTAGGGAATCTAAGGAGTGTGTGTGCTTGTTGTAGCTGCTCAGGCTGCTGCTGCTATTATTATTATTCAGACTGTTGTTGTTCGACTGGTGGTGGTGTCTCGTTGCTTTGTGATGCACACGGGCCAGTCACTGTTCCGAGTGCAGGCAAAAGTTCCAGGTACCAGCTCTAAAACAAACCAGCAGCCAGCCGTTTTATCTGGCAGCATTCACTTTGCAACATCACAGCCATCAGCTCGAACAATGCAGACCAACCAGAAGAAAACAAAAACGACATTCTTCTCGGTTGGCGGAATGATTTGAGCAACAATATCGACTATGGATGCAGGCTGGAATCGATATTGAACAACGGTTTGCATCGAACTGCGGTACGCGAGCTGAAATGCGTTCTGAAAGGAATATGCTTTAGCTTCAGCTTAAATAACGATGACTATTGGGCTCTTATTCAAACATAAACTCAAAGAAGCTTGCGCAAGTCGAGTGACTTTAGAAATCAAATCAACCCCGTTGCCCTACCGCAAAATTTCAAAATTCCCAAACTAACTATATTCTGTTCCGCGAAAAAAGTTTCACTAGCTCCTAGCTCAGGTATTCTTTCTCAATCTTTTTCATATCATTTCAGACGAGAGAAAGAAAGTATGCCTCCGTTCCGTAGACCCGTTGACTTGTGCCCAACAGTTTCTCAGTTTGAATGACACTTGAATGGAAGACAAACGAAGGCCATGAATATGCTTCGAGCATTATCGGGAAAAAGTAAGACAGCTTGGACTTGAGCTTAGCAAAACAGAACAGCATCCTATCAGCCAGCCAGGTTGCCATCCGATATGAACATTGAGTGCCATACTTATATCGAAAATGTTGGTACATACAAAAATTTTGCATTGGCTGAAGAAAAAAAAAGATTGTTTCTCGAGCAGACAAGACAAGAAGAAGAAAAAGATAAACGAGATGTGAAAATAAAAACAAAAGCAATCAATACTCAAGAAACTATGCCATTTCATTCCACGCTCCATTTAACTCCATATTGTAACAGAGCACAATGAATGTATGCAGGCAGGTACTGGCTGTACTTTACCGAATAGATGGTAAGCATTTAAATATTTTTTTCCTGCCTCTCCATATTCTGCCCTGGTCTCTTTTCTTCCTTGCAATTCTTTGGTTTCTTGGTGATTTCAATGAATCCTTCTTTTTTTAGTGATTTCTTTTATCGAAGATAGCAGGTTTATATGCAGAAGGACTGTTGTTCCGGTTTGGTTTACCGATTCACGACAGTATGGCGCATTGGAATCAGGTACACAATGATTCGAGGGACAACAGCAAAGATTGTTAAGATGGATATGGAGAAACAAATGAAACACTACAGGTTAACGTGTCTACCAATCTGAAATAGCCTATGAAAATTGGTAGTGACAAAATGAGAATAATACGGAGACGAGCAATAATGCAGATGCTTTCGGTGACACAGAAAAACTGGATGCACATTTAGAAGGTGTCGCAGGCAGGAGTGTATATCTTTCGCCTTGATGGCTTCATATCCATCAAAGCTGCAGAGAAGATATTTCCAGTTAATTATCAAGGTATAATTTATGGATTGATATGACATTTTTCATTAAAACCTTTACAATTCGAGGGTTTATCTGAGCAGACATGTGGAGAATAAACATAATTTGAATATTTATTACATTTTAGGAAACTCAATTGATATCCAGAGCTTGTAATATGCGAAATTTTGGTGTAGCAACCAAATTCCTTAAAACCTTAACATTCAAACGTTAGCCTTTGTAAAGTATCAAAAGCCTGGTCAACTCAATTGCTTTCTTTATACAAAAGCGCCAGCGACATCTCAAATCAACTAAAAACAACGACAGGATCCGCAACTGCGAAATTATGACGTAACCTAGAACACGGATTAAGAACAGCCGCACCATGAGACGCGTGTCGCACGAGCCACGTGACCTGGCGCGAGAAACTGTGGCTCAACCACAGAGCCGCGTCACGCTCTACGCCATCAATTTCCGGTGTCCTATTTGATAATTCAGGTTTAAAAACTCGCAATCTGTCAGGTCACGCTGTACGTGCCACACGCGTCTCTAAATGAATTCGGTCCTAAAATGTTTACAGCGATCTGACCTAAATTTGACGCAGTCGAATTTATTCCTTGTTTGTCCGTGACATCTGTCATTTAGTTTGATTTAAGCTCATGCATTGTAATATTTTCTTCATTTGTCTCTCAAACATGTTGAATTCAAAAATTGTGTGCCAAAGGAGAAAAATGCGAAGATATATTGAACATACATATGTTATTAATCGTTATGTAAAAATCAATTCGAACTCCATATAGTCCACGAACTATTTTAGGGTAGGTCGCTTAAAAACGTGGACTGCCCTAACTCTAGGTCGGGTACTAAGTGTTTACACCAGGTGCACTAAATCATTTAAGTCGAATTTGACGTGTAGTCCGCGGACTGAGCGCTCTATGTAAACTTGGCCAATGACTGGATACTGGGTGGTGCAAGTGATTCGAGTTGATGGTTTTAGCGATCACGAAGAGTTTGGTGATTTTTCTTGTGAGTGCAGAGGTTAGAGGTAAGGTAACTGGTGTAATAAAAAATGTTTTGCACCATATCTGGGAACTTTGCTTCAGGCAAGTTAACGTTTCATTTGCATAGACTCATCTGAGCTAAAGTGCAGCAAAGCAAGTTTGAGGGCTCGAATTTCACGATGTAATAGAAAGTGAATACTGGCAAGAGTGTCCATTTGCGCAGCTCAATGTCATTGTTCGTGACAACTGCTTGTATGAGGGAAGCATATGTTAGACGGAACAGGGTTCACCTTCATGGGAGCTGTTGCATCATGTGTTTTCCGTCCGATTTGGCCATTGGGGTACCGTTATTTTCGTGTAAAGTCTTTCTAAATTGCTTGCAGATGGAGCCAAGGGAGCGACCGGATTTCGAAGAAGTAGCCCTTAACATCCAGCAAGCGCTAGATAAAAGTAATCATTCCATACTACTTGCCACGGCTGGAAATTGGAAAATCAAATAATACGAACTAAATAATTGCATGAAGCTTAAAGATTTGATTGAAGAAAAAAGTTTTCTGCCCAGTAAATTGTATGTGAAGAGTTATAATGAACACTGTTCTACCTACAGAGTATCTTGTTATCATTCTTTCAGCGACCCATAGCGCACAGCGTTAGTCCATCCAAGAAGCATAATAAAGTGTATAATCTATCTACAAAAATATTTCATTTTTGAAAACACTTTTTTGTAATCTAACCTACGAATATAGCATATTTATTTATGAAAGTTTAACACAAATGCTTATGGAATAGAACAGAGTTCAAAAGCAACTATAATGCATTTTTTAATTCTATTAAAAAAGTTTGTTGACGAATTAAATAGTTGCTTCGCAAGGAAATACACAAACAAAAAAAAACTTGCAAAAATATCCTGTAAAGTATCTTTCAGCTCTAATATTTTAGCGCTTTCACTTAATAAATGAGTCAAATAATTTTAGAATATCTTTTTTAAATGCGCAATTCGCATAGAGAATAATCAAATATTCCAACAGTCTCTGATTGTCTGTATACAATTTAAAAATTTGAGATTGGAAAGTTTTTAATTCGATTGATATTAACATACTCTTGCACCTAACATTATCATAACTGTGATGATATCATGCAATTCGATAAGAGTTTATTATTCACTCCTTTTTCTCAATTTACGAATATAGAAATATTGCATTAGAAATATTGTTAAAATTTGTTGTATTTTCTCCATCATCCTATGGCTGATTCATGAGTCTTAAATACACAAGAGGGGATTCTATTTAAAACTTCAGTACGATTGAAAGAACTTCAAAAACAGAAAAAAAAACTCTAGCGCATCAGCACCGCTTGAAACCTGATTTTCGAAGAAATTATCCGGGAGTGACCGAAAAGTGTAGAAAGTAGTTATACGCTTTTTTGCAGTATCATATCAACCATTTCTTACCCGAAGCAACAAAAGCTATTTCCCGAAAGCATCTCTTATAACATAAATGATGAAAATGTTCAGTACTGGTAACACTTTTCCAACGAAGCAGCAATAAATCTACCATAACAGGCTCATACTACAATCAACCTATCGTTTGAATTTCGTGTTCATCCAAGAATTTCATCGAAAGTTTCAGCAATATAACGATGTTTGAAGTTGCTACCCTAAAAATTTTCAAAACTCGGAAAATTTAAAAATTGGTTTCTTATTTTTATTGTAAACGCTTTGCATATGAAAATATGCTGGAAGTATCCTGTTGGTTCAATATTAACGAAAATAACTGGTGTTGGCAGCCCTGCGTTAGCAGCATAACCAAAAATAGACCAAATCTGCTTCACGTTAAGTTTAACCCACCCTGTAAATTTCGTTTCGATTGAATGACTGCGCTGGAAGTATTAAGCGTGAAAAGAATTGTAGCGTTACCACCCGCAATTTTTTTCAAATTTTCGAAACCTCAATATTTGTTGCTAATTGTCAGTGCAGGATCGTTCATACTTGCATCGAAAGTTATAGGGAAAAAAGGTTTATTTTGCTGAGCAAATTTACAAGATTCAGGTGACAAAAATTAGCATAGCTGGCAATTCTATTCTAATTTTTTAACCAAATTTCTGTTAAACGTTTCTTAGAGTGAGGTTCAAGGCTAGGTTAGGTTAAGTCGAAATGGCTGCCGATCCACAGAGACCTGCCGACCGGCACACATGGCCACAAGAGAGGTCCGTTGTGATGCCATAATAAATTAGTGACTCTCTCCTACTCATTAAAATCAGGAAACCATCTGCTTCCTTTGATAAACCGAACTATAGCCTTTAAATTGACCAGGGACAGTTCCGTCAGGTTTGAGAGAAAGGGTGTGCCAAGTGCCGCCAACCTTCTATTTGCCAAAGCCGGGCACTGGCACATGATATGGAGGACGGATTCCTCCTCGTCCTCAGAACCACAACTCCGACAGAAATCGTTAAACTACACCCAGTCGTTGCGCGTGCCGCCCTATGAGGCAGTGGCCAGTAAGAACGCCGATAGTGCAACGCAGAGCGCTTCGAGCTAAGCCTAAAAGCTGCCTGGTGCGATGCGCATCCATGGATAACCAGGACTGCCTTGCTATCGCACAGGATGATTCCTCTGCCCAGGACTTCCTAGCATCCTCAAGATATTTTCGCCTGATGGCCAATTTCACCGATGTCATCGGCATTCCTATTGAGGAGCAAGAGACCTCTGGTAACAAGTTTCCAAGCCTTGCCAGCTCACCGGCCTCACAGTTGCCCTGAAAACCCCTATGTCCAGGTACCCAGATCAATTGAACAACCGAATGTCTCGATATCTCCCTAAGAGATGCACGGCATTCAGCAACAATGATGGAAACTGTACAAGGACCAGCAAGGGACTTAATAGCCGCTTGGCTATCTGTGAAAATCCGAATATTGATTCGATTACACAGAAGCCAATCGATAGCCTGTAAAATAGCCGCAACCTCTGCCTGAAAGACACTACAGTGGTCTGGTAGACGGAAGGACAGGTTGAGATTCAGCTCATCCGAGTATTCACCACACCCGACTCTATTGTTAAGCTTTGTCCCCACTCAAAGCCGCTATCTCAGTCCGAATGTGTAGTCACCTTAATGATCCCATGGTTATCTATGCAAGCAGGGAGGCCATGCAAGGGTTGCCACTAGCCCTTATGGGGACAAGTGGTCAGAGCCGGATCGGTGTCAATCAGGAGTCCGCCTCAACTGAATCTACACCACCAACTTAATGGCGACGAGACTGAGAACGTACTAAGAGGCCTGCCAGGGTTTTAACGGGACGGAGATGATCGTATTAACCCGGAGCCGTTCACGAAGCGGATTTCACTTCGTCACTACCGCGCCTGAAGACGACTAGGTCCGGACTGATACGATCACCAGCCCAAGTGCAACAAACGAATCGTTAGTCAAAGAGTAGTCCGTGCAAGAAAGCGGTCGTGAAGAGAGTCTAGATCATTTAGCGTAACCCAGGATGCACCGCGAGGAGGCGATCTAGTTACATCAAATACTGTGTGAATTCCTTTAAAAAATTCTGGCTTAATCGGAAGTTATAGGCCAAAAAACAGTTTTTTTTCCTAGTGATTTTTCAAGATGGCACCATTGCCACAGGGTTACCCGCATTTCAAAATCACTTCTATCAGACCTGGTCCTAGCAACATCAGCATGTCCTGTAAATTTCATAATGATCGGATTATCCGATCGACAGTTCTCGTGAACAGAAGTTTCGAGTGCTGAAATAGAGGTAATTTGGTGCTGTGATGCCGTTCTTGTGAAATTCGGAATTTTGAAAATTTTAAATGGACATGGCGAATAAAGGTTAAAATTTATCAATAATGTGAATTTTTTGTCAAAAAGCAAACAATTTGCAGGGGGGTCGATGATTTGAAGGATTTTTTTCACTTGCCTGTCGTAACTACAGGGCTACCCGTACTATCTTGAAAACCCATGTGTGCATAGCTTTGGTCAACGTCAATATGCTCTGCAAATTTCACAATGATTAAGTGCTTCTGTCAAAAGTTATGACAAATCGAAATTTGAAAAAAAATCCTTGCCTACTTTTAAGCACTGAGCGCCCACATAGGGTTCATAATTCCCAATTTTTTATCAAGGGAAAGCATGAAATATACTAAGTTTTTATTTTCATAACTGATTTTTAAATAATATGTTTTCTGCATGGAAATATAGGGGTACCTAAAAACTCATTACAATGGCCGCCGCCGTCAAAGGGTTACAGATAGCTTGATTTTAATTAGCCACTGCACTAGTCCTTATATACATCTATGTCCTCTATTTCAGCTCAATCGGACCGGCTCCTCCAGAGATTAGCTCCCTTAAACTTTTTGCAGATATATATATATACACACACACACACACACACATATATATATATATATATATATATATATATATATATATATATATATATATATATATATATATATATATATATATATATAATCAGTAAAAATTACTCAATCCATACCTTTATCTTTAGTAAGAAAATTTTTAGTAAGTAAAATTAGACCGATAAAATACAAGCTTACACTGATTCATAACCATTTCTTAGGTAGTAGATTTGTTAGGCTAAAAAGGAGGCTGCAAAATTCTAAACAGTGGAAAAAGAACGAATTCTTTGACATAAAATCTTGGCCTGATTAATTATTGGGCGGTTGCAAGTTTGGATTATTATTTTATAACTCGATTGGCTCAACTGGAATATTTATTTTAGAGAGGGAATTTCGCCCGATTTGCTTCAGCCAAACGGGAGGGGGCTTTAGTCTGGAGGCTTCTTTAGAAGATGGAGCCATGCCCCCCACATTTTTTTTTGTATTTTTATTTTTATGTTCTTCCCCTCCTGCCTCGATCTTTCGTTTTGTCTGGGTCTCGTTTGCCAGCACATACCTGAGAGAAGCCCCCTCTCTCCTTGTGTCTATGGAGGTATATAAAATAAAGTAATCCCACGACAATCCTTGATGGATTTAGGTGTTGAAGCTGGTAGAAAGCATTATTCACAAATTTAAAATCAATAGCTGCACGACTTACTGTACCCCTAATTAACTCAGCACTCGTTCGCATTAAAAAAAGGACCCCACACACTAGAAGCCAGTGCTCTTCACACTATACTATATAGAGGCTGCTATTATTATGCTCTGAATATACAAAAGCTCTTCCTAGACCATCTTCAGCTCGGTCCAATTCTGAGCAAATCCAGACTGTTCTAACATTCCGTCCATATAATGACCGTGAGTTTCAATTGTCAGCTATTACCTTTTTACTGTTTTAAAATCAACAAAATATCGATAATTGTATCTTGATGCTTTATTATGCATCATGTCATATATATCGACCTATATTCACCCTCTTGAACCAAACCAGAAACCAGACTGTGCCTGTGCTGGACGACGTTCGGTAAGTGGTAGCAAATCCTTTGACCAGTGCCCAAAAATTTGACCAGTTCCTCAACCGGACTAGGCGCCTTTACAGCCATTTCTCGGGCCAAATAATATTCTTTTGCTACGTTGATCACATCTCATCACATTTCTGTTTGAATCTTAACTGGACTTCGGTTCTCTTGCGCGCTTGTCGTCCTCCACTGTTCGAATATCGCTAGACGCTAAATAAATGTTGATGCTAAATCGTATTACTCCTCAAAGCTTCCACTTCAAATAATATTCTGTTATGACCAAACCCAACAACCACCTCCTCCCTTACTAATGATGCACATCTATCGGCAAAATAGTTTAGCTTCCACATCAATCAATCTTTTTTCATCATACTTTCCTAAACGATCAAAAATTCTCTTCAATTACCTCAATTTACACACAAAACCATTTAACTTCCCCCGAAAAGCATGAAAAGTTCCACACTACGCTGACATAAACCACGCACAAAAAACAATGAAAATTGTTTTTAACAGGTAATCGTAAAGTGCATCAGCCATGTTGCAATCACACACACACACATACTCACTGCACCGATACTGTCATGATGCAGATCGGATGCACTCTCGAGCCGAATAACAAACGAAAGAATAAAATAGACTAAAAATGCAACTTTGAATTCCAGTAAACGAACGACCGACCACCGTACAGGTGAATAAAGCAGCATATAACCAGAATCAAGCCAATCCTATTTTAAATCTTCGTGGATATTTTTCGGAAGGCCATGCATCGATGCATCAAAAACGGATCAAAAGCTTGACGTCACATCGTCGTTGGTGCTGTTGTTGTTTTTGGTTTGGTTTTTTTTTCCCAAAGCCCGCTCATTAAGCACATCTCCTGCATGCATGCAGCAGAGTGAATGATTGGTGCACGGTGGTGCATTCAGTGTCGAAGCGACATGGTACGAATATATTTTTAAATAATTCTCTGGCATTTTTTTCGCGATTATGGGGAGCTCATTCGTCGGTACTTTAGTCTTCTTTTTTTGTGGCTTGACTGATTTAATTTTTCAGGGCTCGATTTCTTTTGTTTTTTCAATTTTTTTCGGATGTCAGTGCAGGCAATCTGTTGAGATAATGGATAAACGATGATATGTGGTTACTGGTTGGACTTGGATAAATTGAAAATGGTGATTCCAGGGAATGACTTGTTTTATACAGAAAAAAAACCTAAAAGTAAGTGATGGGTTGTAAAAAAAATGACTATAATGCTTTTATCGAGGCTGGGTATTAGCACAAAGTATTTTTTTCTTTTGAATGGGGAAGGATTGCCAGCGTGTGTCAATTGAATTTTCCGTGAAATCAAACCAAGCATTGCACATAAAGAATCAGAGCTCCCTGTGACTCAAAATCTTCTAATGGAGAATCACGCGAAACCGAAAGTTACGATTCAATTTGAATGTTTATATTTACAAGCCTTGTCCTTAATAAATCAGGTAGGCTCATTTTCTAACAATCAAACTACATCGAACTGCGAAACGCGAAATTGTGTATTGTGCTTACTTTATCGTGCCCTAAAGCACAACATCAAATGATTTGCGCCATTTAACTGCTCATAAATTTGTCATTGCACTACACGCAAACACCTGCCCGAAAGGCTACGCTTGTCGTAACTGGAAAAGACTCTATTTCGCAACATTTGCAAGAACACAATATACATCAGTGCAAATTATTAGCAATCAAATGGCGACGGCGAATGCTGGTGCTTTACTGCTTAGCCACCTACCTGACCATAAGCAGCGTTGAGTGGGTGATGCAGTTTCGCTACCGCAGCAAACTACCTTCATACGGAACCCAGCTTACTAAGTATATTTTCGCAAACTTAAGTAGCTACTCATGAGCATTCATACTCCCATGAATAACATGCGAGATTTCACCCACACTTCTGATCTCCATGCGTGTATGCATTTTAAATGCAACGCTCCCGTCGCAGTGCCCAGCAGTGAGGAAATGTGCCAAATGTCAATTTCGTTACCATTATGTCACCTTATCAACATAGTTTCCCATGTCAACTGGTGTAACACTGGCTTTGATAAGCAAGCGTTTTGACATCTAATGGCATAATTGGCAGGCCGTGTAGACCGACATGAGCCGCCGCACGCTGCTAACGTACAAACTAGCCAAGTGTCTATCGATTTGAAAAAGAACAACAGCAGCCACGACACAACAATTGCAACAAAACTCCATCGTACCTACATGAAAAACGCACTATTGAAAGGCACTTTTGTCGAAGGAAATTGTGTGTGACATGTGCGTTTAATTTGCATGATATATGCGCTTGTCGACCGGTGCAGCGGACAACACAAGTAGTTTAATCGTTCAATTGAGTCGTTGTTTTTTCTTCTTTCTTTGTTATCGTTGTCGTTGTGCTTTTTTCCATGGTCCCTTCAATCCAAAGGATGAAAAATTCAATGCATGATTGCACTCACTCGACCATAATGAAGAGGCTGAGTTGACTCGAGGCACTGAAGGAAATTGTGTAGTTGAACGTGCATAGATACATGGATAAGTTAGTTAGATAGACAGACTCGAGCAATGTGGATAGATAGTTTACAAATCGTGACTTAGTATGTCATTGAATGGCTCTGTAAACAGCAATAACTAATGGTGCCGAATAGCCCCGGGTATTAGTACCTGTCGTTTTCGAAATTGAAGTGACAATTATGACGAACTGGTATAAGCGGGGTCAGAGACCCAGAACCAAGATACATAGAAGTGTATGACTATGAAATTTTTGACTTGATTTCTGGAAAGATTTGCAAATCGAAATTTAATGCGTAGAGAACAGAAAACTTTCGTTAATTTACATAAGCGAAGATATTTTACTTCGTATACTTCAGCAGGGATTGAGAATTCCATTGAAGTTTCTTCCTTTTATATTTAATTTCCTTGTACCTATTCTGATTTCATCATCAACCGGCGTCCATTTCTGGTCTCCTTTAACAAATTTTTCCACCGGTCTCGGTCGCGAGCTGGTATCATTCAATTAGGTACCCTTAAGTTCCGAGCGTCCTAGACAACGCCATCACACTAGCGCGGGCAAGGCATCGCCCCCTGTCCTTTGTCGTAAAACATGCCGAAAAGTATTTTCCGAACAGGATCTTCGTTCCTTATACGAGCTGGGTGTCCTGAACACCAGTGTCTATTTCATTTCATTTCATTTCATTTATTAAATTCGTCTAATGCAGACTATACACATACAATAAAAATTAATTATTCTTATACAGAATTCGTTTAAGTGATGCTGTAGATAAATGAAAATCAAACTTATAATAAGCTTCGTTAAAGCATCTACTTATTGCAGTGACTGCTTCATTGCAACCATAATTGGTCCGATGTTGAGGGATCGACAAAAAGTTAACACGCCTGACACGTTTGTTATTGGTGTTAAAATTAAGTTGGCTTAATAAGTAGTTTGAGTCAACGGTGCCATCCAAAATTTTCGCGGCAAATAAGATTTTGGAATTTTGACGTCGAGAGTCCAAGGTATCCATTCGTAAAAGATTTAAGCGGTCTTGATAAGGAGGTAGATGTAAAGGGTCATACCACGGAAGACCGCAGAGGCAGAAACGTAAGAACCTCTTTTGAATTGACTCAATTTGGTCTATGAAGACTTTTTGATATGGTGACCATACAATACTTGCATATTCGACAATAGGTCTTACTAAGCTACAAAAGAGGGTCTTAGTTAGAAAAATGTCGTTGAATTCCTTCGAACGTCTTCTGACAAAACCTAAGGCATTGCTAGCTTTCACAACGATTGAATCGATGTGATCGTCAAATGTGAAGGATTGATTCAGCAATACTCCTAAATCGAGTACTTTCGCTGATCTATTTAAAGATGTACTCAAAAGTGAGTATTCATAGATTAAAGGATTATTTTTGCGTGTGTAAGATATAATCGTACACTTGTCAGGATTAATTAGGAGATTGTTATCGGAACACCATTTGGCAAATCTGTTTAGATCCTGCTGCAAATCATTGCAATCGTTAAGGTTTCTCACAACTTTGAAAATTTTAGCGTCATCGGCATAGAGAAGAACAGAAGATGACTGTAGAATGGAACCTACGTCATTAATAAATAAGGCGAACAGTAAAGGGCCTAGATGACTACCTTGTGGAACACCAGACGTGGTTTTAATTTCAGATGACAAGGCACCGCGAAAGGATACACGTTGAGTTCGATTCGTCAAGTAAGAGTCAACCCAATTTAAAAACACGTAAGGGAATTGAAAGGAATGAAGCTTAGCTAAAAGTATAGAGTGATCAAGCTTATCAAAGGCTTTCGTCAAGTCTGTGTAGGCGCAGTCAGTTTGGAGCCCAGCTTCAATTGAGTTGGTTATTTGGTGAGAAAATTCAAGCAGGTTGGTTGTGGTTGAACGACCTTTCATGAAACCATGCTGATACGGAGCCATAATTGATTTGCAATGAAAGGCTACAACATTCGTGACTATGGCTTCAAAAAGTTTTGCGACACAGGGAAGTTTTGCAATAGGTCTATAGTTGCAAGCGTCATTACGACTCCCTTTCTTGAATATAGGAGTGACGGTGGAGTATTTCCACAAATGAGGAAAGATGCCTGTTTTTAAGGATGTATTGAAAATATAAGACAGCACAGGTAGTAGTGACGACACACAATATTTCAAGACCAAATTAGGTATGCCATCTGGGCTAGGTGTTATATTATTGTCAAGTTTATTAACAAATGTGATAATAGTGTCCTCGTCAATTTTTAAATCCTTCATCTCCAAAGAAGAAACTGTTGAGTTCGTCAAGTAGGGTGAAAAGTGTCTGGAGTTAGGAAAGTCCGTACGATAGGCTTTACGGAAAACGGAAGCAAATAGATTACTAATATCAAAAGGATCATCAAAATAAGAGTCGTCAGATTTAAATGTGAGTGGATACCCATCGTTATAAGTCTTAGAATCAACAAAATTCCAACATCTCTTAGGTTGAGCTTGAAAATTAAATCTAAGCTGTTGCGTATGTCTATGATATGCAAATGCAACTTCATTATGATGCAGATCTCGTAATGTGGAAAAACGTTGATAGTCAGGTTCTGAGCGAGTCAGGCGAAACTTTTTCCAGGCTTTGTTTTTGGAATTTTTTAAATGGCAAAGCTGTGGAGACATCCAAGGAAAACGAACCTTGCTTTTAGTGAAGGTAGTTGGCACGCACCGTAAAAAACAGCTAAACAACCGAATGTGGAAATAGAACGTAGCTTTATCAGGATTAGGTTCCTGCAACACGGAGGACCAATCATAGTTAGCAAGCAAGTCACGTATTTGATCGACATTAGCTCGTCTAAAATTAAATTTAAGTTCAGATGTGCTCGATGATAAGTAATTACTAGACTTTGGCTCGAAAATAATGTTGAGTGCACAATGATGCGCGGTTTCGTCGATGAGAGATGATGTGAGGGGTTTCACCACAGTAGAAGAGGCATCAGTCGAAAAAATCAGGTCCAGCATTTTTCCATTTGCGTTCCGAGCTACCGAGCTTTATCATAGTAATTACATCTGCTGCTAGGAAGATAGCGTCCAAATCGTGGTTGTAGCGTCTTCGAAATCGACCTTCCCCACATATTGGATCAATGATTTTCTGCAAGATTTGACCAGTTCTCCTCATTTATGTGCAGCTCCAGTTTTTGTGACACCATCTCAATCTGGATGAAGGATTCTTATGCAGCTAGTTCAGATCTTCCAATGATGTCAATACCATCTGCATAAGCCAGAATCTGGCTGAATCTGGTCCCAATAGTGCCTATCGTTGACGTGCTAGAGTCTAAGATTGCGTTTTCCAATGCCAGGCTGAAGAGAAGGCAGGCTAGACCATTCCCTTGTGGGAGCCCATTGAAGATGTTGTATCGTCTGGATAGCAACCCGGCTATTTTTTCTTGGCTTGTTGAATTGGTCGTGGTCAGCCTACAGAATTGTGCCAGTTTTTTTGGGATCCCAATTTCTCTCATAGTTTTGAACAGTTCAACCCTGGATTTGCTATCAGAGAGGCCCTGAAAGTCTATAAATGGATAATTGAATATTGAGTTTCAGGCATTTTTTAATTACCTGCCTAAGAGTGAATTTTCGAGTTTTTAAAATTAAATTTAAACCTAAGCGGATCAATTCAAAAATAATGCACCCAAAAAAAAACACTGACTCAATTTATATATAAGTTAAATAATAAAATGAAATATTTCAATTATAAATTACCATAATATTATTATTTTTTTAGTTATTCTTATTCTTTATTACAATTTTTTACTCGGGGGAATTTCAGAAACGATTTGCTTCGAATATAGCAAAACTTTAAAATACTTTAAAATACGTTTTTAAATACCATTCGATTTTTCATGAACCCGCAACCTTTCAAAGAGCAGATGCAATAAAAAAACAGTTACTTTGTTCAAATACTTAGCGTTACAAGAAATACGTCTGCCAAGAAACCATCAATTGTAAAATCACATATTTAATAAACCAACAATAATTAAATTCAATCTTAAATCATACCTAATCTGCTACACCAGATATAGCCTCTGAATCACTCTCTCACTGAGGTATCTCCCGACCTTTCAAATTCCGCTCCACTGGTGCTCGTTCTTTTATTTCCAGTCAATCCTTTGACTTTATTTCACTTCAATTCTAGGGTTCAAACTCTCTTCGAGTTCAAATCGTTTAGTTTTAGTTCAAATCGTTTATTTCCTAACGCTCCTCTGTGGCAGTAGCTCCATTGCCATTTAGATTTTGTTTTCAAAAGATACTCTCTTTTGCTGCTGCAGGAATGAATTTCAAAAAATCGGCTAAATTGGACAAAGGAAAATGTTCGCTCCATTTACACAAGACGTCGACTAGCTGTGGCGAAATTTCGCGGAACCTTTGGTGGTCAGTCATTCTACACAAACGATCAATTCTTTTGCTTTCCACTTCATTTCTTTGCATATTTATAGAGATGACATCCGTTTACAGATACCCTTGTCCAAGTAAAATGATGGTTTACAAGTGACAGAGTCTTTTTTAATAAGTAAAGAACTCACTTCAAGATGACCCACTCCCAGGACGGCCAATCGAAGAGGCCACTCCGGAAATCGTTCAAGAAATCGAAAAAATTATACTGGAAGATTCTATATTAAAGAAAAAACAGCTCGCAGAAACAGTTGGAGCATCAGATTAAACCATTTTAAATATTCTTCACGATTATCTTGGGATGACTAATAGTCCAGTGAAATTCGACATAAAAAAGGCGAAAGTTCGGAAGTTGAATTGGTACTGGCGTGTTGAACAAAATTTCAAAAGCTCCCATCGATCCGAGCGCTGCGTTACTTTTTATACGGGGTCAAAGGTCACCAAAAGTGACCTTTCCTAAATATCTCAGTAACGTTCACATAGTTTAGAAAATTTCCAACATAAAAGATTTTATAACTTTTTCTCTCAGAACCGTTTTTGAGATATATTGATCTAAACATTTGTAACTAACAGTATCCACTTTCTCAACGGCATGTTGATATTATCCGATTTTGATTACGACTTGGAATATTTGTGAGTTTGTTTTTATATGTTTAAGAGTCGCATGAAAACAAACATGTAAACAAACTTATCTACCACACTCCAGGATAGGTGGAAAAGTGTGCTTCTACGATCGTCTAGTGAAACAGATTAACGATGCAGCAAAATTTTGTTGCAGCCTTCACTCAAAAAAATGTTGGTTGAATTTTACCCTTATAATAGTAGGAAACTGGAAAAAATTTGTGATTCGTTATTTTATTCTTCTGATAAAAATATCAAATTACACGCTAAGAAGTCATTGTTCTACCCTTAATATATTTTGCAGCTAATATATTAATATTATTTTTCGGTCTGGATTTTCTCTGATATAAAACAATTTGTAAATTTATTAATTCTGAGCATAGACGAAAAACAACGACTCACGCGGCATGCAAAAATTCAATCGAAGCGAATTAATAACAGACGAGATTATTTCACAATTACGTTGAAGGTCTTTTGAGCGTGAACTTTCAACGAGTGAGAGTGAAGCTTCAATTCTGTATCTGTTTTGGTAAATAACAATTTCACCACCATTGGTTAATACATTTCCAGTGGGTAAAAAAAAGTTAAGGCACAAACACTTTGTAAGAACAAAAAACCTATTTTTAATGCGACTTTAATAATAAATGATTGCGTTTATATTTTTTTATTTAATTATCAGTTTTGCATGTTTACTCAAAGTTATAAGTTTTACTTGTTTACTTAAAAACCGGTAACGAAGCAAATTTCATAACATTAACGTAATATTTTTCACCGAAGTACCAAAATAGCGCAAAAAATTGAAAGTTGCATGGTGCCTGCATGGGTGCTCCCAGAGGAACGAAGTGAAATTTTTATCCCAGCGTAAACATATATCCTCAAGACGGTGTAAGGTCTTCATCCCATCAAAATATGCCTGGATTTTTACTTGCTTGAGTGGAAACAACAGCTCCATCAATTGGAAAGGAGTGACATTCAGCCCCTGGAGAAACATCACCGACAAAACTAGGTATAAGAATAAACAAAAAATTGTAAGAAAAAATTGTATCCCTAGTCACACCTTTACCCAATTTCCTTCCACCCATAAAACTCGCCCATCACGTACTCAGTCCCGATTTTCAATGACAACAGATAATTCTTCCTTATCTGACTGTTCCAATGCTTTTACTCATAATAATAGTAATGCACTGATAGTAATGCACTGTTAACACGGTATCTTCTCCCTCAAGCAGGTGTACCAACGTTGTTAATAAACACTCCTCCAAGGTTTCCAGTCAGGCCACCGTAAACTTAGCTCCTACTACGAGCAATATAAATTATTCTTCTAATGGTAGTAATATGACATCTGAATCTCTTCGAAGATCAGGCAACCCTTTTAGGCATTTTTCCTAACCGATCTCAGAAAAGCCTCAAACTTTTTTACCACAATTGTGGTGGTATGAGAGGCAAACTAAGTAAATTATACCTTGACGCCAAATCGTGCCATTTTAATTTACTCGCCATCACCGAAACTTGGCTTAATGCCTCTCATAAGAATGAGGAGATTCTTGATAGTAGTTGGACTATTTACAGAAGCGACCGTGATTATTGTTCTACGGGTCAGTCACGAGGAGGTGGTGTCTTACTTGCTGTTAGCAACACACTTTCAAGTGAGCTTGTAGATACCACCCCAAATGTTTTCTTCCAATGTATAATTGTTCGGATCTCAAATAATAACAATTCAATTTACATCGCTGTTGTCTACATCCCCCCTAGATCTGACGAATCCATCTACAGCAATTTTTGTGACACAATATCTTCACTAGCGACATCACTTAGCGAAAAAGATAAAATAATAGTTTTGGGTGATTTCAATCGTCCGAATCTTTGCTTTGTTCCGGATGAAAATGACTCTTACCTTCTCCCCGTAAAACTTGTAGACACCAAGTGCCTTTTATGGTAATGATTTGCAGCAGGTTTCCCAAACTCCTAACCAAAATGGTAATTGGTTAGATCTTGTTTTCACAAATGCTTATGACGAAGTAGTGGTTAGTCCAACTAGTGACGCAGAGCATCTTTTTTGCAACAGTTTACACCATACAGCACTGTCAGTCGAACTTTCCACTCCAGATTCCACCTGCTTAAAAACTTACAATAACTCAATTGTATTTGACTTCCGTAATGCTGATTATGAAAGCATTAAACATGTTCTTGATACTACTGATTGGTCAACTACTCTTTCAACACAAGATCTCGAGACAGCCATTTCGTCTTTTTACAATAAAATATTTGACGCCGTTGAAAGATATGTTCCAAAGATAAAAAAAAAGAATAAATTGTCTGAGCCATGGCTTGATAGGGACCTTAGGCATATGCGAAATCGTAGGAACAAACTTTATAAGCTTATTAAAGAAAATACCGATGTTAGTCCTGCTATTCAGGAAGAATATAATGAAGTTGCTAAGCAATTTTTAGCAAAGTCTCATGAGGCTTATGACACTTACATTAGAACAACCGGCGAAAATATAGTCCGCAACCCGAAAAAATTCTTTGATTTTGTTAATGTGAAGCGAAAAACTACTGGCTATCCATCGTCCATGTTTCTTAATAATATAACGTCTTCCTTTCCTAAAGAGATATGTGACCTATTCGCTGATAGTTTCCAAGAAATTTTCGATGCACCAGACCCATCAAACTCACACCTTTCCTCCGCTGATTCAGCTTCAATAGCTTTTGTGAACCATTTAGAAATTTCCCGTGATGAAATACGTAAAGCTATTTTGGATCTCGACTGCAACAAAGGTCCTGGGCCTGATCTTCTTCCTCCGATCTTCTTGCGCAAGTGTGTAGAGCAGCTTATAGATCCCTTGCATATTTTCTTTAATAGATCACTTTCGTCGGGAATTTTCCCATTCTGTTGGAAGCTTTCGTATGTCACACCCATATTCAAGAATGGTGATCGACGCTGTATCCAATATTATAGGGACTTTTCGAAAAGGTGGTATACGATAAACTTTCTCCGCTTGTTGATTCCTGTTTGAACGAGCAACAACATGGCTTTAGAAAAGGTCGCTCAACTACCACGAATTTGACAATTCTAATCTCTGACGTTCTATGCAAAATGGAAAAAGGATACCAAATTGACGCAGTCTACACTGACTTCAGTAAGGCTTTTGACAGAGTTCACCATTCTACCTTGATTCTAAAGCTTCAGAAATTTGGTATTGCCGGGTCTTTACTCAGCTGGCTGACCTCCTACCTACGCGATCGAACACAATGTGTAAAATTTCAAGGATTTTTATCCAAAAACGTTAGTGCTACCTCTGGTGTACCCCAAGGTAGCCATCTTGGCCCACTTCTTTTTAATATATTTATTTCCGACTTATCTGACGTCCTAGCAGACATACCTCATTTACTCTATGCAGACGATCTCAAACTTTATCAGACTATTGAATCGAAATCGGATGCCCCCTTTCTCCAATCCAAGCTTGATTCACTTGATCAGTGGTGCAATATAAACAAGCTCTCTCTCAATATCAGCAAATGCCAAGTTATTAGTTTTTCCAGGAAATGCACGGTCACACACAATACGTACTTTCTCGGCAATAATATGCTAACCCGAGTTGATAACATTGCTGACCTCGGTGTTATCTTAGATGAAAAACTCCGCTTCACCTTACACTTTGATAAAATGCTTTCTCGTGCGAACAAACAGCTAGGTTTCATCAAAAGACGTGCCAAAGAATTCCGTAGTCTGTGGGTCACAAGATCCTTATACACTTCACTTGTACGTCCTATTCTCGAATACGCTTGCATTAGCTGGAATCCCGCTTTTGAAACCCACAGTGACAGACTCGAGTCAATACAAAACAATTTTTACTTTTCGCCTTGAGAGAACTGTACAACCCTTATGATTTTAATAGCCTACCCCCTTATGAGTTTCGACTGGGTCATTTAAATCTATCAACACTAGCCTCCAGAAGAATAATGATATCGGCCTGCTTCACATTCGACGTCATTAGAGGCGCTATTAATGTAGAATTCCTGAATAGTAAAATTTCGATAAATATCCCTGTGAGGAACACCAGGTCCAATCGTTTCCCAAAAGAATATTCACATTCGACGATATATGCAGCAAATGAGCCAATAAATAGATGCTGCAGAATATTCAACAGCATAAGTTATCTATATTCCCCTACGATTTCCAAATCATCCTTCAAATCCTCTCTTTTGCATGCCATCCATACCCCTAAACCTTAAGCCATAGCTTATATGTCAATGTTTTTATTTATTGATTGTTATTTATTAATCTATTTGTTACTTTTTTTCATTTGTTTGTTACTTATTTAACTTGTTTGTTTTTACTTTTTACTTGACTTTACTTTTCCATTTTATTTTTAATTTGTTATTTTATATCTGATTTTGTACCTTGTTTGGTGAATAAATAAAATAAAATAAAATAAAAGTTAAGGCACAGCGCAGTTTTATCTGAAATTATTTCAATTGTTTTAAAGTGATCAATTTCAAAAAAATAGTTTACATAACGCTAATATTTTGTATCTCCCACGCATTTTTATCACTTTTCGCAGTCATTTCAGCATCTTTTTCGCAATTTAAAAAAAAAAAAAGTCGGTGAAATTTTGGTCCATTCATCAATAATGACACCTTGGAGCCCTTTGTTATACTTTACCTTTCGCAATGCAACTCTGATTTTGAGATGATGCCATAAATGCTCGATCGGGTTTAAGTTCGGTGACTGAGGAGGAGTTTTAATAGCATTTGGACAGTTACAAATAAACCAAAGCCGACACTGCTCCGATTGTGCTTCGGATCGTTGTCCTCATACAGGCAAAAATTGTATAAAATGCCCAATTTTTCAGCATTTTGTTTAATATTTCTTTTAAGAATACCCAGGCTACACGTCTAATTCATCGTATCGTTCACAAAATCTATATTTCCAGGACCAGATGCCCCCAAACAGTTCCATAGCATAATGTTCCTTCCGCTGTGTTTTACAGTGGGAGTAGTATGATTCCTCCTAATCTCTGTATTAAGCTTTCGCCGAACAGATTGCCGCCCATTAGATCTAAAAACATTAATTTTTACTTCATCAACAAAAATTATGGACTTTCAGAATGATTTTGGCTTTTTTACGTACTCTTAAGCAAAACGTAATTTAACAATTTCATTTTTTTGACTAATATAATCCAGTTTTTTTTTACATTTCGAATAATTTGAGTAAAGACTTTCTTTTCAACTCGTTCTTTCACCTTAATTCGTAAAACTGGGGCACTTAATTTAGGTTTTTTTCTTAATTTTGCTGATAATCCACTTTTTTCACGCTCAGATAAGATTTTAGGTCATTTTGACCGATGCTTTGTTTCAAACGATTTGGTTGATTTATATTTTGCTATTACTTTTCTCACTGCAAATCTTGATTAGTATTTTAATCTCAGAATATGCCATTCATGTTTTCCAACGTCGCAAAATACATTCACGGATTTCTGCACTTACCGATTTCCTTTTCACACACAGTTTTAACACCTTTAATAAAATTACTTTTACAAAACATTTTTCAAGCTAAACTGAATAGAAATATCATATTTTCATGATTTTAAGTACATTTAACGGGTTTTTTCCAGGAATTACAAATAATTTTAGATAAAACTGCGCTGTGCCTTAGCTTTTTTGCGCTATTTTGGTACTTCAGTGAAAAATTTTACGTTAATGTTGTGAAATTGGTTTCGTTTCCAGTTTTGTTTTATATTGATCTTAAAGTAAACATCCAAAACTTATAATCAAATGCAAAACCACCATCATTTGTGATTATAGTAGCATTAAAATTAAATATTTTATTTTTACTGAGAGTTTGTGCCTAAACTTTTTTTATCCACTGTATATTGGCATAGTAGTATATTGATGTTAAGATGTTAAAAAATTTTGTCAAAATATGTTCACAGGTGTTCTTAACATAAAAAGTTAACAACCTTAATAAATAAAGTTAAATTCCAAATATAATATTGTAAATTCCTAACACAAAATATTGAGCTGTTAAAATTATGTATTAGTGACAATGCTGTTACTATAACAATATTAAGATGAAAAATATTTATTTCGGTCATTTCTCAGCGTGTACTTTTTCTGACTATGTTGCTCTCAGTAGAAAAACAATCTATGAAAAATATACTGATAGGATCCAAGTTTTTACCATTTTGAGCTGAACTCATGGACATCAGAAAATTGTAAATTCATAATTATTTCGAAAAAACAATGTCATTGACTTTCCGGATGGTTGTTACTAGTGTTCGAAGAATATTTAAAAATATTCAGTGACTATTTCTCGGAAACGCGCCGTCCGATTCAGCTGAATTTTTCAGGATACGTTGGTGTATATGCAGAATAGGTCCAGGTTTCATTAAATGTGAATTATCCTTAACCCTTTGGCAGCCATTTTAGTGATATATTTAATATACCTATTATTTCGTCTACAAAAATTTTTTGCAAAAATGAAGTTAGTAAAATACATTTTGAACGTATTTTACATGTGAATTGGGTAATGTTTTGGAATTTTTTAACCCCATGTGTGCGCTAGGTGCCTTACGATAACTTTTGATAGAGCTTTTTAAATATTATGAAACTTTCAGAACATATTGGTATTTTTAAGTTGTAAATTTGTGTGGCTTTTAATGCGCATGTTGGTAATCCTGAAGCAAGGGCAGGCGCGGAGAGTAAAAACCTTTAAACCATCGAATCTCCCGAAAAATTATCGATTTTTGGAAAAGAAGCCACTCATAAATAAGTTTTATGCTTTGTTTCTATAGACAAAGTGAAAAATTTGAAATTTTACAACGGGCACGCCTGGTAACCCTTTCCCAATTTCCCCATATTTTGATACTGTTCACGGAAACTCACGATTTGATAATCAGAATTACTTGATATTTGCAGAATGTATTAATTTTAAATAGGACCAGGTCTGACAGAAGCGATTTTGAAATGCGGGCAATTTTGTGCTAGTGGCGTCATTTTGAAAAATCACTAAGAAAAATAACTGCTTTTGGCCCTATAAATTCTGATCCAGTCATTCGATTTCGACGAAATCGAATACACACAGTAGCTGAACCTTACTTTAGACAACGTTTGGCAGAAATTTGGTTGAAAAATTCGGTTGGAGCTGCCAGCTATGGTAATTTTGGTGTATTAAATTCACTGACGAGAATCGGTTATCCCAGTGTGGTATGGCCGTATATTCAAATATACTTCAAATAACGAACAATATCTAAATTCGCTCACCTATAAATGAAGCCATATTACATGGCTCATGGTACTATGTCATATGGCGTGTGGGGCCGTAATTTCTGCGACATGTAATTATGGCGCTGGGAGCCATACTGCATGGCTCAGGGTACTATGTACATAGCGTGTGGAGCCATAAATGCTGTGCCATGTTACATGGGACCACGCGCTATGTAGAGTCTGACATTATGGCGGTAGGAGCCATATTGCATGGCTCAGAGTACTATGTACATAGCGTATGGGGCCATAAATAATGCGCTATGTTACATGGCTCTGGGCGCCATGTGGATTTTTTTCAGTGTAAGATTTCGCAAATCTATTAGATTCAACATGAACCTAAAACTTTAAAATTCTAGCTCAACTACCATTGATTTTTCGTCTATGATTTTTTTTCCCAACCTTCAAGCATTTTCATCATTATGTTTTTCAGTATTAATCATTAAATTCAAACTCTAGCTTGAGCTTCATTTTCTTTTCAACAGAATTCCGACGAAAAAATAACAGCTTTTAGTTCCCATTCATTATTCATTCATTGCAAACTAAAATATCCGTATAAACGATTCAACCGAAAAAAATTTAAAACATATTGATTCCTGAATTTCTTCAAAAATCAATCGAACCCATAGACTAACACATTGAGTGGCATCAATAATTTGTAATGATATTTTAACAAACTTCTTTATTTATCGACACATCTAACATTTCTCTATTTTAATCTTTCACAAATAGTGAAACGAAATCTCAACACATGAAGAAAAAGAACCGAAGAAAACTAATGCCTACATAGTCTGGCAAATCTTCTCATACAAGAATCACTTCACTCTTCATAATTCCTGAGAAAATTTTCGGGAAGCTTTATCATACAAATAAATAGAATGAAATTTATTACAGCATTAGCAAGTAGCAACAGATCACTCACTGTGCCGATCTCGTTCGCTTAGCCGACTCATACGATAATCGCTAAATTTTATAAGTGGCGTTCTCTGTCTTCATTACAATATGAATAGATACAGACAAGAATATACATATCATACAATCAATAGATCTTTATCAAAGCATAGAAATATATGTATATGCATATGAAAAGAAGATATTATCCAATTCGGGCTGCACATTCACCACAGTAGTGATCGTTTGGTGATCGATCCACACGCATCAATTTATTAAACTACAACAGCAGACGCAAAAACTGGCTCCAACATCGACCCACTGATGAGCAACATTTGTCTCACAGTCTATTTAGCCGTCTGGAACAAGCAATTGTAATCGAATCGTCTCGATACGATTAAATACGCTGGATGATATCGGGTTGTTAACTGCCTAAAAGCCAGCCGTCACATTTTTTCGTGTCATGAGTTTGCGAGAAACTCAAAGACATCACAAACTACTCTTGAGTATCATGCACACTCTCATATCTTATCTTATGTCTAACAAGGCCCAATAGATACAATCTGGAGTATCGCCCATAAAAACTCCATGCATTGCGTAAGAAAACATTTATACAAAGTCAGCGCGCCACCAGACCTACTCCTACTTTACTCTGCCCTTCCTTCCAACCAAAACAATCATCTTCCATTCAAGACATCACTTAAGAGCCAATAACTCTTGAGAATTAAAAATAAACGTTTATTTTTGAAAGTCGTGAAAGAAACCCGAAAATTTATTGGGCATCGTTTAAAAAATCTTCCAACGCTTGAAAAATTGCTGAAATTGCTTCGATTCGATTGGTTCCGAAGTTCATCATAACATGTTTCGTAGTTCATCAATTCAGGATGAAATTGTGTCTTGACTTCTACACTCTATGGCCAACATTTAACAAATTACATCCTTGAAGATGAAATACTCTTGATTTTTCGTTAAAGCTAAATATTTTTGTTATCTACTGAAGCGTTGTTTTCTTAAGATTTTCCTTCCATGCAAATAGTTTTCTAGCTGCGGATGATTACTTTGGATACATACATATTTTTGAGAAGATTACAAACTAACATCTTATCGAATCAGCATTCGATGATGAGCGAAAGTCCTATTTTTTTTTTTTTTTTTTTTTTGAAACTTCAATTAGATTTATCTGCATAATATTGATCGTCCAATGGTTTAGACAAATGAAAAATTAGGTTAAATCTTGGTGGGAGGGCACAATTAGGGAAGTGGCTACTTTTTCTCCGAAAATAATGGCTGAATGAAGCTATAAATCTGCGGAATGATTGATTTAGATGTAAACACAGGGCACATGGATAAATGTGTGTATAGATTTATTTGTGCTGCCCCTGCTTCAGTAGTTGTTGGGCTTACAGTGCTTGCGAGTGATTTAGAGAAAGTAATCGTTTATTTTTTGTGATTAATAGATGACAGAAAATATTAGTTTAATCTGATTCAATTCCAATATTTTTATTTAAAGGTGAATTATTTCTTTAAAAGCTAGATATATTCTAATTTTTCGACAGCTTTCGGTTTTTCGAGAGAAGAAGTAATACCGAAGAAGACAAATGTAATGTTATGTGAGTTCTGAATCATTACATTCGAAAACAGGCGCCATATAAACTGAATCGCTATTGTAATATGATTGGAAAATAAACTATACAAGGGAATTTTCACAGGAGAATGGAAAGTACTTGTAACTAATTTTTCTCAACTACTTTTCTGTATTTATTCCGATCACTTCGGAAACACGAAAAACTGCAATACTCCATTGCAGTAATATTTACTTAGGAAAAAATAAAATATATGTAGGAAGCGAAACACCAGAGATGTCATTTATTTCATAAAATGTATATTTGCTTGCCTTCTAAGTGGATTATTTGGGAATTTCACTTTTGTGGGTGCTTTTGACAGACTTTGTTTTGGGTTAATTTCATGATAATATTTCCAAGCAACATCAATCCTAAACATCTGCGCTAAATAAGACTGACGGAAATTAATTTCATTCGAAAAAAAAACTGTGCATCCTGTAATTTTTGTCTCGATCCTTTGTAAGTAACTACGACGGACAATATTTGAAGCTAAATTAAAAGTTTAGTATAGTATTTTAGTGTAATAGTAGTATCTAAGTATTATACTGATAACGTTTGAATTTGAGGAAATTTGTAGGCTAAGTGATTCTTCTCTGAGAAGGGTTTTCACTTCATGGGAGTTCTTTCTGTGGTATGAAAGTGTCAACAAAAATGTCCTCAGCACTCTCATCTGCATCGTACCTACTTGACACTGTATAATGTTATATAATAAACAAAGTATGTTGAACATTTTCGTGATAAAGCCGAGGCTTAGCGGACTACCCTCTTTAAGCGAGAGCTTAGCCAAGACAGTAGGGAAGTACATGTGGGATGAGCCGATATTACACTAAAAAAACACATAGCGCCAGACGCCATAGGTTATAGACTTTTGGCGCCATGTACATAGTCGATTTCGGGAATGTGATAAAATATAGCACCACACGCCATAGTACCTGGCTTGCACGCCATGTAATACACGCCATGTAATATAGTAGTACATGGCGTGGAGAGCTATAAGCATAGCGTCTACTCCTATGTACTTTCCGCTATGTATTATGGCGTGTGGTGCTATATTTTATCACAATCCAGAAATCGACTATGTACATGGCGCCAGAAGTCTATAAATTATGGCGTCTGGCGCTATGTGTTTTTTCAGTGTATATGATGAAGAAAGGCAGCTCTTAAAATATGATACTCTTTATGATACTGCGCATAAAATAAATAACACCAAGTTCTATGGAAAAATCAAACAAATTTCAAATTACGTATTGAATACAATGAACAAAGAATGTATTGCTGGTTCGAAATACATTTCCGCTTGATAAAAAAGAAAATTTTTAGATAACTAGAACGCAGAGGTCAGTAATTGGATATGTAATATAACAATGATATTAGCATATAACATTACTCGAGAATGAATCGCTATTTTCCCCAAACAAAACTTATCGATTTTTTCAAACGTAACTTATGAAAGAAATAAATTGTCAGCTAGATTCTTGCTTAAGCTAATTCTTTAACTAACCTCCCGGATATCCTTGGGTTAGATTGCAAATTGAAAAGAATTATTTTATTACAGTAAAATAGAAGCTCGACTTCAAAACAAAGCACTTACCTCAATTCATCCGAATGTCATACCGATTCGAACTGAAGCCATATTACATAGCTCATGGTACTATGTATATAGCGTGTGGGGTCATAATTTCTGCGCCATGCAAATAATGGTGCTGGGCGCCATAATTTATAGCTCAGGGTACTATGTATATAGCGGATGGGACATAGCTCTGGGCACCATGTGGATTTTTTTCAGTGTATCTATTCCATCCGTTCCAATTATATGCCACACTTCTCATTTTTAAAGCGCTGGTCTTATATCTAGACACCGTCAAGGTTATGATGTGCCACTTAATTCATGCCCAGTCGCCAGCTTTTAAGACAACACAAGATGAAAAAATACAACCGTGAGTATACGGCGGGATTTGAACCCGCGCGCGGTAGATTGCTACCTAGGACTGGCGCCTCAGCGAGTAGAACTAGAGACCTGAGTAACTTAGCCAGACTCCGGAGAAATACTGTTGGAAGAGTGCAAATGTGACCGCGTTTACATAAATAGGGAGTCACAAATGGTGCGTGTAGGTGCTAGGATTGTTTTGAACGAGAACTCCAGCAACGGGATTGTCAAAAGCAAAACTAACGTTACAACCCAAAAATTGCAGCAAAACAAGGAACAAGACTGACTGCAAGACAGACTCGATGTTCGTATTGAAAAGTAATAATACACTGAAACGCCGATGCTTTTTCTCGTCATCGCTGTCCAGCAAACTGCAACCATAAGCACCGTTTCGAGGAAAAGGAGAAACGGTGACATTCGACCTCTGCTGATATGCAACAAGTCAACGGAGTGCCCTAAATGGAAGCATATATCGGAATGACGCGGTCGTAAAAAGGTATTGTGACCAATAGAGCGTTGTAGATCGTGCAAGATACAAATTCTTTTTCCTAAAAGTCGGGTCGAAGAAAAAATTGCACGAAAAAACGTCTAGTGCTACTTGGGAGTAAATGAGACAGTAACCAAGATGCCAACAAGAGTACCCTAAGCACTTCCGTCAAATGTCCCAAGCGGAAAACAAGAGGACCGATAAGAACGCATAGCTTGGGAGCACTGTTCGAGAGAATAGCTGCGGACATTGCAGGACCCTTTCCAGAATCTGGCATACTCTAGTAGTGGGGGATTACTTCGGTAAATGGCCAGTCTAAACCAGGAGGGAACAACTGTAGCAGAGCAGATCGCCTCGCATTGGGTCAGTAGGTATGGGGTACTCCGTAAACTGCATTCGGGCTGGGGCAAAATTTCGAGTCGCTTGTTTGAAACAAAAATGCATAGTAAGCATGCACTACAGTTTTGCTGCAACACCAGATTAAATCACTCCCGATTTGAAGTTGTATCATACAAGCATCATATCATACAATCTTTTTTTTTCTTTTTTTGACAATGTTAAATATATGCGATCAATGTTTGCGCGCTTTATTCATTTTCCCATGTTCGTTCGATATAATAGTCTCCTATGTAACAGAGCTCTTTTTCCCTTCTTTGCTCCGTGTTATTTTCTGGTTCAATTATGCATGGTCGCTATCAAGATGTGGAGTGCGGTGCAGTATTCTTCATCTTGGCAAATTATATTTGCTATTTCTAGTTTTTAATTTTTCTATGAAAAGACCACCTGTAAGAAAATTGTATGCTAAACATATTCTGAAAGTTACGTATCCTCTTCTTCAGTATATACCTGACTTACCTAGACCCTTAAAAAATCGAAATAATGCACCCTCAAAATATCGGCATTTGTTAAAAAATTGAAAAATATTTCACTTCTAAAGACTTAGACTTTGATTCCTAATTATTTAAATTCTATTTGTGCGTGATTTATTCATGAATTCATCACTGAGCGATACTGTGTAATTCATGCGTGATTCATTGCTGAAATTTATATTCACAGACAAGAGGTGTAAAGAGGAATTTTGTCTTAAGTGAGAGTCTACTTTTATTGAAAGAGTTTCCGAACCGTCAGGTCTGAATCACCAATGAATAGTTTCCAGGGATGGCCTGCGATGCAAACCGTTTATCATAAGGAGCACTTTTGGTAGAAAATGCATACAAAATCTACAAAACTCCTCAAGCTTTCTCCAAAAATCAGTGTTTTTAGCGGTTTCTTTACACTTGTTATAGTTATTTTCAAAATATGATTTTACACTGAAAAAAATCCATATGGTGCCCAGAGCTATGTAACATAGCGCATTGTTTATGGCCCCATACGCTATGTACATAGTACTCTGAGCTATGCAATATGGCTCCCCGCGCCATAATGTCACAATCTACATAGCGCGTGGTCCTATGTAACATGGTGCAGCATGGTCCCACACGCTATGTACATAGTACCCTGAGCCATGCAGTATGGCTCCCAGCGCCATAATTACATGGCGCAAAAATTATGGCCCCACACGCCATATTACATAGTGCCATGAGCCATGTAATATGGTTAATGGCACTCCAATTATAACTCGCAGCCATACTGTGTGAGGAGGTGTATAAATGTCAGCAGATATTGGGGTATTGTTATATTGTAGTAGATTAGTTGACTGCAATAAGATAGTCTAGCTAATAGAATCACCCCAAGTACAATTAGTTGGCCAAAAAAGGGACGAAGAAACGGGAGGAAAATTGATCAAGTCTTCGTGATACATTGGCAAGTGATCTTCACGCTGCGAAAATTTCGATAATCAATCGGAAAAACTGAGACCCTGGTGTTAAATCATTTTCGCAAATGAATTTGAATCGAATAAAACTTCAATTCAAAAATAAACTGCAAATCAATCGTAATCATTACGCTCGAAAAGCATGTTATTGTTATCGCTATGTTACATAGCGTGGAGGACTATAGTACATGGCGTGGAGGGCTATAAGCATAGCGCCTGCTCCTATGTACTTTTCGCCATGTATTATGGCGTGTGGCGCTTTATTTTATCACAATCCACAAATCGACTTTTACATGGCGCCAGAAGTCTATAAATTATGGCGTCTGGCGCTATGTGGTTTTTCAGTGTATTCTCGATAAAAAGCGGTTAGCGTAAAAAGGGAGAAGAATCGCTACAAGTTGAAAAAGTTAACATTTTTAATTTATATTTATGTTGAATAAGTCGAACCAGAAATTAAATGGTACATAAATTGCTTGGGAAAAATTACGGTTTTTTCTGGTGGAGAGGGGGGGATGGTTAATCCATGGTACATTTTAATTATAATTTTGTAATTTACAATAAATAATTAATAATTAATAATTTACGTTTCAGCTAATTCGCAATCGGAAAAAAAACTGAATACATTATAATTCTCATTTATTTTTAACTAAAAAAAATAGAATTTTCAACTTAACCAACTATGCATATAATGCTAAATATCAGATTGAACCATATTAAAACCAATTTGTTTTTTCAGCTTATTTCATTGCTCAGTCGCTCAACTCAAACAGTATTTTCAGCTCTAATACCTCCTTACCCTCCCTTTTTCTGGTCCGAAGTATGAAGTTTACAAATACAATCCAGTAAATCACCAAACGTCTCATTTTCGTTTTACAAACGAAAACTTAAAAGTGTAACCGGAAGCTAATATCTCAGTTACACACTACAAGACAATTTACTTGATTTCAATTTCATCTTTTTGCTACTTAAGCATATATATTTTTTTAGTTTTTTCTTTTCTCTGAAAAATTCGTTTGAAATGCATTTTTCCGAATCGAATCCATTTGCTCAGATCTTACATTTTCTCATAACAAACATTTTAATCGTAAGAAGAAGAACAAGAAGAGGAAGTATTTCTTTTATGATACATTCACATTATAATTTAAAATGTCAGTGGCAGATAAACGAATTATTTATGATTTCCTTTATGATCGGTAAGAAATCTTACTCGAAAAGTATGAAAGAAATAAAGTATAAGGGTAGAAGTACATATATCTGCACGATAGGTATAGACTTTTCGTTTCCAAAGTTTATGTCTGATGTGGTCGGAGAAAGTTTTCTTGTGGTCAGGGCAGAAGTGTAATTGACAAATAATTATTTTGAGTTGGGGTTGAGTTCAAATACAAGAGGACATATGGTAGACACTGTGGTCAATTGGTTATTGTGACCCTGAAATTTACTCAAGTGCAGAGTGTATTAAATTGACGACAGTTATCGACAACAAAATTTTTTTAATGGATAAATTCCAAGGGTCAGACCAAGAATTGTTTTAATAAAAAACTATTCAAATAATTTATCTATGAACAAGTTATCGCTTTCAAGCTAAGGCTCAATTCCTCATGGTTAGCAAATCAGTCTTTTTCACTCTAGCGAACACTCACTTATTCACCTAGATTTAATTCCTCTGATACGAATAACAAATCATTTCACAAATCATGTTCCAATTTCAACGGTCAAAACATCTCAAGATCTTTAAAAATCAATCAAAACATTAGACACAGATCGGGAGCGTGCGAAAACAGTGATTCTTACATTTCTCACGGATGTTAATAGTCTCATAAAATGTTATTGTGCTTTAAATATTTATGATACTGATACTTAACTTGTATTTTATAGCAATATTGACTTTGACCAGCACCAATTCGTATAAATATTTATAACGGAGAACGAAAACTTAAAATATCTCAATGAACGATGAACTCATCAATTATTATTTCTGGATTAAATCAAGATTTCTGTGCATGAGCTACTATTAGATAAAGATTGATATATTTTTCAATGTGGAGCAGTTTTTCGATTGATGGTGTTTTATGTAAACTGAATTTAGATTCAATAATAATTTCGTTATTTTATAAGTCATAAAAATTCGCTAATGCTTGAAAAAATTTTCACTTTTCCATTGCAATCAACTTAAAAATACAGAATTCGCGTCTACCATTCTTATCTAAACGAACAGTCGATGTATTGTTCATATGAAAACCACAAATAAATCTTTGGACCAGTAGTGCCTAATTTCCACTCTTCCACTAATTTCAATAAACATCAACCAATTTAGTATTTAGCCTTGTCCATTGTGAAATCACCGCCCGGAGCCGGTGTTGTTTAGTGCAATCAACATTGGCTAGGCTGGATCTGGCTGTGAGTCAACAGCACGAACGCCATCTGCAGGCTGACCAAATAATTGGCGGTGTCCTGTCTCTCGTCCATAAAGAACCATTTTCTGTCCTTCGATACTAAGCCAAATTGGAGTGGAGAGGATTGTATGCATGTGGATGGGCTACAATCTGAGTAGATAGGTTGAAATCACTTTTTCTAACCAGTTACAGCGTCATAGTACGAGTCGTAAATATCGCTTTCAATTGCGAAATAGTCAGCTCAACCCTAGCCAGTGACGGTTGAGTCCCTTGGTTCCTCATTGTGGTTGAAAAGTCTATCGATAATTTTATATTCACGATTCACGCCCATGACAAAACATCAGGTATCCTCTTGAAAATATAGGAAAATTTTAAATTCCTATTCACAGCGTGAATACTATTTTTCCTGAGTCAGTGAACCTTTCCTGTTTTCACGCAATGTAAATTGACAAGCCTAAAACAATAGCCCAACAAGCAGTCCTTCATCAGCTTGACCTAGTCCGATTCGTTGTCTACCATCTAGGCACACTATATCGGACTACTGCTACACGCTTTGCTCAACTGTAACCCTAAAACGGTGAGTAGATTTTCGTTCGGAAAATCTACTTCACTCGGAAAATTATATCGTCGTGGTCATCGTCATCCTATATCTTTATATAGACATCTAGTAACCCTAGTGGAGAACATTTCGCGTAAATCCAAATCGTATGGGCGAGCCAGCTAGGCCAAACCTAACAATCCAATGAACCAACGAACGAATGAATTTCTTTGTTGTGTCCTGGCAAAATTTACGTGTCCCGTACTTTCATAAATTCAAAGGTACTTTCGCACGCATAGTCACCGCTGGCACTCTCGTATTTATAGTGAGTGAGCATGAAGTGCGTGCTTTTCGATTAACATACGGAAATCACAGGACATAAAATTAGTGATCATGTTCTTTTCTCTCACGCTCGTGCTCCGTATATTTTCGAATTTGTATGTTTATGGCAGTCTAGACTGGTATTGGTCTAGTGAAGGACACTAGGCAAAGCAACTGGCTAGGTTTATGGATATTCAATGGCATATTAGAAGTTTTGGTAATAGGAAATTTATGTTTAGTACGATTTCATTTAGTAGTATAGTTCGGGAATTAATGATGGATTTGGATTATTTCATTGAGGCATGTTAAATAAAGTGAAATGATTTAAAATAAAAGTGACGTCTAGTTGTGTTTTGAGCAGTCGGATAGATCCTTGTCCGAGCTAAAACTCAAAGTGGTTGTCGGAAAAGATGTTGATGCAACATCAAACAAATGGAATGATACTTTTTATCAACATTGCTTCCTGTAATCAACTTTTTTTGTCAATGTTTGGAGGCATTTATTTATCATTTAATTTCAAAATAATTATTGAAACCCTGCCACTGCTAAGCCTTCTAATATTTTTCAAATGGTGTGTCATATATCCAAGAGCAAATAAGAAATCAATCTTTAATTATGTACATCAAGTATAATTTTGACCCCATCATTATAAACTTATCATCACAAAAAGTATGTAAGCCTTCACTCAGAAAAATACTTCAATTTTTGAGGTAAAATCAAAGAAAATTCTGCGCCAAAGAAATATTTACTCAATCCAAAGAAAGGAATTTATTCATTTCAAAGAAATAATAATGAACTTGCCCTGAGTAACATTTGGTATAGTTTCAAGGACATGTTGCTATAAATCTGGCATCAATAGGTTCTCCTACGATCAGCGAAGTTAAGCACTGTTGGGCGCGGTTACAACTTAGATGGGGGACCGCTTGAGAACATTGCAGCTCGTTGACACGCAAAAAATCTGCCTACCTCCATTTCAAAAGCGCGGCTTACTTTGAAGGGAGTGAAAAAATAAAAACAAGTGAAAAAAATATTTTCACGTGCCACAGCAATACAGTTTGACTACTTTTGAAGCGAATGCTTAGCTATGGCGGTAAGGAGGCACATATGGGAGAAGCCGATATCAATTATTCCATTATTCTTTATTCTAAGTGCCACATTTTTTCCAATTTGCTGAAGTGCTAGTCTTATTTATGCCTTAGTCGCCACTTAAAGCCATAATGTGACACTAAATTAATGGAGCCAGCTGTTAAGACAACTCAAGACGAACAAATACAGCCATGAACCCAGCGGAATTCGAACCCGCGAGCAGTAGATCCCCAGCGTGCCAAATTCGGAATTCGGGATTGGTTACGACTATTCCGAAAGTGAGCGAAAGAGATAGAAAGATAAAAAGCTCTTGAAATGAATTCAACTTTTGACTGAGGTATTACTGTTTATTATTTTATGAGAAACATTTGAATATTTTTTAAGAATCCCTTCTGAAGTTTGGGAGAAACAAATTTAAAATCAATCTGAGTGCGAACAAATTCCTAACAAATGCCTAGTGCTATACTCTTCGCGAAACGAATTCAACGGTCAAATCCCATACAAAAGAGCTTTACTGACGAATTGAAAAGCTCTTTTTGTATGGGATTTGACCGCTGAATTCGTTTCGCGAAGAGTATAGTACTAGGCAAAAGTGCGAACGAATCTGTGATAGGGAAATTGTTAAGAGTTTGTTATGAAATACATTGGAATTTGCAACAAATTCCGAACATAATGCCGTTAATGTTTCACCTAGTAAAGTAAGTATTACAACAGTACTTTAGCCGTACAACTGTTTTTCATGCATAAGTGCAAGTGCCTACAAAGTTTTTTGAAGTTGTGTTGTTTGAGGTGTTAACAGTGTCTATTTTAAAAATTCGTAATGCTATTCAAATTTGTTATTCTCTTGTAACTTCAAATTTTTGTATGCAGAAGCTGCTGTGCGAAAATTTCCTTCAAGAAGACGGGACGAGATCGAAGGTTTTTTTTAAAAAAAGGTTTTTTTTATAGCAGCAACGCAAAGACAACGGGCGAAAAAAATTGTTATTTAAAATTTATAAAATGAAATAAAACAACAAATAAAAAAAAATTTCTATTGGAATTAAAAATTATAAGTATTTTATTCAATAAATGCTATTAAAATGTATCCAAAAAGTATTGGAAGCATTCTGAAAGAACTATTTGAAACCTGCACAAAAATCTTCAAAAAATTCACAAAGAATTCGTAAAGAATTCGAAATGAATTCGTAAGGAATTCGTAAAGAATTCGCAAAGAATTCGTAAAGAATTCGCAAAGAATTCACAAAAAATTCGCAAGGAATTCCGAAAGAATTCGCAATGAATCTTGAAAAAAATGAACCATTGTACGAAAGCTTTTCAAGAGCTAAAGAGGGGAAAGTTTGAGCACTTTCGGAGTTTTTGTAACGTTTTCCATATACCGGTCTTAAAGAATTCGTAACGAATAAGTTTGAGAATCCGAAATTTTTTTCTGAATTCGCTTCAATTTTCTGAAAGAATTCTCAACGAAATGCCGAATTTGGCACACTGGGTCGCTGCTTCGGACTGACGCGTTAGCGAGCTAAGCAACCGATCTCTCATTTGTGTGAAGCAAAAGTTAACAGAAATCATAAAAACTATCAATTTCTTCGTCGAATATTGAAACGTGGTTGATGTTGAAACATGTAAACACATGTTCGCATTGTAGATATAATTTACTTAATTTGTAGATATAATTTACCAGATTTGAGGAAAACGAGTTGCTTGAAATGTAGAAATTGTATTCCGTTGAATGCAAGAAATGTTTACACAATATTTATACAAATTACTGACATCAAATAAAAGTTTATTTGATTTGTGGAAGATTCGTTTAACTAGCACGTTTTTAGTCAGTCTTCAAAGGCTCATCAATTTACTGTAAATTAATACAATGATTTTGCTTAATATTCTATTATGAATTCCCGTACAATAAGAGGTATGAAATGAGTAGTAGCTCATTTCATTGCGTCATATTGAGTTCTCCACCACAGTAGTTATACTGATCTCAACTCGTGCTGGAATTGAAGCCGAACGACTACCGGGCACGGCATAGTTTCGATGTATGGGTCTAAAAAAAATTGCTGCAGATCCCGAATTTCATAAGAAAATTTTGTTAAGCGATGAGGCTCATTTCTGATTGAATGGTTACGTCAATAAACAAAACTGCCGCATTTGGAGTGATGAGCAGCCACAAGCGGTTGTCAAAACACCGCTATATCCGAAGAAAGTAACTGTTTGGTGTGCTTTATGGGCCAGTGTAATAATTGATCCATTTGTCTTCAAAAATGGTTCTGTGAATAACATTACAGGCAATGGTGACCAATATAGAGCCATGATCAATAACTTTCTCGTTTCGAAATTGACTCGCCATAATGTAGGGGACCTCTGGTTTCAACAGGATGGCGCAACATGCCATACAGCTCGTGCAACCATCGACTTATTGAAAGAAGCATTTGATGAGCGCATAATTTTTCGTTTTGGACCTGTGAACTGGCCTGCAAGACCTTGTGATTTAACACCGCTGGACTATTTCTTGTGGGGATACGTCAAATCACTAGTCTACGCCGACAAGCTCGAGACGCTTGACCATTTGGAAGATAACACTCACCGCGTTATTGGCGGGATATGGCCCCAATTATTGGTTAGAGTGGTCGAAAATTGGACCTCTCGTTTGCACTTCTTCTGCACCAGTCATGGCGCTCACATGCCTGAAATCATATTCAAATCAAAATGGCAGAGAATTGTCTTGCCAATAAAACCAACTTCATAGCAATCAAAATAATTCATCCATATTTTATTTCATTTCAAAGTTCTATACCTCTAAAAATAACTCAGTTTACTTCATAATGTTGTCGCGCTAGTGAGACAGAGAAGGGTCCGAAGTGAAGTGAATATCGTGGCTGTAAGTGAAAGTGTGAGGCGAAACCAAAATTTGTAAATTTCTCGCCGTTCCTAGGAATTAGGCACTGCTCAAACCAGTTTGAGGCGAATTTTACTTAAGGATTTGTGTTCGCGTGTCTACAAGATCGCACTGACGCAAGAGCTAAAGCTGTAAGATACCCAACAGTGATTTGACTTCAGTGAATGGGCACTAAACATGCTCGACGCCGATCCTGATTTTTACCGCAAAATCAAATTGAGCGACGAAGCACATTTTTGGCTTAAAGGATTCGTCAGTAAGCAAAATTGCCGAATTTGTTCAAGTGAGCTCCTAAAACCATTCACAAAATGCGATTACATCCGCAAAAATTGACTGTTTGGTGCGGTTTTAATACTGGTAGTGTCATTGGTTACTTTTTTTGATGATCTTGCCAACCTAGTCACGGTCAATGGTGAACCATGTTAACCAGTTATTTTTCACGTAAATCAGGAGAAAATAACCTGTTTGGTATTTGGTTTCAAGAAGATGGCACCACATGTCACACAGCTGGCTTAAAAATCGACTTATTGAAGTCGAAATTTGAGAATCGAATCATTTCAAGAAAAAGTCTGACAACTAGCCGCCTCGCTCGTGTGACTTGATTCCATTAGATTTTTATCTTTAGGGCTACGTAGAGTCATTGGTCTATGCCAACCATCCGCAAACTTTCGAGATGCTCAGATCCAATATCGAACGTGAAATCGCTGGAATATTGTCAACATTTTTCGGAAAAGTCATGGAAAATTGGGTTCAGCGAATCCACAGTGTGTTGTGAGACAAGAAATAGTTGACAGAAAAGAGTTGCAGCAGGGCGACTTTCGGCGCAAGGTGGCCGACTTTTGAGACAATCACACCATACATTATCCGAACATGCATGCATATTTGATAGGTATATGCACATACGCACTCAAAAAAATTTTGGTTGAATTTTACCCTTATAATAGTAGGAAACTGGTTTCCTACTATTAAAGATGTAAATTTACAAAAGTGCTTGAAAAGAATATTTTTTTTACGACCAAATCGTGTAATTTTACCCTAAAAAATGATGCAATTTTATGGCTTGATATGACGTAAAAGCAAAAAAAAGCACATCGAATGTGTAAAAAAATTTGTGATTCGTTATTTTAAACGAAAAAATGAATATATTTCCTATTATCAAAGTATTAATTATAGACCCACTTTTTAGAGTGTATTTGTTCTTCTCTCAATCTCAGAGTAACGAGCCGCAACTACATTTCAGCCAAAATTCGTGCACAGAGAACCAACCAAACCATCCCAACGGGAAAAATAATGCTTACGAGTATATTCGGTAAGCATTTCGCGTAATGCGTGTAAGCATTACCGGACCATTACGTGTTGTTTCTTTTTAACATTGCATGTCCTAGGCTGGGAAGATTTATACAACTTATGCTTTTAGTCTTATAGCTTTATGTATAAGAGCTTTTTGGAAAGTACGACATCGTATTCTCGCATTTCCGTCACCTACAGTGAATACAAATTAAGGCAACGTAGCACCTCCAAATTTTTAAAAAATTGATTTTTGTTTTTTGATTGAATATGTTAGAATGAAGGTTTTAAAACATGATTTTAATAATATAAAATTGAAATTCTAAAACAAAAAAATTTTATGAGTATATATAGCGAAGCGCCCCAAGATCATTTTTTCTATGATTTTCGTTCACTTCGCTATATCGCTACATCGACTTAAGCCAAAGTGTAGACAAAGATAAGTGAGTCATCTCCTTTAAAAGAAGCAAAAAATAAGCTAGCCTTGGAAAAAAAACAAAAAAATAGCTGTAAAAGATGTTTCTAAAAAAAGTGTAGAATCTCCAAAAAAAGGTCCGAAAAAAGTTCACCTGCCACTAAAATTAATGAAAAATTTAGCCACGTATTATGGCCTAACTATACGACGAAATCCTGATTCAGTTGAAAATATGCGCAAGGAAATTTGGGCAGCATATTACCACAAAATTTCAACTGATGAGAACCCTCAACACTGTTATTGTCCTGTTGCAGAAACGACTTGGTGTAACTGGCGCAAGGCGGAGGCAGCGGGTGATAATGCATTAAACAATTTCAAGCATCCTCCACCTTTAGATGATGAGGTACAAGAAATTTTAAAGCCTATTTATGATGACTTATCATCAGAAGATTTATTAAAGCGTTGCTTGGGCAGTTTTGCGCAGAATAATAACGAAAGCTATAATTCTTGTGTTTGGAATTCGGCCCCCAAACATACTTTTTGTGGCAAAAACGTACTAAATATGGCTGCAAATATTTCTGTATGTACATTTAATGAAGGATTTATGGCTATCTTGAAAATAATGCAAGTCATGGGAATTACAATTGGCCAATGTGCGCTGGAACATGCAGAGCATAGAGATGCTGCAAGAACTAACCAGGCGGAAAAACACTCGACTGAGGCATCTAAAGAGGCCAGAACTGCTCGAAGGGAGCAAAAATCTTTAGGAGAGGAGGAGTATGAGCAAGAAGAAGGTGTATTGTACGGTCCAAGCATCGCAGATTAATTTTCGATAAGATTTATTGCAAAAAATATTGAATTTTAACTTGAAACGCGATTTTCTCGAAACAACGTTTTTCAAGTTGGCGTGCATGATTAAGAAAAACAATATTATCCAATCGTTTTGAAATTTTAACACGTTAATCTGCACATGTTAATGCTCAGAATGAACTACGGATGAAAAAATCGGCATTAAACTTTTTTAGTTATAGCCGATTTTTGGGGAAAAAAACCTCGATTTTCGAAAAAACGCCGCCATTTTGTTATTTTTCAACCAAATTTGTTTTTTTTTAGTTCATTCCAAAGCCGCTTTGATGCTGGTCAAAACCCCGTTTTTGTTTTTTTTTCAGACTTTCCTGAGGGCAGTTATCATGCACGCCAGGTTTTTTTGGTGTATTTTCCGAAAAATTGTAACAGGCGACAGGGGGCCACAAAACATTTTGAACAATTTTGTTTATATAGTCTAAGACATATAAAGTATGTGTAAAAAGTTTAATTAAGATATGTCTTTTTATTCAATTAAAAACAAGCCTTTGAAAATAACATTTTTTTTTCAATTTGAAGGTGCTATGTCACCTTAAAGCTTTGGCCGGCAGCCGATCGTATCTCAGCATGTGTGGTTTTTGCATGCTGAGTGATGGTGACGCTCATTGGAAATTCCAATAGCGCATGCTCTTTGCTACTAGGGGGAATTATCTTCATACATTTTACTTACCCGTGCGTGATGATTTGAAATGCTTCGAAATTTTCATCTTTCCGCTTTATATAGCAGACTACCCATAACCGATGTATGCTCGCAAGTTCTTTTCCCCTTGTTTCTGCGAATGATGTTCATTGGCTAGTCTTGGACTTATAACATATGAGCTTTCTCCCTTGCAGCATTCTCCATGCTCCAAGTCATGTATACGAGTATATCTTATAATTGCTGGAAAATAGCTTCGGAAATCAGAAATTTGCATTACTAGCATTGTTTGATTCATGCATTACGCCAGCATACATTACCGCGATTCCCGTTGGGATAGTCTAACAAGCAAAAGTCACATCTACAATATCCTATGAATATAAAATTTCGATACCATGCTCACTTCTGAGAATATCAGACCGTTTTTAAGAGCAAGTACAATAGCAAATTGTACGTAATATTATATAAATTGGTGGATTCCGATATCAAATAATTGCAGGAGTTTCAATGGAGTGTTTACTTAGTCGTGAGGAAAATGAACGCTCAAATGAATAATTGAAGGGCAGCTTCAAGAACGGATATCGATGGAAAAACCTTAAAACGGTGGGCAGACTCAATCAACAAAGACAGCGCATTTCTTCTCCAAATTCTAAATTGGACGAATCGGACACCTGTGAATGCGCCATATTTACTCATCAGAAAGGCGACAACACCCATTATTCTATGAGTTTATTGCCCCAACGACTTCGACTCGCAACGCATCAGCCGAAACTTTTCAACGCCAATAACTCTATTCCAAGATCCAATTAAAAAAACGTATGCATATTCAAAAGATACTATATTGATAATTTTTCTTTCAAACTTAATTTCAATCCCATCAAATCCAAGACTTTATTGAATCAAAACCTCTTATTCCATTTTCATCAAATACCAACTCATTAGACTTCCTTATCATTCCAAATGAATTTCGAAGTGAAACGACTGCGAAATCATGTTCTCCATCAATATCCAGTGCCAGGACTTGATAAATGTCATTCTATACGAATGCGATAGATTAAACCAAACTGACGACAGCCAACTTTAATTAGTCGATCGATCCTAAACTTGAAAATATTTACTCTAATCAAAAAACCGAGTTCCGAAACATATCTAGAAAATTATCTGCAATTAATATGCATTCTATAATACTGATTAACCTCTAAATTCACACTTGTCTATATAGTGGACAAGTTTTGTTGGCGTTGAAATATTTGCATTCAGAGCAACCAAAAAAAAAAAAACAAAAATAATCCAAGCTAATAAAAAATCAAGCTACTTTGTTTCTTAAGTTTTCAACGTCGATCTGATTAGATGAAAGATATGGGTTGATATTTTGTTTCATCATATTTTACAGATGCGTACAAGCCAATTTGAATTTTTAATTTTTCGATACCAGGATGTTTTGTCTTAATGTTTCGATGCGATAAAAATGACAGTGGAAAATAAACTCTTTCGTTTTTATGTAGAAGATACACCTCGCAAAATAGCTGTCAAATTGTTTCAAATTACTTAATTAGTATTTATTCCGATGTTTTTTGTATCAAAGGTTCAAACATTTATATATTCAAAAATGCCAAAATCATGATCAACACGCCAATGTACGATAATTAAGATATTGGCCTGTGGTGGAAAATTAATGTCAACGTATTTTTCCAGTCATAAGACACAGATGAATTTCGAAAGATACAACCAAAATGCTGCTCAGGTTGAGAAACGAACGCATTAATCAAATTAATTCAATGAAAATCAATTTATTTTCTTTTATTGTTGAAACATGTTCAATTTTAGCTTTGGTTTATTTCATTTTTCTCTTTACGTTCAATTATTTCGTAGATTTTTAGGCCTTTGCAAATTTTCAACGTGCAGCCTTTTTGTCAACCAAAGATATCTTTGGTTTCAGAGTTGATATTAAGAAAAAAGTTAGTTTTTATTCGTCTCGCCTTTGTTTACAGTTGTATTTGCTTACATTTACATTTTCCTTGAAGTTGAGAAAATTTATAGCTTTCTTTCAGACTTCAATATTTATATTCAAATTATATTCAAATTTTTGATTCATTCCACGTATATATGTACCTTAAATAAGGGCCTAATTATACAAAATTTACTTACCTTCTTCGGTAGCATTTTAAAATCCAGTGTTTGAAGTTAAACCCCACTTGGCTGCAAAAAGAAGCACAAACAATAATTGTCATTGAATGAGTTTTCCAAGAATCATCAACTTTGTTTAAAATATATTTAATTTTGGATTCAAGATATTCAAATGTCCGATCAGTATGAACTTATTTATTTCAGAAGTATTTTTCTAGTACCAGAGGTATTTTCCTAGACCCAAGTTTTGGGTCATGAAAAATGTTTCATATTGTTTCATATTTTGTTTATAACTTAATAAAACCACGTTGATTCGAAATCTTCAAACAAAAATGATTCATTTCTATTCTTCTAGATTCATTTCTATTCTTCACTCACTCCTGCGCCACTTCAAACCATCTCAGAGCATATGAAAATCAAAACAAACAACAATCTTTCACATAAAACTACACCAGGACGACTGTCCCCCCTTATGGAATCGCGCGCAACAACACACACCTCTTCATAGCACCGGAAATCAAATGAAACAGATACGCACAATCGCATTCACATACATACGAATTCAAATAATAAGAACTCTCAAAACAGACAGACGAAAAATTCGCAATCGCAAACATCTTCTGTAGCAAGGTCAGTCCGCGCGGGGAGCCAAGCGAATGGGGCTGGTGGGGCGGTAACACGAATCGCAGCTTCGATACAGAGCCACGTGACACACAGCGAGCGTCACTCGACGACACGAAACAAAATCGAAACGGATGCGTGAGCGTTGCATCCAGTATCTTGGTTCACAGAGCCCAGCGTCGTCGTGCAAAATCGCTGACAAACTGAAAATTCAATCATGAAGGTATCAGCATCGCTTCGACGGAGTCTCCGGCGGATGTGAAAAGGGGCTCCAAAAGCCCCGATGCGATTCCGGGGTCCTACGAATAGGAATCCGTTCCGAACAGCAACGTCGCCGCATCATCGCATTCGCATTGCAAAACAGATGCAAGTCTGTCGTAGTTTCAGATTGAGCATATCATCTACTAGTGCAACATACTACTGATGCATCTGGAGATGTTTTCGTTGTCGCACCGGAGCACATTCTTGCCAACCAAGCCCCAAAAGCGGCGACCTCGTGCAACTTCCCTTGCCTAGGTTCCATGTTTGAGTTAGGCCAACACCGACGGAAAAACCGGCTTTATTGGCGGGGCATATACATTTCAGTAGCCATGGGAATTTCCGTAAAACGGAACGGAACGTGAAAGTATCTTAAGTTCAAGATTGTCTACTACATACGCATCTCTCCAGACTACCGTCCGAGATTTAGTTGGAGCGAAGATTTAAGAGAAGAGATTCTTTTGGAAATTTTACCCCATTCGATTTGAATCCGCTGCCTGATGAAAGCCTGCAGACATACCAAAGGATGTACCAGAAGACTGAGTGGCCACTAAGAGAGTCATGGAGCCTCCAAACAGCAAATACTTTCACGATTGTCATTGTATTAGTCGGAAAAATACATGGCTCTGTGCTGCGTCCAACGTGGGGTATGTTTCGATGCATTTAAGCTTGGACATTTGCGGAGTTAAGTGCATGGCTGGCGCCGCCAGTGGATATGGGATCAGATGGAAATATGAAGTGGGTTCGTCAGCTTCCCATCCCCGCAGAAGTATTACTCGTCATATTCTACGCTTGATTGAATTTGTATGCAGGGTGAATTTGAAGTTTCGATTTGGTTATGAATTTTAATTTGAATTCACTGTTTTTGAAAAAAAAATATGCGACCGAAAATAGCAATTGATATGTTAATGCTCAATTAAAATAAATATATAGCTGCTGCATTGAAATTGTCGGTTTCGTATAAAGAAAAACAAAAAAATTTAAAGAAAATATAAAATATTTCATTTTGAAAATGGTCACCATTACAGTTTAATTCTCTTTGCCATCGTGATGGTAAGCAAATAACTCCTCCCCCATAGACCTTGTCCTTGCATGAAGTTACCTATCGCTCCGGAAAGCTGAAAATCTGATGGTGAAATGTCAAGAGAATGTGTCGGATGAGGCCAAGTTTCCAAGCCAATTTTATTTAGGGTGTTTCAGGTGAGTAACGAGGTTATGTTGGCGTGCGTGTTCCTGGAAGAACAAGGCCCTTTTCCTGGTGACGAGTGCTGGATGCTTGCGTCATAGTTCTTGATGGACTTCCCATAGTTGCTGAGAGTACACTTCGTAGCCGTGAAGATTTGAACAAGCTTCCAAAAGTAAGTGCCACACAAAAGCTGTGCAATCCCACCACACACACAACAGGGTCTTCCGGTGGTGAGCACTTGGCTTCAGGATAGTTCCGGAAGGATCGTATAGCGATTACTATTGATAGGTGCGTCGGCCATTGTCGTACATAATCCATTTTTATATTCCTCTTACTCATTGCACACCAACATTGAAATAAAGTTTCACACCAACTCACTGCATTGTTTTTTCTATGATAATGCCAAAGCTCAGGGGATTGCCCTTTGAAGCGTATGCTTAGCAATGGCGGTAGGGAGACACATATGGGAGAAGCCGATATCAATTATTCCATTATTCTTTTAAGTGCCACATTTATTTCTTATTTTTCTAAAGCGCTAGTGTTATGCCTAGTCGCTACTAAAGCCTTAATGTGGCACTTAATTAATGGAGCACTGGTATTATGCCCAGTCGCCGGCTATTAAGACAACACAAGACGAGCAAATACAGCCATGGGCACGGCGGGATTCGAACCCGCGGGCAGTAGATCGCTCCTTCGGACTGACGCGTTAGCGAGCTAAGCTACCGATCCGATTGATTGTTTTAGGTGGAAGTGAAACAATATGGTTTCCTCCCGGATCACTCAATAAAAAGAAACTTTGTATACTCCACGAATGTTTTTGCTAATGCTCTGGAGGCTCAGCTTAAAGTTCAAAATATATATACAGTTTAAACTATATATTGAGGATGTTGACCAAAAAATGTTTCTTTTCGAATTGTAAAAACTACATGTATTATCAAAAAGATAGAATCATATATATGCGACCGATTTTTTTATGTTCGATATAATCCCTGTACATTCCATCCATTTGAGGTAAAATCCGGTGTTCCACAAGGTTCTATTTTGGGTCTTCTGCTTATCTTGTTTTCCATGATTAACCTATCTCGGCTCCTTTCTTGTGAAATATCTTAAACTCTTCGTACACATAAGTTCCATTAATGACTGTAGCCTTCTTCAATCTAATCTTACAATTATCGAAAGCTAGTGCAAAGGAAAGTCAAAAGCGCAAGTGTCAAACACTGCTTTTTTCTCATGAAACTGACTCTACCGTCCTTGATTATTCATTGGGAAATTTCTGCGAAAATTCATCGCTAACTATCAACTACTTTTAATAAATTTAGCACTGAAAGAAAAAGTCGTGGTTGATTTAATTATTATTGATAGTACTGCAACAATTCATTCAAAATTGTCGAATTAACTGCGGAAAATGGTTCTTTCTACTATGCTAAAATAGTTAATTTGACCATACAAAAGTAGTTGACTTTGCTGATAAAAAAATATTGAAATCTTCGAGGATTCAACTATGTTAATTGGTTCATAAGTACGATAAATAGTTGATCTATAGAAAAATGAGCATCAATTCATTTAACACGCCAAAATATTGAATTATCGACAATTTTCATAGTAAGCGAACCACTCTAAAATTGTTAAATTCAACAAACTTAATTCCACACCACAGACTTAAGTCATTTACTATTTCGTACTATCTATATTGTTGGAATACCATTGTTTGTGGCTGCTTACTTTTTTTGCACCACGGACGTTGTTTATCAACTACGCGTCATTTTGCATAAAAGTAATCAACAATTTTATTATAGTTGTTTTAACTATATCCCGTAGTTGACGCAAAAACAACTAAGGAAAATTGTTGATTTTACCAAGATTTTTCTTTCAGTGAGTGTTTTTTGCCACACTATTGGTTTTTTTCAAATTTGATATTATTTTCACTTATTCCTCCATAAGTTTTGGTCTTCGACCCATTTTTCATCAATCCACGCTTTTTGCTATTTTTACAATACAAACTCGGCTAAGGAAATTCTAAAACCGCGATATTTCTTAATCTGTCTTATATTTTTACACTGAAAGAAAAACTCTTGGTTGGTTCAACTATTTTTAATAGTATTGCAACGATTCATTCAAAATCGTTAAACGAACTACGGAAAATAGTTATTTTTATTATATTAATATAGTTAATTTAACGATATAAAAGTAGTTGGCTCTGGTTGTACAAAAAATATCGCAACGTTCATGAAATCAACTGTTTTAATTGTTTCATAACCACGAAAATTAGTTGATAAATAGAAAAATTTTCATCAATTCAATCAAAACTTCAACGTTTCGAATTATCAACTGTTTTTATGGTACTTAAACTACTTCGCAATAGTTGATTTCAACAAACGTAATTCAGTGAGCAACGTCTTTGGAATTACTCTACGCAAAGTAGAATGGTTTCAACATTTGGATGCTTTTCATGCTCCGAATGAAATTGTTTATCAACCATGCGTCATGGTGCATAAAAGTAATCAACGATTTTCTTATGGTTGTTTTAACTATAGCCCTAGTTGATGCAAAAACAACTAAGGCAAACTGTTGATTTTTCATACTCCTCATACTCATACTCCTATTCTATCATAGAAGTTTCATATGCTACATGGCAAAATTGTGTTCGGTTTGCTGTTCGATATAATTCATATTCATGTTATGCTGTGAAGCCTTTATATTTCCCTTCTTCTATTCACAAAATATAAGTCTTCTGTTTGCAGATCACTGTTATAAAACAGGGAGTCCCGAAAACGAATACGATTGTCCCAATGCCAGAAATTGTTTAGCAGTTTCAATTGTTTTCATAGATGCTGCAGCTTGCAGCTATGCATATGAACTCAATTTCACGTCTCACGTCCTGTTTCTATTTAAGGCTTGGATGGATTATGTTGCTATGGTTTATGGCTTATCAATGCTCCTCTAATGATACAAGCATTTAGAGAAAAATATACCAATACATCGTTACCGCCTGAACCAGTACTTTTTTGCACCACGGGCATTGTTTATCAACCACGCGTCATGGTGCATAAAAGTAATCAACTATTTTTTTATGGTTGTTTTAACTATAGCCCGTAGTTGACGCAAAAACAACTAAGGAAAATGGTTGATTATACCAAGATTTTTCTTTCAGTGTAGAGCAGTCAATTATTAAGAATCATTAAAAAGTTCATTAGGAACTAATTGAAGAAACCCTATTTCCACTAAAATTTCAATGACCCTCCATTAATTCAAAAATGCAGTACACTTGAGTTTTTCATTTTATTGCAGTTTTTGAAAAGTTAAAAAAATTGAGGGGAAAATTTTATCATTTTGCCGCGAAATGTGAAGCTGTAAAATCGACCACAAAAACCTCTGTTATTCAAATCAAGACATTTTCATTTCCAATTTTTCTTTAGTGTTTCCCATTAATCTTTTTATTTTAAATTATAAACAGCTTTCTTTCATTTTGCACAGAAAAAAACTCTCTCAAAAAACCTAATCTGACCCTCGCTAAGGAAAATTTATTTCGCATTCGCTCGCCCATGGAGTTTGACAATGGGTGCGTTTTTTTTTTTGCTCCGCTACAGAACAGAATAGAACAAATCCATCACAGAACAGCTTATGCATTCGATAAGCTTTCTATCTTTGCTGTATTCGCTGTGGTAGCGCAAAACAGCTGAAAATAACGAGTATAAACTACCACTATCGATAGAAAATATAAAAAGAAACTAGCAGAAAATTACATCTTTTAACTTTCTGCACATTATGAGGGCTTTTTCTAATGTCTTAACTACCAAAACATTCAACCTAACCTTGAAAAATTCAAAGCCACCTCACGGCAAAAACGGTAACTTCTCATTAGCTTTTAAATTTTTCTGTCAGCACATTCTATAGTTCAGCACGTGACCTACATATGCAGAACAGAATTTCTGTACTAGCGAATTCACCGGGACAGGAGTGTTGTTTTTCTAATGAGTATGTTCGATTCTGTGCTGGATATATCAGCAAAAATATGCGTTTAATGTTTACAATGCTTCTGAACTGTTCTGAATAGAGCTCGTAGCTACACGAGAACTGTACTTATGCAATATTTACTTACTACAGGTCCTTTTCATAACAGAATGTGACGTCAGAGCAAGTTGAGCTTGTCCGAATTCAGTTTTCTACGGCTTAGGACCTTTCTGAATTGACGTCTTCGCCTTCAGCTTGTTATAACAGAATGTGACGTCAGATCAAGTCGAGTCTGCCCGAATTCAGTCATCTACGCCTTGTCATTGCTTTTCTATATAAGTACATAACAGTTGACGAAGTCACTTCCTGATTTGATTTTCCATTGGCTTGATGGTGTTTTGAGGCAATGTTATGAAGCAAAGCCATAGATTATGGACACATCTTCTTGGTCTGCTTCAAACTGTTCGACCCGCTCAACTACTCTGCTAGCATTACAAACTGTCATAACAAGCTGAAAATGAGGACGAAGACATGAATTTCGAAAAGCCCACAAACTTATTTCGATACTACTCCACGCAATATCTGTTTGTTCACCAATATTTTCAGATTAGTACAAGGTAAGGTGGAATAATACGTTCGCAAAATATTATTTCAACAATTATAAAAGTTCGGGGCAGCAAAAATTCAAATATTTGCCAAAAACAGTCTTGCTACTATCCAGATCATGATTTAATACATCTGATGTGGAACCATAATAATAACCGGCCGAAACAACTATCTACTCAAAACCGTGTTCAGTATACATACATATGTATGTTTAGAGACAACCGTTTGTCCCAAACAAAACTATTCTATACTCAATTAATTCTAGATCGTCTAGTATTATAATAAAAGCTATAAATGCTCAATTATTTTCATCCTAATATTTGCTACCATTACTTTACTCGCTGTATCATTTCCATGATTGACAGTGTAGGAGGAGCAAGCGTAGCTTTCTGACAAATTCATCCATGCCGCTCATTAGCTTTTCGTCTTACTTTCAGATACATTTGCATAAACAGATCAAGCTAATAGCCCATTAGATATCGTTTATTCATATCAAATCTAATCTGCATCCTTTCACGCATAGTTTAAACTAAAATTTACATTACCTTAAGCGGTTTTCCTCGAAATAAAGCCAATTTTCTTTGAGTCGATGCTTGAATCTATCACAACACCACATTTTTTCTTCAATAATCACAAACATACCTAGCGTCTGTCTACCGATGAATCGAGCGCGCTTGCACGCTGGCATCATCGCAACCGAATCTCCAACACGATGATGAAATTCTCTCAATTTCCATACACGAAATGAATTTTCCCCTTGGAGAAGTATCTCTATCTTACTTCAACTCACAGATACAATTCACGCTGTAGTACTATTCAGCTCACCTGCACGATTCAATTCTCTGCACTGATACTCGTACTCAGCGTTGCCACTTTGGTCCATTGGGACCATTTTTGGTCCCTTTTACACAAAGTTTTTAATATTGGTCCTTTGGTCCCTTTCTTGGGAAAACCATCAGGTTTTGGTCCCGTTCGCATCTATCAGCAATGTACTTTGCTTTCATTTCAATCAACGTTTAACTATCCTAACCAAATCTACAAATAAAATCCCTAATCTCTGCTTTCATCGATAATTTTGAACTTTGTTTCATTTGAAATCAAAAAGGAGAGCTACCTGTGCTGCGTGCGCTCCTTTAAAGCAAAAATCCGATTGCATGTTCCACGTTTCACTTCGATTTGTGGCATGTTTCATTTCACTTTAATTTGTTAGTATACATGCCAATCTACTACTAAAGCATAAAAAAATACAAAAATTATTAATTTTCAGTGCACATATCTATCATTCCGTTCCATTCTATGCACTTTATTGAATTACGTGTGATAATTACAGAAAAGTGATATTTTGTTGACGAAATATTTGCCTAAAAAGATTTTCATAATTTGATTCACTTACAGAAATATAAATATTTATGCATATATGTATCTAGTTCCTGAATCAACATAGTGAGAAGATTTATATTTTCAATATTTTGATATGATATAATGACTAATTTTTTGCATATAATGAGTAACTAACTCACTATTTAGTGTATAATGTGCTTAAAAAGTTAGTAAATTTTCTAACGAAATGAGCGCATGAACTAAAAATATGGCAATCGAAGACAATTTTGAAATTTTATTTAAATTTGAATTTTTAGCATGTATGTATGTCCTTTTAAAGTAAAAAAAAAAATTTTAATTTTCAGGGCGCATATTTAAAATTCCGTTAATTTCTTTGGAATTTCATTGAATTGTGTGTCGAAAGATTTATATTTTCTTGAAGAATTGTTTTAATTTGAAAAAGTGCATTTTGATGTGTTTATGCCGTATAGAAATATTTGTGACGGAAGGCCGATTCTACATATAAGACTGCTCCTTTCTCGTAAAAGAGAGCTTTGAAATATTTTTAAGATGCACATACATATATATCTACTTTATGTATAATATAATCAAAAAACTTTATATTTTCAGTATTTTGAAACGAAATAAAGACTTTTTTTGCACTTTATCTTGGTTGGTCCCCTTTGGTCCTTTTTTTCTAAAATGTTGGTCCTCAAATATTTTTTTTCGTGGCAACACTGCTCGTACTATAATTTCGAACTGTCAAAATTACGTTGTTTGTCGTGAATTTGTTTTGCAGATTTTTATTGCAATTTGTGAAGATTGTACGGCTGTAATAAGAAAGTGTAATGTTCCTTTGTTATGTTTAGCTAACAGAAATTATGTGGAGTGTGAAATTATGAGTGATTAGTTCGAAAAGTAGAAAGAAACGAAAGGAACTAGAGATGCTATATTGTGAGTAGTTTTCATTTTGGTATTTACAACTGGAAAGATTTTTCCCAGTTATGTTTAGATAGTTATTCAAATTTAGGATAGGAAGTCTAAAGAGCAAAGAAAGTAGTTTTGCAGTGATTTAGTATGATTTAACTGTGTTTTCGGAGTGATTTCGCGTAATGAAAACATAACCTAACATTTTAGATGTAAACATACCTGTGATATCTGCTTGTAGACAAAACTCTCTCTCACTTGAACATTGAGCGAGTATCTATAGCGGGGAAATCGATTGCCCCGATGAACTCTGGGTTTGTAGCGTGAATCGATGCATCGTGGCTTAGGGGTGAATCAAAAGCGACGAAAGGGGGTATGCTGGTTTCAAATCTTTGGAGTAATTTTCCTTACAAATGAAAAATGTCGCAATTATTTATTGACATAATATGCCGTAGAATAATCACAAAGTATTTTCATACACCCGATTTTCAACGTTCACGATTGATAAAAAAAAATGTGGCGTTGTGTTTGGAGAATATTGAATCTTGGATCAATATACAGCTCACACGTATAAAACCCATTTTATTTTTCGAAAAGTAGCAGTGCCAATTTAATTTGAAAATAGCTTTAGAGCATTTATTACAGTAAATCGGCTGGTTAGAACTAATAGCCCATTTCATCGTGCTACATATGACTAAAATTAAAAAAATGACAATTGTTTATCTCAATTATTATTGTAAAATGAGAAGACACTCCTCAATTTTCCTAAGCTTTTAGAAACTGCAAAAAAAAAATTGAAAAACCCACGTAAATTATATAAAGCGATAAATTTATAAAGACAGCGATAATGAAGAGAAGAATATTATAAGTAAGCCTTAAGGCTAAAAGAAAAGTAGATCACAATTGGAAACTATTTCTGATGGAACAATTTAGAAAAAAATGGGTAAAGGTTCGAAAACTGACAAGGGATCAATTCAATTTTTGAGGAAAAGACCAAAAGAATACAGTCATGAACAAAAGTCTACGTACCCCCAATATCTGAACATTTATCTCAGTTTCTATAATCCTAATTCTAAGCATTCACAGCAAAAACACTTAATTTAAGCTTAAATATAAGTAAATATTTGAACTATTTCTATCGAAGCAATAATAAGAGTATAAGAGTACGTACAGCTTAACGTGTGTTTGAATAATTTTCATTGCGTATGTTTTCATTGAATGGTGATATTTGTATTAGATTTAAGAGCTGACGGCGCGTTGACAAATAATTGTCAATTTGTTTAAAGTGATCATGGCTTCGATTAGGAAAGAAATCTCTGATGAGGTTAGAAAATTAATTGTGAGCCTTGGGAAAGAAGGGGGATCTTATCGTGAAATTAGTGAAATAGTAAAAAAACCGCGGTCAAGTGTTCAAACTGTAATTTTAAATTACTAGAGGACAAATTTATTTGAAAACAAACCCAGGAGTGGAAGACCGCGAATGCTGACCGACCGTGAAGAGAGAAGGGTCCTCGCAGAAATACAAATTTACTAGCTGAAGGCGTCAAGGAAGTTAAGGGCAAACACTTACACCCTATAACTGTGGGCAGAGTGCTCCACCGCAATGGCTATTTTAGCAGGACACTTCGGAAAAAACCATTTATTAGTAAAACAAATGAAGGTAAACGACTCGAATATGCAAAACTCCATGAAGGCAAGCAGGAACATTTTTGGAATAGCGTCTTGTTTAGCGGCAAGAGCAAGTTTAATATTTTCGGACATGAGGGTAGGCAACGAGTGTCAAGAAAACCAAACGAAGGCCTCAAAAAGCAAAATTTAATTGGTAAGGTAAAGCATGGGGGAGGAAGTGTTCTTGTTTGGGGATGCATGTCGGCGGCGGGAGTGGAGAATTTAGTTGTTATCGACAGTAATTTAGATCGTAGTGGATATTTAGACATACCTAAAGCTAATTTAAAACAATCTGCGCAAAAATTGGGACTAGGGCCGTCTTGGATCTTCCCACAAGACAATGATCCCAAACATACAGCGCAGACTGTGAAAGAGTGGTTGATTTTTAATATCCCCAAACAACTTCATTCCCCACCCCAATCTCCGGACTTAAACTCAATCGAACATTTATGGGATCATTTGAAGCGCCAACTTCAAAACCATAAAGTTTCAAACAGATCCGACCTAAATTCCGTGTTCATGAAGAATGGGACAAAGTTACACCAGAAATTACAATAAATCTAGTCGATTCAATGCCAAGCCGATTGAAAGCTGTAATTTTTTCCAAAAGAGGCCCCACCAAACACTAGTTTTTAAGACAACTAACGTTAAATGTGACTGTACGTAGACTTTTGTTCTTTTTTATTGTATGAAATTTTATTATTTTTGTTTTATGTTAATTTGCACTAAATGAATATATATATTTTGGCCGTGATAAGAAATAAGTTTATTGTTTTCATTATTCCTTATCATTTTTGTTGAAATCAGGCATTCAGTTCAATATTTTTCATGAAAATTGCAGGGGTACGTAGACTTAAGTTCATGACTGTATGTTAAAAGCAAGGTACTGTAATTACAGGAAAAGTGCCGTATAGTCCCAATAAGTTTTTGTCCAAAATGGATCGAGAAAAAACTTATGGAAGAATTGAAAGTAGTATTGAATTTGATAAAAAAAAACAATAATTGTGTGGTGAAAATCACTAGAATTATTGAAAGAGCTCGATGTGTAATGATAAATCTTCTCAAAGATTCTGAAAATTATGGGAAAAGAAAAAGCCCAAAGCTGATCACGTGCTCTAAGCGAACGAGAAGAATGTACAATTTTAAAAGTGACATTCAATTCAACGAACACTGCAAGACAAATCGCTGCAAAAGAAACTGGAGCTACTGCAAAAATTTGGAGCATACAAAAAACTATAAAAAGAGCTGAACACCTAAAGTGCAAGCACAATAGCTCGTGAGCACAATAAATGGAAAAATAAAATATTGAATTAAATGGCGAAAATTCGTTCTTCCCGACGGAAAACACTTTTGCCCGGATGGACCTGATTGCTGGTCGCATTATTTTCTCAATTTGAGAAAATATTCTTTGATAAAAATGAGGCGGCCAACGGACGGAGGTGGAATTCTTATTTGAGCCGCAATTATGTGCAAAGGAATAACAGGCATGAGGTTCATTTCGGGAACAATGAAAAATAGGGATTATATGAAAATCATAGCTGATGTGAACACTTTCTCTTTCAACTAAACAAAACAAAAAAAAATTAATTTATAAAGAAAAGTCCTCATGAAATTTGATGTGTTAGATACGGACAAACTGAATTACGAATGTCTGATAATGCGATACTAAAGCGAAAATACATTTAGTATTTTTTTAAAAAACAGCAGGCAGTTATTGAGGACTACCAACAGAAGTGATAACTTAAAATTATGAAATTAAAAATTTCGCAATGTTTAAATCAATAAAATTAGTTTTGTACTCACATCTATCGGCACGCATAACCTCAAAAGTTATAGTTTTTGCATTAATTAATAAATTTATGCATTTTATTCAGATACTATATTGTAAATTTTGTAATTTTGTTGTAGTTTTGTTTTTTTTTGTAATTTTTCTAAGCCCAATACACACAAAAACCATTATATTATTTACATGTATTTCAATGAACTTAATTTCCAACATTGTTTACAGAATAATTATCAACGTTTGTGTTGTTTGCATTATCTTTATCATTAAGTTCAACAATATTTAAGTCGTTTGTATGATAATTATTATATTCTAAAACGGAAAAATCGGCTTATGATAACTGAAGTAAGAAACAACATGTTCTTTCATCTGTAGAGGCTATAAAATGAACCTATACTGCCCTACTAAGCTAAACTAAGCACATCTACATTGTTGTCATTTTTGAGTTAACCCCGGATTCGAAAACTACATACTGCATTACATCATTCTACAAAATATGAAAAACCTATCTTTTTTGCAAGTGTGTTAAAATCCCCCCATCTACAAAAAACGTCGCACTACTAAGCATAAACGTTATATCTACCGTAGATAGAATGTTTATGCTTAGTATTGTGTAGATAGAACGTTTATGCTTAGTAGGGTAGTATAGTATTCACATACCACATGCAGCAAAAAATGCACCTAAAAACGCGCTCGTATAGTTTGCTTCCTACTATTTTCGAACCGACTGCACGTAAAAAAAGTATGGTGAGAGTTATCCTACTCTTTCACACAGTGCAGACCATATGGTGTATCCACCTTACCAGGCAAAAGTTTACTCTTCCATGGCCACAGCTGGCCCATTGTCAAATTAGGAGGGTTTGTGTACGTGCGTGCAATAGAGCTCCTATTCCATCCAGCTCAGAGCTTGTGAAGTACGCTTCTTTCATTCATTTCTTGCTCAAATATACCTTTTTGGCGGTACCTACTGGCGATATGTAAGGCACCTCTAACCTGGACGCTGGCAATATGCGCACTAAACTTCTTCGCTTGAAGTGTGTTTCCATCCCGTAAAGCAAGATGGAGTCACCATTAACAGTCTCCGTTTCGTTCCGCTTTAGCTACCGATATTGGCCACCAACTTGCTCAGCACGATGATGGCTCAGACACACGCTACACGTATCTTACGGATGTGATCCTCAGCGTCACTCCCAGGTACGTCTTACTGATCTGGACCTCACTGAAGCCTATTGTCATCGGGAAGACGGTCGGTATCTTCCACTTCGTCAGCATGACGATCTGTATCTTCGTGGCTACACCCTAAAAAGTGGGCCTAAAATTAATTCTTTGATAATAGTAAATATATTCATTTTTCTGTTTAAAATAACGAATCGCATTTTTTTTACACATTGGATGTGTATTTTTTGCTTTTACGTCATATCAGCTGAATAATAAACAGTGTTTTGTAAACCTTAGCAAGAAGAGTGTAAATTTACTATTTCGCTACTCTCATTTACACCAAATCTGTAAAATTGTATTATTTGCTCGAATTTGAGTTATTATTGATGTAACATTGTGACGGGAGATGGTGATTTGGCTAGACTGAACGAGTCTGATATTTCGTGATCTTTGCTTTGAATAGCAGCAGCTAAGTGTCAGTCTTTTCATGTAATAAGTGTAGAAGTGTAGCTATAAGTTAATTAGAAGTGTAGCTATAAGTTAAATAGAAGTGTAGCAATAAGTGCTATAAGTTAATATGTATAATGTGTACATAGTGTATATATCAAATTAAAATAAATTATAAACTTAAAGGAATTGCGAAAAGTTTTTGTATTTTACAAGAAAAATATTTATATTTTGTTTACTTGATTTGATAGGACTCTCGCCTTTTTTAACATTTAAAGTTACCTATTTACAGGCTTTTGTTAGTGATATTTAATTTTGGGGTAATATTTTATGTTATGGCAGTTACCTGTCTTGAGGGGCTGACTTTTGGATCATTAAATTTTTTCAATTTTATTGAAAATGAGACTTATCTAGAGGTTAGCTGAAATTCCTGCTTAAGTAGTGCAAACTTCCTAAAATTGTTCGCAATAGATACCTTTTGATGTCATTTGTTTGATAAAATATTCTTTAGGTGCGTTTTTTGCACTCTTGGGCAGGGTAAGTTACCTAAATTTACCTTCACTTACCCTGGCCAAGAGTGCGAAAAACGCACCTTTTATTATAGTTTTTTCAACATTTTTATGGACATTCACGAACAAATTGCGCTTATTACCCTAAAATACTCCTAAAAAGTAGCCTTTGATACATCGATTTTATTTATTTTTGTCCTGATTTTACGTCTTTTTAAGGTAAAATTACACGATTTGCTCGTAAAAAAAATTACACATTTAAGACGTAAAATATTCTGTGTACGCACTTTTGTAAATTTACATCTTTAATAGTAGGAGACCAGTTTCCTACTATTATAAGGATAAAATTCAACCAAAATGTTTTTGAGTGTAGAATGCCACTAAACTTGACAGGGACAAGATGACCGCATCTCTCGTTTCGAGCTTGGAAGAGAGGCCTCTAATATTTGGGACCCCAGTGACTCGTGGCAGCACCATGAGGTGGATAGGCAGGACATGTGAGGCTTCAATGCACAAACGGAAACCCTTCCGTAGGAGGCAACAAGCGTACTGGTGGAACGCCGAAATCGCCAAACTACGACGTGTGCAGGCGCAGGGCGCAGCGAGCCAGGAACAGGCTGGGAGTGGCTGAGCTATCTGCTGTTCACATTGTGGCACGGAGGGAGCTGACCTAGGCCATAATGAGGAGCAAACGTGCCAAATGGTAAGCTCTTTATGAGGAGGTCAACTCAGATTCCTGGGGAAATGGCTACAAATTGGTCACTTATAGACTTGGCTGCATGTGGCCTAGTACTCTTAAGGATGCGATATCCATAGAGCATAGCGTTGGTTACCTGTTCCCGGCACATCCACCAAGAACTGATGATCTCATCATCGTCAACCAGGCGTATGTTCTTCCCTTTACGGACTAGGAGCTGAACAGTGCAGTGTCCCGGATGAAGAGCCATAACTCTCCGGGGCCTGATGAGGTGCCGGTCGAGGTGCTTAAAGCTGTGATTGACGTCTATCATTGGATTTGTATAATTCATATTCAGTCGCGGGGGTCTTTCCATCGCGGTGGAAAGTAGATCTACTGGTATTGGTAGACAAGGGAAAGGACAACCTGGGTAATCCATCGGCATACCGTCCACTGTGCATGCTGGACACTACCGAGAAGGCTCTCGAAAGGTTGTTCAAGCCGCGGCTCCTGTCAACAGTGAGATCTGCTACCGATCTTTCTTGCAGGCCGCATGGCCTCCGGAAAGGACATTCAACAATAGATACCATCTGAGAGGTTGTTGGAGCTGTAGCAGGAGTAGAAGAGGCATATCATCAAGCCAGACCGGTCGTCCTGCTGGTAATGCTGGACGTACAAAACGCTTTCAACTAGGCGAGGTGGACGGATATCATCCGGGCCCTTCTAGACCTGCCGAATTCGCTCAACTCAGACTTAACCAAGTCATGATGAGGGTGAGAGCCCAAAGTACATTTTCTCCACCTTACCGAATTCGACGCATTTTGAACATCTAGCGTCACCAGCAAAACAACTGGTCTGTTACCATATAATTCTTCCTCCGCTCTTGCTACCGCCCCAATCACTACTGCTGAGATGGCTTCAACAGTTGAATGCCTTTTTCGGAAGACTTACTGCCTGTTTATACCGAATCTGACTAACTGAATCTATTGATCTAAAATTTATATTTACGTTCCAGTTATGATAGATTTGTTGAATGATAAGTAAATCAAAAAAACAATCTTATCTTACTCTGGAAAAAATAATGAAGATTTCGTTGAAATATCGCCAATGCGAAATTGTAACTACTAGCTCTTGAATATTTAAATCTCTTCTAAACAAAAGCCAACTCAAAGGCAATTCATATGTATAATCCCTTTTTAAAGTACCAACAAATAAAAATCATATGAGCTTCAAACTTTATTTTTTAGTCAAAACAACTTTTAAAAGAAACGCCTTTCAATGACAAGTCGTTTGACAATCAAATTTTTCACGCAAACAATGTTATTAATTACATTTAGTAAGCCTGAATCACTGTTTATGTAAAAATATATTTTTTGATATATTTTCTATGTTTGTGTATTGAACTGGTATCATGCCACTAACTACCTATCCCATTGTCAATAACAAGTTTAGGATAAAAACAAATATTTCATACTTCATACTCAAAAAATTCGAAAATATTTCTAAAATTTCCGGTAACTAATTAAATATCAATCAAAAAACGAATTCTTCTCAAACATTCTTGCTGCCTTTGAACAAAACTCACAGCAAAGACATAAAAACCGAAATTCTTATCATGTTCAAATGTCAATCGATTAATATCAACATTTTTAATTATTCTCTCTTCATAGCACATGTCCCATAATTTATTGAAAATCAAGCAATTTACATTATTTTCGTTGGAACAAAAAAAAATATTTAAACTATCTCAACAAGAAAAACACAAATCGATTTTCGCCAGAATGTCTTGATTCCTCGCATCGATGATGTCCATCTAAAAATTGTCGAATTCTATTGCAAATACATCAAACAGATATGCATAGATTTACGACTCCGGCAGTCTAACCAAGTCACCTTTATGGGAATTTGTGAGACCAGTTTTTTTTTTGTTAGCAGCTGCAAATTATTATTATGCACATATTCATAAAAATTGATCGTGCAAAAAAATCAAATCTGATTAATAAATCGGACGAATGTTGAAGGTGAAAAAATTGAAGAATCGGTTTTGATTCCGTCATTGTCTTTATGGTGAATGAATAATGTATCGATTATTTGTTTTACAAATTTTATTTGAAAAGATTCACAAATTGTTGCATATTGCACAATAGATTATCTGGGACGATTAAAAATGCATGGGAATCCATTAATCGAATCGATGGTAAGTTCCCATGAAATGAATGATCATCAGTTGAAATTGTGATGTATGAAATTATGCAGTTCCTGGGAAAATTGCACAGAATTGAATTGATGTAAAACTTTCGAATGGTGAAATATGAAGAATGGAACTTAATTGGATTCCGCGAATCTCTTAGATTTGTCTAGTCTCTTAGTCATGATAATGCATAGACACACTGTGAATCACCGAGTCTGAACTCCGAATGGCGTGAGAATAAGTCAAGGACAAAGAAATAGTCGATTCACCCACATTTTCAACTAATCGCCTTTCGATATTTCAGTCGATAATATCACTCATTGTCTGATTCGTGCGATTTGCCGAATTTGTATGAATGTTGATTTCGAAAGGCTTTTCGGAATGATTTGATATGTAAATTTTGAACACGACTGCAGATAGTTTTCCCATTAAAATGCTTTGTGATTTAACGCTAATATATCACCGAAATAGAGCAGGCAGTCTAGACGCATTCAACACGATTCGAACGTTGAAAAAAGACCGTAAGACTGCTGTTTTTGACTATCGTTCGTAATAAGGATTTATAGAAGCCGTATCTGTTGCCATGGTTTATGATGTCTTTGGCTTTTAATGAGAAAATGCTGGTTTGTCTCTACTTTTTAAAAGAATCTTCTTATGATTCTAGTGATCGTAATTGAATAATCAGGGTTATCTTAGATATACAGTGGCTCACAGCTTATTTGATACAGTGCTTCTTTAAAGTATTAACTCAAAACATAACAACAATATCAAAAAAAATTGAGCGCCATTTTAAAGAAAAATGTTGTTTGTTTATTAAACACGCTTATATTTGTTAAAAAGTTGCTGTTTTACATCTTAAAAAACAAAAAACTAAAATTAATAACAAATTTCATGTCACAGCTTATTTGATACAGTTTGATTAAACATTAAAATTGTTGTGAATTATGAAGTTTCCAGTTGATTTCAATACTTCGTATGATAGCCCTTAGCCTTAAGCAGAGCCTGGAGCCTATTCGGCATTGAGTCAACGAGTTTTTTTGTGATGTCATGAGTAAATTTTTGCTATTCCTCTAGCAGTGCTCTCTTCAGGTCCTGTTTATTAGAAATCTTGTGTTTTCTAATGTTGTTATCCAACAAAGTCCACAGATTCTCAATGACGTTCATATATGGTGACTGTGCCGGGGGAGACATCAAAAGAGGGCAATCCCAAATTGGCCAGGACTGCACAAATCCCGACTTGTGCTTTGGATCATTGTCTTGGTACAACCGAAATTGGTTGCTAACACCCAGTTTTTCAGTGCTTTGCAGCAAATTGTTTATGAGTACATCAAGGTACTTTGTTTGGTCCATTGCTTCCTCAATAAACTTTAAATTTCTGACTCCGGCTGCGGACATGCACGCCCAAACTATTACATTACCACCACCATGCTTCACAGTAGCTTTGAGGTTCTCCTTGTTTAGCTCAGTGTTTGCCTTGCGCCAGACATATGACATTCCGTCGGAGCCAAAAATGTTAAACTTGGACTTGTCCGCAAAAATAACCATATTCCAGAAAGCGAATGACTTTCCCACATGCTCTTTGGCAAAGGCAAACCGGCTTCTTGTATTTTTTTTGAAAATGAATGGCTTCCTACGAGCTACTCGCCCGTTGAAATCATAGTCGCGAAGCACTCGTCGGACGGTTTCAGCACTACATGACTTCTTTAATTCACGATGAACCTCAGTAACCAATTTTGGCGCGGAAATCTTTGTGTTTTCTTTCACTTTCCTTACAATGTATCGTTCGCCGGATACGGTGAAAATATTGTTTGGCGCATTTCTCCTCTTCTTTTCTACCCGATTTTCGTGTACGAAGCGCTCAATTATGTGCTGCACTGTGGAGACACTCAAATTCACAGTTTCAGCAATTTTTCGAACACTTTGTCCTTTTTTAAAGTGGTTTAATACCAATTCGCGCTGTTCAATTGTGGTGCGATTACCCATTTTACAATTTGGGCTCATTTTGGCACTTCAGCTTACAAGATCTTGCTAAAAATTACTTAAGCCAATGTCTAAACACAATCCAAAATTCAAGAAACAAAAACAAGTATCAATTGCAATTTTTGTGCGCCAGTGGTATTTCTCTTTTACCGGACGCCGAGGAATATTGCTGGAACAGTTTTTGTTTGCATTGTATTTGTTGAACATGCATCTAGTCAAATACGTTTAAATTGTTTGGATAGGGTTCTTTATTTCAAAGTTACAGTGATTTGCATTTTTAAATAGTCACTGTATCAAATAAGCTGTGAGCCACTGTATTTCATAATTTCCATGTGTCGTGGAGATCGAGGAGGGTTGTGACAGAGGAGAGTTGTGACATATTTGATTTCTCGGAGCCTATGACAGCTAGAAAGCTAGCAAAACTGCGCATTTATTGCTTTTTTGACCCGTGATAGCATGCTAGTTCGCGTCGGCCGGCACTGCAAGCGGTAGTGTCAATACGACATCGTTGTAAAAATAAATGCCATAAGTAAGTTTTGGCCAATAATTCAGTGCTCTACCATTTGATATACGTATTACGATAGTGTTGCTGTGATTTTTTTACTGATATGCAAAGTCTATTCTAGTTTCATACCTTGATATTGGTTTTCTGATTTGTCTTATGTTTGTTAGGCTATGCGCCATTATTCTGATCGACGCATGTTTTTTTGCTCCTAGAAACTCTCCTAATTTGAAGCAACTCTCATATTTTCGGAATATGTTTTGTGGTGGTGGTTTGCATGCTTTAACTACCTATTTCAATGTTTGTGTATTGTTTCAGAATGCCAAATAAATATACAAGAAAAACTAATAGAGCTATGTCTAGTATCGAAACATATGAACTAGCTTATGGTGCGGTTATGTTACATGGAAATAGTCTAAGAAATGCGGCCTCCATTTACGGTTGGAATTATATGTCGCTTCAAAGATATATGAAGAAGAAAAAAGCTTACGAGGCTAATGAAACGGTGAAACTGCCATGCCAGTCAAACGGTCTTTACCAAAGATGAATAAAATATACTACGCGAGTATTGGTTGACATGTGCGGCTTCAAATTATGGCCTAACTACTAAAGAAACGGAAAGCTTGGCGTTCAAATCAGCACACAAGCATAGTAAGAAGTGTCTCGTGTCTTATCAAGAGGAGGGAATGGCAGCAGAGGTATGGCTTAAGCTATTTATGGAACGACATCCAAATTTATCACTATGATTGCCCCAAGCAACAAGTACAGCTCGGGCAACGAGCTTCAATCAAACAAATGTGGCGACATTTTTCGCCAATTATACATGTGTCTTAAGCAAGCATAAACTTTCCGGAAAAGATATTTGGAACATTGATGAGACAGGCATAACGACCGTCCAAACACCTAAGTACAATTATATCCATGGATATAAGTCGGAGATGTTAAAATTTGTCACAACTAGCATAAATAAAAATGTAATGATTTCCAACTGCAAGTGGTCACGCCAGTCAAGTATGCACTGTGTGCTGGTGTCTGATGAGAATCAGTGCATACTTTCGAAACCACTTTGTCAAAATAGAATTTTCAATATAGATTAAAATTTTTAATGTAAATAAAAAGTTGTTCAATTTTAATCATCCCGCAAAAACAATTCCAATTTGATTCTGCTTTCGGACGCTGATTCCGCAAAACGATCGAGTTTCCCGTTTCAATGTTCTCAGCTTTGATAAGCTTTAGAGATGATATACGTTGTCCATGCTGATTTATAGACAAGAAGGGAACTGTGATCAAATTCAATTACCTTTACCTAATAGAGTTATTGGGCGAAGCGGAGAAAAACAAGTTAGTGCTATGCCATCTGCGGAAAGAGGGACTCTCGGGACACTGACCTTAGTTGGAAACACCATAGGAAACTACATACCACCTATGTTTATCTTCCCTCGCAAAAAATATCAAGATCACTTTCTGCGAGATGGCCTAACTGGCTCCATACGAACCGCTAACGGGTCAAAGTGGATGCAAGAGGATGATTTTTACACTTTTATGGAGCGCTTCATATCAGACCGTCAAAAGAACAAAAAGCTTTGTTATTACTAGATAACCATTCGTCGCATATGGCATTAAAAAATATCGAGCTTTGCGGAGAAAATGGCAGAATTTTACTCGCTTATCTCACTGTACTCATAAACTACTGCTGTTTTTGGTCCTCTCAAAAATTCTATCAATACTGCAAGTAACAATTGGATGCGCTCAAACACGATATTCCTTCAATAGCAAAAACTGCATTTGACGTAGCGACCTCGGCAAGGAACATCAGCGTCGGTTTTGCAATTACAGGAGCTTGGCCTGTTAATACAAATTTTTTTTCCGAAGCTGACTTTCTACCAAGTCAAGTTACTGATCAAGTTTTCACCGATCCAATGTCAGACTGAGAATTGACTGTGGATCGAGAAAGAAGAACAGTTACTCCAAAAAATGCAGAAGAACAATTCACGACTCTTTCCGGCAGTCTGTCCATACTGTTGAATGATGTTATGGAATCCGAAAACATAAATCCTGTTGCCTCTGCATTCAGGAACCGCAGTCCTCGGCACGAAAGCTTTGAACCAGTTACTTTCGTATCTAAAGATACCACAGTCCTCGGCACGAAAGCTTTGAACCAGTTGCTTTCGTATCTAAAGATCCGCAGCACGTAAACTCAGACCCGATTATCTGCACATCTCTGGTCTGCAATGCGCAGCGTCCAGTAATAAAACCTGTTACTCCCACATCCGAAGCTTATTATCTACCGCCAACAAACTTGGAACCAATTGCCTTCACAACTAAATCTCGTAATCTAACCAACATTAGGTCTGTTCCCGTACTTTCAGTCACTGAATTTTCCTGAATTATCCTGAATCATGTGGTGGTGGAAATTTATGAAAGTACGGGAACGCTCTCATTGCATTTCCTGAAAATTGACAACCAAAAGTGTCAGTTTTCAGTTTTTGGAAGAACAATAGTGATTATAAAGTCATCCTTAGCGGTGATAAATTATCGCCACAAAAATATTCGACCTGCATAGCAAAATTACGCAAAAAATATGTTGCTTGCCGCGCACATTCGAAAATATTTACTCGTGCCACACCATTTCAATATTTTTCAGTACTGAAATTTTTTCGTACTTACTGAAAGAGAGGAAATTTTCATTTTTTAGTAAAATAGAGTACGGCAACGGCTTCATTGCAATTAATCGCAATTAATCGTAGTACGGGAACAGACCTATTAAATCTAATCTATTTTCACCGGAAACGTTCAAGCCATTGCCAAGAGCACCTCCGAGAAAAGGTAACCGACCAAACGGACGTAAGATCTAATCCTTCACCGACTCGCCGATCAAAAAGGACATTGCTGCAATAGAACGCAGATGAAAAGTAAATAGCGCGAAAAAACGTGTTTTAACTGATGATAAGAAAACTAAGAACAAGAAAATAAAAGAAAAGAAAACAGACAAATAAAAATTATAACGAAGAGGTGGAAGAATGTTTTTGCTCATGTTGCCTAGAGACCTTTGCCAACAGTAGATCGAAGAGAAATGGGTTCAGTGAATGCAATGCAAAGAATAGTCTCATGAAGCCTGCACTGGAGGAGAACTCAAATATGTTTGTCATAATTGCGTGTAAAGTAAAGTAACCTCACGACAACCCTCATACGGGTTTAAAGGTTAAAGTTGGTCGCTGGAGCTTCATTACAATTTTTTCAATCATTGTGGATACGAGTGCGGAGTGATTAGTTCCACGACTCACTTTACTCCTGATTTAAATCAGGTATCTAATCAGAGCTATGTTAACTCAAAGCTTGGTGCGTGGACCCTCGTCCGAACCTGGATTCGAACCAGGGACCCTACACACAAGAACCCAGTTCTCTACCTACTAAGCTACTCAAGCTTCCATAACTGCATGTAGGACTAGACTACTCCGACCGCTGAACTTGACGCCTTACTTAGAGGCAATTTATGTCATGATTTGAATTTGATGGATCTCATTACGATTTTCATATTTGAAATCTGAAAGTTAGTAAAATAAGAGAATGTTGATTACAAGCAGATACTAAAGTTCCTATCTTTTAAAAAATAGTGTATTATTTAAATCACTGATTTATATAAATACCTGTCACAACATACTTCGAACCCTGTCACAACTTGCGTTGGTACTACACTAAGGATTTCTTCATTTAATGCCAATTTTCTCATGGATCTTACTATTTGTGTTTTCTTTTATATTAAATTTAGGAACTGTATTAAATTAGTTTTCTCCCATAAAAGAGCTCATAGACGTACGACTAATATTAGGTAACTTACGTTAATTAACGTGAAAATTATCACAGCCCCCCTCGGCCTTCCCTACACATCATTCATTTTCCACCCGTTCACGTCATGTTTAATTTTACATCAAATCTGATCCTAAAGTTAACAATAGAAAACGTCTACGAAAAATATAAAATTTAAATCAAACACTCACCAATCAAATATCAAATAAACCAATCATAGATGAATATCAACAGTGCCCAGTTACAATCTCTCTTGCTGCGTCACACACTTCGCACATAATAATGTTCGCCAAAACTGTTGTTTATCATCTAATAAACCGTCGTCAATTCAGAGTTTCAAACCGAGCTGTTTCTATCATATCGCATTATTCATCGCTTTTGTTTATACATTTGTGTTAGCTGTGCAGCTTCGCACAACGAAATGAAATATCTACAGCTGCCTATAATATGCAAATCGATTTTGCACAGATTTACATATTAATGTTGTTCGAATGTATGGTTGGTAGCGAATAGAGTAGACAAAATGAAAAATTATCGATGCTGCTGTTATCATGCTACTGCTATCATTAGATGTTTGGTTTTTTGTTTGTTTTAGATGTTATACATCATTTATTCTATTCGTCTTATAGTCGGTGTTTTTTTTCTGCTGTTTCTGACTGGACATACCAGATGCGTAGCGCCGAAAAATTTGAATTAATAATAGACGTATGGAATTGATTAGTCAAGGACTTGTTGGTGATGTGGAAATATTAGTTTGATTAAGATCATTGGCTGATACTTGTAAACCCGGATCTGATCATTACTGACGAGAGATCAATATTTTTGATATTTTAATATATTTTATAAGTTTTAGAAATAAATCAATGCTTTCAAGGATTATTGCAGAAAAAAAACTTTACATCAACGCCTCAAGCAAAAACCATATGCATCCATTATACATTTTATAAAAGAATACATGGCATTCTTTTAAGAGATCAGATACAATCGAAAAAGAATCAAATAAATAACTACGTTACGTAGGCTTAAAAAAACGCATAAATAAAGTCGAATATACTACGCATATAAAGGGTGTTTTTTTGCAGGTGTTGCATTTTGAAACTCACCACTGTAAAATGAACTGATGAAAGCTCTCAATGACACTATCATTTTCACTCAGTAAAGGCTGGTATTGACTCAATCGTTAAGATAAATTTTGACAGGTCTCTATTATGCGATCATTCTTTGGAGTGAAAATTTTGACTATACAAAAAAATCGGAGACTCCGCTGGTTTCTGACAAATAAAATGTCAAGAAATTCAATTTTCGATCGATTTTGTTATTGAAAAGACATTTGCACAATTCAATTTTCAAATTCAAACACCGGATGTCACTTTTTAACTCGAAAGAATGAACTACAAATACGAAATTGGCGTGAAATGAGTGGAGACATTTATTTATTTATTATTTATTTATTATCCACTGCGCTATAGATATACTCCAATCACAGCGTCAAGGATGAAATTGAAACAAAATAAAGAAAAAAGAAATAGAAGCAAAAATTAAATAATTTAAATTGCAATTCAAGATAAGATAGTTCCAAAATATTCGAATACGAAAATAACGTATCGTTCCAAAATATTCGAATACGAATATACTCATATCGTTCCAAAATATTCGATACAAGTATATACTCGTATCGAGTATTTTGGAACTTGCAAGTATTTTCGTATCGCATACTTTTGTATAGAGTATTTTCGTGCTTGCGAGTATTTTGGGACTTTAGGTTTAGGTTTTTAGGGCAAAAGTAGCTGAAACCGGACAAAATCGGCCAAGTTTGAGTTAGAGTTGTTTGGGACATAACGGGCCAAGACCTATTGCTGTGTTACAAAAATTTACGTTTTGTAGGGGAGTAAGGGTTTTTTTTGGCCATAGTTTGGCAAAAACTGCCTTTACAGCGCTTTCGATGATTGAAAGTGGTCGGGAAGTATATTAGTGATATTTTAAGGACGAAAAAATGTTTGATAGGAGAAATTGGGAAAGTATTTTATTCAATTATTCAAAAAATTTTTAGGGCTAAAGTAGCTGAAATCGGACAAAATCGGCTAATTTTGGGTAAGTGTGGTTTGGGACATAACGAGCCAAGACCTATTGCTGCGATACAAAAATTTCGGGTTTTGAAGGGGAGTAAGGGGTTTTTTGGCCATAGTTTGGCAAAAACTGCTTTTACAGCGCTTTCGATGATTGAAAGTGATCGGGGAGTTCAATAGTGATATTTTAAGGGCGAACAAATTTTTTTATAGGGGAAATTAGGCAAAAACGTCCATTTTTTCCAAAAAAAATTTTTTTTGTCTAGCATAAATTTGAAGATCTTTCTGAGTTGTTCCCATACAAATATGGGAAAAAGCGGCCTAGTTTCTAAGATACGGCAATATGAAATCCGCCGGGAAAACTGAAAGTAACACTAAAAATGTTTAGATCCTTTTTGGTTAGCCAGTTGGCTTCTCCGGCTGTGCTGAAGCTCTCCTCGTGACTGCACTCCAACCCTACCGGGGTTGTGACTCATGTCCAGCTTTACCGAAAAGGTTGGCCCCCTAGTGGGTGCATGTTTAATAGACGTTTTATCATTTCTTAATAAAATTTTCGACAAATTCATGCTTCAGTGAGGCGAAGTGGAAAACCGACTATTTTAGATTAGCCAGGAAAAGTTTGGTATCAGGCATCGATCGATGAAAAGTCATATAGATGGCAACAGGATTAGTTGGTCCTATCATAGTAAATTTTTCCACACTGGTAGTTTGAACGAATACCGGAGGTGTTTTGTGCATATATTAAAATGAAAATCAAATTAAATTTATTGAATTTGCTTGTTTTCCCTTAGATGGCTCCTAGATTGGAGAAACACTTGCCAAATAAGTGACCGACCATTGGATAGTTACGGACAAGCTGCACGGACTAATGGCTCATATCCTTTCACGGTCAACTGCACCATCACCATTCTAGCCTGGAAATTTTGTCTCTGGTGGATGAGGGACGGCATATCATACCGTTTCATTACATCACTGCAAATCGCATGTACTTGTGTGTATATATGTACATACTTCAAAAAATACTAGCTAGTATTTTTGGAACAGGTATTTGGAACAGGGATTTTTTTGTACTCGTATTCGGAATACCTAGTATGTAAAAATCCGAGTACGACCCAACTCTAATCTGGACCCTGAAAAGAGCCCGCGCCTAATAAGTTCGTTTTTGCATATGGGAAAGTGAGAGAAGTATATTTTCGGCCCTGATACATTAACCAATGAGAGGTGAGAATGTGGTGTTCTGTGTATGATTCCATCAAGAAATAGCAAGCACAGCGAACATTCGCTGGCAACAAACAAGATTGTCTGTAGTGGGTAGCATAAACGTATCGAGGATGTTGTTTTTATTCTCCAAATAGTAGGTTTTAAGAAAATTAATATTGCATAAAATGCCAATCGTTAAAAAGGTGTTTTTGCTAAGAATATGTATATTGCTTAGTGGGAATGAAAAAACGTATCTTATCGAAATTGGTTACTGCTATCTATTTTTCGCAATTTGTGGGGTAATGTCGTAATTTATATCGCAAATCACGCGTTTTCCGTGCTATTTATATTATTTATATTATTTTTATTATTATTATTTATATTATTTTTATTTATAATCACGCGTTTTCCGTGCAGTTTGCAATTGGTGATAATCGTCCGCAGACATGATTGCACTGTATAATTTTGTCATCCGCATAAAAAAGACAGAAGGAGTTGATAACAGAAGCAAGTTCATTCAAAAACAGGATAAAAGGTAAGGGACCTACGATAGATCCTTGAGAAACTCCGGATGTATGAAATATAGAAGAAAAAATAGAACAGTTTAAAATGATTCTGCAATGAGAGGAAAAAAACCAGAAGATTAAGTTTATTGAACTGTAGGTTAGGTATGGTTCACACAATCAAAAGGCTTCGAAAAGTCCGTATAAAATACATAAACTTGACCTTGATAATCGAAAGCAGAAGCGACTAAATTAGTGAACACCATAAGATTGGTCTTAGTAGAGCGGCCATTGCGGAAACAATGCTGCTCAGGAGCAGAAAAAGGTTGCAGAGACGGATAAACTTTTATATATACAAAGCGTTCAAAGAGTTTATTAAAACAGCAAAGGAGGGGATGTAGGACAATGGGAAACGACAGATGGGTTGACAGATTTGAAAATTGCAAAAATAACGGCAGTTTTCCATAAAGAAGGGAATGCATCAGATGCAATGATAATGTTGAAAAAGATAGCTAAAGCAACACAGAAAGAGGATGAGAGGGATTTGACAAACATATTGGGATTTCCGTCAGGACAAGAACTAGCACCAGGACCATAAAAGTTTCAAAGGATTGGTACTAAACACGGATAAAGGAGGCAAGAAACGGGAGAAAACAGAAGTTATAGAGGCATTTAGTGGGATTTTTTTAAAAAAGAGGAGGAAAAAAAGACAGCAAATAAATCGGAAATAGCCTGCAATAAAAGCAATAACATCATCAAGATACATCGAATCAGGAACTGAAGAATTGGACATGAGGGAAAGGATATAGGACCAAAACGATTTTGGTTGATTAGAACTGCTCGAGAAGTAATCACGCCTTGCCTGCTTGAGCACTCTTTTAGCATCAGAACGCAAACTACGGAATTCCTAAAGATCAGGGGGTGAACCCGTATTCGTCAGCTTTTCACCAACTTTTCCCTTATAGCATTAGAGACTTTCAATGTGAACCAAGAAACAAAATTAGGCTTGAGAGGACATTTGATGGGAGTAAAGCGAAAGATAAAATGTATTTTCATGGGAAAAAGCTACTTTTCACGTAAAGGAATGAGGACCACTCTTTCTAAATTTTAAAGCTAAATTTTTTACCAAAACAAGTTTCAACAAATCGAAATCAATGCTAAGCGTAATTTCTTTTAATAGAAAATTTTTGAAATTTTTCTACCAATTACCTCCTAAACTATTCTTTAGAAAGGCTTAAACCAGTCAGTATTATAGTAAATGATCAAAAATATTTGACTATACTCTGAAATGAAGTTGTGAAATTTCCCAAGTAATTACGGAATAATTTACTATTCTCATCGAACCGGCAACATTTTTACATCAATAGTTTGTTCGAAAAAAATATGTACCTATCTGGTACATATTTTTTCCTCACCTCCACAATCGTTATTAAAGCTACGAATGGTAACTGAAACCGATTAAACCATATTTCCAATGATAAGCGAACAGTGGCAATTCCATATTCTGTCGTAAATCGTATTCAACATCTTTTCGTCTTTTCTGTTTTCAGTCTATCGAAGCAGACCTGACACTTTGCAATGCACACAAACTAATGTCTTTCATATTTATTTATTATTTATCGGCCATTAACAGCATTGCTCGTTTATAGGAGTAATTAATGGATATTTTAGGATAAAATGTCACCGCGTCGAGCTTCTCCATAATATAACACTGCGATTGCACTGCACTGAATAGGGAAAAGGTGGCAAGATGGGCTCGGAATATTTTACCATTCTCTCTTGTTTCAGCGATAGAAGTGAATGCTTCATAATTTAAGGGATGGCTCCAACTTATTCGAAATTTTCAACCCGTGGTTCAAATAAGCGACGAAATAGATTATAATTTTAAAAAAATCACCTCAAACCCTTAAAGTTCATTATTTTCTTAGATTTTTACAAAAAAAAATTCTAAATTTCTGATAAAAGCAAATTTTATGCGAATAAGCACCAAGTCCTACTTTGTCTCTGCCTTTAATTTTCAAACTGAGTCTCCCGAACCTATACGCGCAACAAAACCTTAAATATTTTGCACCATTCACACGTTCACATTATTTTACGTTCAGCATGCAGGCATAGCACCGATCTCTTCATATATAGGATGGGGAGGAATGTATCTCGGGAGCTCAGGTTGTCTCCCCAATGTTAGTACTAGTCTATATGTAGTATCTTTTACCAACGACTGTTACGATTCAGTTCAGTACAGTTCAGTTCGTACATTTGACATAAATTTTCTTTATTATAATTGCCCCAAAATTTATTATGAATATACTTGCACGCCGCGACATTGTACCAGCAGTGAAGCTAGGTACCTATGTAGTTAGGCGTTTGTTTCGACTATGCACGTATGTCGCCGATACTGGTGGCGGTACCGCGTCGCGCGTATGGTAATGATGACGATGATGGTGCGATGGGATCATCTTTTTTCAGCGCAAAAGTGCTCCGAAATAGATGGTATAATGATAAAGATGCTGAAGAGACATTAGCTCCTAGTTTGCGGGAAAACACATTTCATTCGTTGCCATTTAGATATTACTAATTTGTTTCGTATTACTCAAGGAGGTAGGGGATGTGGAAGTATAATGGGTGTGAAGATGTTGAAATCTTGGTAAAGTTCCTACTAATTACTTGTTTGTAAATAGTCTTCAAATAGGATATTTCGTAAAGTTGTTTCAAGATGATCCAGAAAATATTCATTGCGTGAGCTCACACTGGGCGCAATTATTTCGATGTCTGTTTTTTTAGATCATTTACACTCAATTTTTGATATTTTATTTTCAACAAACATAATGCAAACCTGATAACCGATATTAGAATCAAATGTCGAAATTTCAAAAGTCAGTATCTGGTATGTATATGAGGCTACGCTTTATTCTACGTAGAACCAATCTTGTAAGATAAAAATATATCAAATAGTATCATTTTAAGGCATTAACTTGGACTGTGTTTTGTAAGACGAGGTGAAATGGCTCCCGACATTTTACTTCGTCCAGAAATTCTTCCTCGATTCTAGAAATTTTCCGTCAACTCAAAATGCTTCGCTAAAATCTTCGAAACCCTCAACTCCGAAAATTCTCCTTAGTACCTAAAAGTTCACCTAAATTCCAAAAAATCTTAGTTTCCGTAAATTTCCCTTCTGCTGCAAAAATGTTTAGTAGGTTGCAGGAGTTTCCTTTATACTAGGTAAATTTTTCCAGATCTGGTGTAGTTTTCTCTATATATTTTTGATTTGAGATTGTTTTTTGTATAATGTAGACATTTTTCTAAGGTCTTGAATTTTTCAAACAAGCTTACCAAATTTTCCAGAGTAAAAGCCCGCAAATTTGCTATTTGTTCAAATTTGTACAAATTTATTCCCTATTTTTTACGTTTCTTGATTTTTTTCGAGTTCAGGGTTTTTTTTCTTCAGCTTTAAAATTGTTCCTAAATTCATGAAATGATTTCGTGACTACATCGGAAATTATTTAATAGTTCTTGAAATTTCTTTTAGGTTGTTCGGAATTTTATTCTATTCCTTCTTATAGAAGGTCAATGGGCGAGGTTATAAAAACTTATTGTAGAGAAGATGAATATTTTCCTCTGACGTTAGATATTTTCCAATCATCTTAGATATATTCTTGACTCTTAGATTTTTTTTTAAATCGTTAATTTTCTCAAACTCTGTTTATTTTCTCCAAAAAAAAAAAAATAATTTTCTCCAGATGCCTTTAACTTTCTCAAGACATTTTTAATTTCCTCCAGATTTTTTTTTTGCTCTAAGGTTTACTTAATTTTTATCAGATTCTTTTAATTTTTCACAACATCGTTCTAATTTTCACAGATACGTTTGATTATTCTTAAAAATCGTTTAATTTTTCCCAAAAGTAAATTAATTCCGGATTAAATTTAATTCCCAAGTTAAATTAATTAATCGAAGAATTTCGCGCAAGCTTGCGTAATGTATCCTTGATTAAATTAATTTTTTAGAAAAAAAGTTTTTTTCAAATAAAAGCATTTTTCGTTCTTGTAATTTTAACTAGGTTTTCTGAATTTTTCCAAGAAATTATCTTGTACTTACGCTGAAAATACGCTCCTGAAACTGTTGCTTATACCCATGTGGATTTTTTTCTTTTTTTTTAAGTCATTCGCCGAATTTTGTAATTTTCTTCAGACACTAGTAATTTTCACTAGCTTGCTGATTCTTTTTTAGACTTGCGAAATTTCTTTAGAATTCAATATAGAAGGTGTCGAGCTTGTACTTTATCATATGTAGAACCAATCTTGTTATTTCAACTTTAATTTTATAGACAGTGAATTGTATTATGTTTTGTGGGGCTGCATGAAACGACTCAAGGAATTTTCCTTCAACTCCAAAGAAAAGTCATCATACGCGAAAAAAATTTTCTCTCGATTGTGGAAATTTTTCCTAGAGTATACAATTACTGCCTGTGCTACAAGGACCTATTTTCACAAAGGCTTCAACACTGTCCCTGGAGTTTTGACATTTTTCCTCAAATTATGAAATTTTTCATGCAGCTCTGAGATTTTTCTGAATCTCTGAAACTGTCTCTAGTGTCAGGAAACTTCTATTGAAATTGTATCAGGGGTTTGGGATTTATTTTTGAGGTTTCGAAATTGGATTTCGGATACTTAAATTCGGTATTAGAGTTTTGACATTTTTTTCAGACACCAGAAAATCGTTTCTTTTTTTTTTGAAATTCTACAAAATTATTCTCAGATTCTTGAAATGTTTGGTAGCGTATTTGATTCTTTTCCACGTTATATTTTAGGTCAGATCGATGTATATCATAATCTGAGAAATTGCTTCACTTGGCTACGAAGTCCCAATTAAAGAGGTAAACATCGAAAAAATCTATGAAATCTAATCTCAGTTAACAAAGTTTGTAAATTCCCAGTAATAGAGGTATTTCAATGCAAAAGTGTCGGGACCTCATTGTAATGATCAATAACAGAAGTTTCTCACATATCCAGGGCCCACCTAACCAAGTACAGTGAAACCTGGTTTTCAATCCTTGTTAACTGAGATTAGATTTTATAGATTTTTTCGATGCTTACCTCTTTAATTGGGACTTTGTAGCTCAATAACCCCTGTAAGTGAGACAATTTATCAGATTATGGCCGCTTATAGTACGAACGAAAATGACCAGCAGCCCACTTTTTCCACCTCTTTATATGATAAATGGTACATTTCGACCTCTCATAGTGGGACCCTCTATAAATAAATTATGTTAACCTGCCTGTTTGGGAAACTGGGTAAATGAAAAGCCTCTATAAGTGATAAAATTTTTTAGGTCCCTTGAGATCCCAGTTAACCAGATTTCACTGTAATTCCATTCTATTGTGAAACCATGAGCTATTACTGAAACTGGTATACTGAATAGACTACACAACCCAGTGAGATGTTTGAACTATGAATTGTTACTGTTTTCAAATTTACTATCGAACCCGTGCTCAATAAAAGTGCAAAAAGCGAAGCTAGTGCCCCACTTATAAAAAAAATGATAGATTTTACCCACTTTTAGGCTCGCAAAGTTTTCTCTAGGCACGAGAGATTTTTTTAGTCCCCTATTAATTTTCATAGACTTTTCCTAAGAGCAATTCCTAAATTATTTGATTCTAAGAAGAAAATGTAATCTTTTCAATAGCATAACATACAAAATTTAGGATTTCATATCCTACCTAGGTTTTCGGAATTTTTCCTTCAAATGTTGAATTTTTCTGAAATAATTTTGTGTATTATCAGAAGTTAAACCAGACTCCTGAAACGTTGCTTACAGTCCAAAAATGTGGATAAAACTCTTGGAATTTTTTTCTACTTTTTCGAAGTTTTCTCGGGAATTGAAATTGGAATTGTAGGTATTTGCGCTAAGGCTCGGTAATTTACCAGAATTTCTTCAGATCCCCTGTTAAATCTATTGCTCGTGCTAAAGTTCCAGGTTGGTTTTAGATTTGTAAGATTGTTTTTTGATGCCTTTGAGTTTTTTTCAACCTATTAAATTTTCCTTTGATTTTGACAACAAAAATGGATTTTTGCAACAAAAACGGATTGTTACTAAATAAGGCGATTAAGCATTTTTCTCCTGACTGTATCAATTTCCGGACTTCGATATTTTCGGTTGTTATCTTATAAAGCTCGCGTTTCTTCTCGAATTAATATTTTGCTGGTTTTTTTTTCAAATAATAGCTGTTTGTAATGACTTGCTCTAGGTTGAGCTAGCTTGATTCAATTTTGAAACAGAGTAAAACGCCAATGGCAACGCAATAGAGAACCTAGTACCAGAAAACTCCTTACCGAGTTAAATAGACAAATTAGAAATCCAAATTGGAAATTTTAATCTTAGCAAACGAAAAATAGAATAATCTTCACGGTTTTCAAGAAAAGAGGGAAAAGAAACTATGCACTGTGAGAAAAATTTTGGTAAAATCAACTACGGGCTATAGTTAAAATAACCACCATACCCGTGGTGCAAAAAAGTAGGCAACCACAAAAGTAAGCAACCACGCATAGTTCGAAATAGTAAATGACTATAGTCTGTGGTGCCCCAACAATAATGAGTGATTCAGCAACAATTTTCAGCAGACAAAAATGATTGCTCAACAATTAAATTGTAGGCACAACAGCGATGTGTTCACTCAACAATAAATTACTATATAAGTACTATTGGGATAGTTTCACGAAAACTAAATAGTGCGCAGATATTGAGTCTTTGTAAAGTAGTAACAGTTAACAAACTACTTTATTAATTTGCGATTGCTTTTTCCGTTCTTGTCTATAGTAATATATCGGTTCTAAAGCTTTTGTAGATTCGGATGCTTCGGAGCAGAATCAAATGGAATTGTTTTTATGAGATGATTAAAAATTGAAATATAACTAAGTGGTTTCGAAAGCATGCACTGTTTCTCATCAGACATTAGCTCATTGTTCATACTTGACTGATGCGACTACTTGCAGTGAGAGATTATTAATATTTTTATTTCCGTTAGTTGTGTAAATTTTAACATCTACGACTCATATTCAACAATAATGTGTTCTCATAGAAGTTATTAATTTGCCATCGGTTTTGCTCTTCTTGTCTATAATAGCGTAGATACCGTACATCGGCTTTGAAGCTTTTCAACGCAGAGAATATTACATGGCTCATATTACATAGCTCTGGGCACCGTGTGGATTTTTTTCAGTGCAGACAATACTGAAATCTTAGCTTCTTCTTATGACCCTGCAATCATTGTAAATCTGCAACAACGGCAGTTAGATTAAGCTAGATTTTTTGTGCAAAATGGAAAACCCAAATAAACTCGGAAAAAACTGAAGCCACTTTTTTTACCAAAAAAAAGAGCTTGGTGGTTTCTCCCAAACTCACAACTTAATATCCTAGGAGCCGTAGTATCATGGTCAAGATCAACAAAATACTTAGGCGCTCATTTAGATTATGAACTCACTTTCTAAACCCATAATGACTCTGTTGTCTCCGAAATAGAAAATAGCATAAAATTAAACTACCCGTTCATTAGCAAGAAATCAAAATTATATCTCGTCAACAAGCTTCTGTTTTATTAATCCATTAGACAACTTGCTATTCTATACGAAGCCCCAATCTGGTACAAATGTGCAACTTGCCACAAAAAAAGATTGCAAATAATTCAAAAAAAGTGTCTAAAAATAATCTTGAATAAACCGTTATATTACTCAACGCGACGTTTGCATAGTCTGGCCAACATCAATAGCATATCTCGTACAGCCAAACTCAGACACCGCAATTTTCTATATAAATGGATGGAATCTAACCATCGAATAGTTATGGGCAGTAAGCCCTAGTTTTAGTTTTAAGTTTAATTAGATAAGTTTTAGTAATTATACACAAGGTTTGAATAGCTTTTTCCTTAAGCATATCCTTCTTTAAGATATAGATACTCTGCATATCTAGGATACCTTAGATTAATAACATTATTTAGTTGTATAGGTTTTTCAGTCCAAACTCTAGATTAATTTTCCTACTGTGGACACAAAATATTACGAATTCTAATGAAGTTTCATGATTATTATTAGTATTAATATTATTATTATTATCTCAGCAAAATATGTTTCATGAGCAAATCGGTTGCTCGAACTTCGCTGAAGTTGCTCTGATTTGTGTTTCATGAGCCTGCTCTAAGTCCAACTAAAGCAATTCAATGATTTACCGCTCCACTTTTTCGCATAAGCAGCCAGCTGTTTTTCAATTGTCACAAAACCGACTGTAAACAAAAACCTGTGGCTGAAGAAATAGAGTTTTCTATAGTGAACTGACTGGCTGAACTTGTTTGAAAAGTGTTTCGTAAAATTTCGTGTTCTATTTTTGTTTATGACAGCAGCTCTGCTCTAACTTGCCTTGAAGCGCTTCACTCTTTTTTCGGGATCATTAAACACAGCTTTTGAACGTTTGTATTTGGACAACAAATACAGCTTTAAGTTCAATTTCACGACTTTCAAATGAATCGTTTCAATGCTGAATTGAGGTTTAATCATTAAACTGAAAATTCTTTGCCAAATTATCTGTTACCTTTTAGTTTGTCTTCTACTCCAATTATCGTTATTTGCCTGGAACATTACCCACTTGTTTAAAATACGTTAATTTTTGAGACACTGAGCAAAAATCAATTTTTTTTTCTTAAGGCAGTATTCTGGTCTAGAGGATAGATTTTGAGGTGATTTTACGGACGCAATAAAAAAAACCATAAACATTTTTTATTTATATTTTTTTACCAGTCTTTTACTAAGATTTTGAAAGTACGAAGATGTATTCAAAAAATAAAAAAAAATAGAGATTGAAGTGAAGGTTCAAAAAAAACTTGTCTCGTGGTTGACATGATTCCAACCTTCCTGGTGGTCTGAAACATACATTTTTGGTGAATTCTGTAAAAAGAACAATGTAAAATTCGTCTGACGTAGGCGATTTGAGCAAACTTTTGTTTTCACAAAATTGCGTCCATGTAAAAAAAAATTGTTTTTCTGTCTCATTTTTTCAGCTTTGGGGATTTTTTAATAAATAGTAGAAATATTTTTTTGAAAAATCCCTACGTCAGACGATAACTAATAGTGTGAGGAAAGTCTGTGCAAAATTTCACGTAAATCAGTTCATTGCAACTAAAGATATCATGTCAACCGTATCGAGAAAAGTACTTCCGAGAAAAACGCGTTTAAAACTTGGAGTCTCGTTTCGAGCAGTTAGTTGGCGCGTCACAAAAATAGCTGTAACTCCAAAAATAATTCAAATTTCCGAAAATCCTTTTGAAAGCTTATTCTTAAAGGTCTAAACTTTGAAAATATGCAAACAAAAAAATCGATTTGATCAAATTTCTAGACCAGAATACCCCCTTAAGCTAGAATATTTTCGCTAACGTAAAAATATTCAGGCGTTGCTTGCATACGTGAACTCAAGAGATTGTTAGGGTTATCACGCTAAGTGCCAACGTGAAAATATGAAATTTTGCAAAGAAAAAACCCTTTTCTTCGGTACTGGACGTATTTCAATGTGATACGTATCCAAAGCACTGTTTATGCAAATCTGACGTTTGGTTTCACAGTTACGAGAAACAAGACGTTTGAGGTAACAGATACGTCTCGAGGTGCAATAAAGTAATCCAAATGAAGGTCACCGCCGTGGCGTTTAACTTGCTAAGGTTTTTCTACTATGAGGCTAAAACAATAAAAGAAAATAAAGCACATTTGAGATAAATATGCTGAAATGTCACAATTTATCGTTTTTCGAAATCGGTAAGGATCTTCGTTAGAGAGTCCTCGACAATAATCCAGCAACTGTTGTATACACCGAATATCAACAATGTCGAAGCCTGGTTTAATACCTGACTTAGGATGCTGTGCTAAGTGACTTTCGGTTAAAATAAGTTTAAAATGCAAACCCAACCACACAACATGTCATTCTACAACAATCGTTCGAACTTTCCTTCGAAAAACTAGACGAAATTTAAAAATTCCTTGCACGGCTGAAATTCAAAACACGTTCTCCGAGAAGAATTAGAATTTATAGAAACAAAAAACATCAAAGCGGCATACAATTTTCTTTTCCTGCCCTTGGTACATGACTCCTCATTCTCACTTTTGTTTTCTCCGGCATAACATACATCTTTAAATTCAAATCAAGTTGACATCACTCTCCTGTCTCGTCGTCTATTCATAACATCCAGATCAAACCATATGCACACACAACCAACAATATCCTATAATCTTTCTCGTTATAGACATATCGGTGAGTACGCATTTGTGTGCCATAAATTATGTCAAAGAGCACAGTGTGAACAAATCAAATGTTCGTTTCGTCTGTCGTTGTTCTTCATCATCGTCACCATCATCTTCTTCAGCGAACGCGAAGGGCAAAAATACATAAATCTCGAAAATGTCAGAACGAAATTCACTTAAAACTTTCTCATTGCAACAAACACATTTTCCGTTTTCTCTACTCACTGTCCGTGTCGTTGTGACTGAACAATGTGTATGATCTAATAGCATGTCGACTTTCATATAATGTCCTTTTTGCGCAATACACTCGACTTGATACTATACTATCTGGTACAAGGCCCGCCATTCATTGTCCGCTCGGCGTGTGCAGAGAACAAAAATGGATTTTCGGTTGCGTCAAGTTATTTTTTTCGTTGTAGGTATCCTGTCGTCTTGTTGTCGACCTTCCGTTAGTTTCATATAGTATCAGACTATTCTGGATTGTATCTTAGGCTGTCAGTCCAGTCTATATCAAGAAACGTGCATTCAATGCGCAATTTCAGAGACGCAACAAAAAATCGCTTTCGTCACGCTTTCACGTAAAAATGTCCTTAGAAGACAAAGTTCATACGGATTGGTAATGTGTCCACTGTTTGAAAGACGAAAGTCAGAATGTGTTAAAAGATATTTCGATTTGAAGAGATAATGGCAAGAGAGTGCGTCGCACTGTTATGGCTTTTTTTCGGTATAGAAAGTGAACGCTTTTGTCATTCTGAGAGCCATAAATCACGGAAGAACTTCCTTCAGTTTGATTGTGAGGTTTCCGATATGTGTGCGTTGCTTTCACTTTCTATTTCTGTGGCTTATTATGTGTTTTTTGCCATTTATGTGTCGTTTTTATTGGATTGTTGGAGAGGTTTGATGGATTATCGTTGAAGTTGCTGGTGGGTTCTACTTAGAGATGGGCAAAATGTCATAGCTCATGACGCATTGCTCTTTCTTACAGTGCAGCGCCTGAAAAAAGCACAGCATAGTCTGTGAGCGAAAGCTTTCGTTTGAATAAACTTAATGAAATGCGAAGCGAACAGTGTACTGAGAGTACGGCGCAATACTGTAAAATACTCTAAAAAAGAGCAATCAGTGATATGTCATATGTCATTTTGCCCATCTCTAGTTCTACTCATTTTCTATCAAATTCAAGAAACCTTGATATTTCGTTCCAATCTTAAATAAGTCGATAATAGACAACAAGGAGAAAAATTGAGGCTTTGGAAGTTATCTTTTTATTCAGTAAATCAATAAATTTGAAGCTCGTATAGGGTTCTTAAAACACTCCATATTCTTCTTCATCTCATTAAAATTTCACTTCAAACTCCATCCACAATTTCCAAGCCGTCACGATTCCACTCGTTCAACCGAACTACGAAGCAAGAACATTAGCATACAAATCTTTGACGAATATATCTTATCATTTCTTAATTTATGACTATCTCGAACTCATTATCTTCTTCTTTATGAGGCCGGGCGAACTCGAGTAGAGGATTCGAAGGCGGGCCTATATTATCATGATGATAAAATAGGACTTGTGTAGTTTGTATAACAAATATATTCCATTACTTTGCCTTTTACTAAAACCGCTCCGCACTGAACTTCAGTGCCACTGCTCTACAGTCGTTGTGATCCTCTTCCGTCATGCTGTCTTTGCCGAATGAAACCGAATAATTTCTTTGCCATCACCCAGTTAACGTCGGTGAAAGTGAAAAGGAAAGGCAAGAAAATATGCTTTCTACGCATATATTTTAGTCTTTGGCAAGGCGATTAACACTATGAAAGTGGAAGTTATTGAACCGGTGCTCAGGATCAGCATACAATTTGTAATAGTTTCGGAATAACTCGGTTTGACGAAAGCTGTGGGAAACCCATGACATATATATATAAAATAATATAAAAAAATAACGTGTTTTTCTGTTGAGAACAATTCCAACCTTCGTCCTAGTGTTAATTCCAACGTCTGAGCCTTCATCATGTTATCTTCATTGTAACACACTATCGTTCCGCCATTAAAAACATCCTCACACTATCCATCCATCTTTTCATCCAACTTTCAAACCATTCATGATGGACTACTTCATCTTTCGCACACATACACAAAAACACGGTTTCGGAGGATAGCGTTGCCGATAGCAAACTCGTCGTGTTCAGGGCCATTTGAACCATATTTGAACGATGCGAATAATGATGACGAGAACGAGGACAACGACGCCGCGCGAGCACAAATCTTAATGGGTAGTGGAATTGTGCCCCTTGGGGTGAGCAATACGACCCGGTTTCGTTCGTGTAACGCACATAATGCGTAAATCTAATGATTTATTCCTAGGTCGAGCTATTCATTACGCTTCATAATGAGTGATTTATGTCTGACGAGTAAATACCAGTCCAAGTTCCTATGGAACAAACTTCCAATCCCCTTTTTACGGATTTAATGCGTAATGTGTTCTATGTACAGATACGATACGACAGCCAGATATCATGACAACTGATATGGTTTTCTTTGCTGCTAGTGCAGAGCTTGGTGTTTTTAATGGCGAACAACTATGGACTTCTAGAGTGTGTAGGTATATGTTATGTGCAAGTTATATTTTCGGGTGATCCGATGACGAATGGCAGAAAAGACATAAATCCTTAAAGTAGCTTTGATGACGGTTTTTTCTTGCTCTTGGGAGTTGGCTCGATATTGTGTTTTTGAGGTTTTGAAAATGATATTCTATTGAGGTTGTTCCAAGAGGAATACCATATTGATTCCAGGTTTACTTTTATTCTACTGTGGTAATGATTCATCATGGCTTTAGGTTCAGTACATCCATCATCAGTCTTCGTTAGTCAGTGCATTTGAATCATTTGATTATTGATTATTACTAGTGGGTATTAGTGATTATGTATTTAATTTGTGCATTTAATTCTTTAGCTCATTTAAGCATGCTCAGGAAATTCTGATACCTGCAAGATGCCTTTGACTATGTTATATGCCGTTCACACTACACTCTAAATCAGGCGATTTCGATCAGCTGATCGCTTTAGAGCTAAATCAACTTAAATCTACCTGATTACCCATACATTTTTTTCGGCTTCTGACAGAGTTAATTAAGTAGATTTAGAGTTAATCAAGTACAAATCAGATACTATTGTGAATTTTGTCCCTGGCGAATTTTTCTTAGAGTGCGGCGAATTCCATCCGTGAGAGCGAGAGTAGATTTGAATGAAATGTCATTCGAATTTCGTCCTAAAATAGCAAAAATTGAATAAAAAAGGAAAATGTTAGTTATACAAAGTGAAAAGAAAATGTTCTTGCATGTTCCTGCACCATTTTCAACAACTTTCACGCAAAAAAGATTGTACACATCAATTCGAATGACATTTCTCTCCCTAAATCTCCTCATTCTAAATCACTTCGGGTAGTGTGAACGCTTACCTGATTAACTTTGACAGCTTCTAAATCTACTTGATTTAGAGTGTAGTGTGAACGGCTTATTACTTAAATTTAATTAAAGGTTCACAATTATCAGCTATACAAGCAATACGTAGTAGGGACATAAATACTGTCACACCATTGAACGTACGTACTGCGCCGTGAGTATTGAACGCACGGCAGTTTTGACGGATGGTCTACAAAAATAAATAGCAGTCTCAGTCAAATCAATCGTGCAACGTTGGCTGATGCCTGCGAGTCAGGAAGCCAGATTTTTTTTCTGCGAGAAGCAGAATTAACCGGAGGAAAAAAGTCTCAGTCAACACGTTACCATGGAGAGGATAGCTGTATTTGCGCTTCAAAGTGCCAAATCGAAAGAGGAGAGATCATCTGGTTGCTCCAGCCACTCGGAATCACCCAAAGATTTGTAAACGTAAAACACCGCCGGCGATGTAAGCACGTCGGAGACCTTCAAAGCAGTGAAAGCTCGGATCATAGGAAATCCGCTCCGAAAACAGAAAATTATGGCGCGGGGGATGGATGTCAATGCGAAACCCCCGAGCCGCATCATCAAGAAATCAACCGCCATTTTTGCAAACATTTGTTGCACCGAAAAATTGCTCACCGCCGGTCTGAAGGAAAATAAAGTGGAAAAATGCAAGTGACTGTTGACGGAGTACGCAGATGAGATCTACGAAAAATCCTTTTAATTCAATCGACAGAATGATCAGATGTCATTGGTCGGTCGTCATTGGAAGCGTCGAAAGTCATTCCGTGGGTTGAGATAGGCCATCGCCCGGCTTCAGTCATGGTTTGATGGAGCGTAGCCTATGATGGCACTACTAAGATGCGAAGAAAAAGCGTGAAAACCTCCGCAAAAGTGTAGTAATAGGTAATTTTGAACCGTATTATGGCGCTTGTCGGCCAAACCATGTTTCAAATCTAGCATTGGGTGTTCCAGCAAGATTCGGTGCCGGTTTCCAAGACTGGAACGACTCACGCCTGGCTTGAGCGGTACGCACCTACATTTTTGAGCCTAGATGATTAGCGCTCTAGCAGGCCCGACTCAAGTCCGCTGGATTACAACTTCTAGACGGTTTTGGAGGACATGGTCAGCCATAGAAGATACAACAGCATTGAATCCCTCAAATCTGCCCTGCGAAGCTGGTAACAATTTTTTTCTATAAATCCTGCGCGCTGCGATAGACAAATGGCCAAAGGGACTCAAAACCTGTGTGTAGGCGCAGAGTCGCTATTTCGAATGACATTTTTTTTTTATTCTACACACATGCAATATACAATAAAAATTTCAAGAAGAAATCTCAAGTCAAAACCCGTGTGACAGTATTTACGTCCATACTATGTATTCAAGGCTTACAAATAGTTTTTGTTTTAGCGATAAACATCTATAGCTTTTTAAAAACAGCATAAATTTTATCGTTCTTTAAAACGTCATCCTAGTTTTTGATCGACTTAAGTTTTACTTCCAAGTTTAAGTAAATGCTGAATGTAGGTTTGACACGAACTTTTGATAAATGGCTACCTTTTCTGCTTCACAAAGCTCGGAACTTTTCAGAGTATTCTCCTTCCTCATAAACTTTAATGTTTTCTGAAATTGAACTGATGGACTTTGGGTTTTTCGGTGAGCTTTTATTTTAAAATAACCTCAATGAATGCTAGTGCAATGTTGTGAGATTTTTTGCCAAGTTAAAATCACGTATCTAATAATGGATCTAATAAATAATGAGCAAATTGTGAATAACCTCGCTTTTTTGATGATTTATACTTCTGTTTTACTTCTGCCAAAATACAGTAAAATTTTGAATTGATCGCCCAAGATTTTCATCTAATACGATCATTCGATAAATACGGACGACTAGGAACCATGCTTCTGGTTGAAGGCTAGTAAAATGAAGATTTATATATGAAATAAAAAGAAATTTGTTGGAAGAATTTTGAGCTGCACTAAGCCCCAATTAAAAGATGATTACAGCTTGGACGACTTGCATTAGGCCTCCGATATGGGCTGATTTGCCACTGACTACTTAAAACTGCCAAGTTGCTTCACCCCTTGATGGATCAGCTGACCTAAAGTGGCGGTTTCAGTTACTTCTGATATCTCTTGAAAGCGACAAGAACTTACAATGCTGAAGTGTTTAGCAAAAAATATGCCAAGTTGCCATCTTGTATCTTCTGCGTAAATGGTTGCTCAGAAAAAAATCCACATAGTAAGTAGTCCTATGTAATATTGCGAAGTATTTATAGTCGCATACGCTATGCACATAATACGCTCAGCTAAAAAAATATAGCCACAAGGGCCTAATTCCAGAACATTAAGGGATTTTCTGTTATGCACATAGTCTCGACTCCTATGAAATTTAGTATCAGCTCCTACATCACATAGTTCCAATTTCTATGAGCCTAATATCGGTGCACATAATGAAAGTGAGCTCATTGCGTATTGATTCTATAATTACTTGATTTTAATTGAAGCGATTCGAGTCTTTTTATTATAACTTTCTAGTGTTCCAGCTTCGAAAAGAAATGGTCATAAAATTTTCGGTTCTCATAATATCGAATTCCTCTTACTATCACATTCGACTTTCGTACCAAAAATAAAACTGTGATATCCGTTACAAATATTATATAAATAATTTAAATTTGGTCCCTCAGACTTCCCTTATTAATTTGATGAAACTCTTACCTTCGAAATAGAACTCAGTACGTTACCTTTCAAGGTATTTTATCCTTAAAAATGATTTTTTTTTCGGTGTACCAAAAAGCAGTTACTTACTTACTTTTTGATATTCCACACCTTTTTTACGATATGAAAATGTTTACAGACTCAGTTTTCCTTCAATTTAACGTTTCAATTAAAACTTTTATCACTTGAGCAAATAAATGCAATAAATGCAAATAAATGTTGATAGATTGATGTAGTGTTAATGCTGATAGTATCAAAGACCTCGGTGTTACTTTGGACAAAAGCTGCGTTTTTATTTCCATTATGACAAGATCTTAGGCATGGCTAACAAACAGTTGGGATTCACTTAAAACGCACAAATACATTTAAGAATCTTTGGGCCACATCTCGAGAACTACTGATCCCACGTGAATTTTATTTATGAAGCTTTTGTGCATACTACATATTATGGTCAACAAATTCGATATGATTAATAATTCATAAAATTGTCAATAGTTAACGAGACATTTCAGAAAAAAATAAGCTATGTGGCTTTAGATATAAAATAATTTTTGTTGTGCACACGATTTTGTGATGGACTTTTCACATAGTTTTCTAGTGTCACAATCAAAAAAGAACACCCGCGATTGTATATGAATGTCAACACAACACTGTCAACGCCAAAATATGCTGCAAAATATTTAATACCCTCGGAAATTTTTATCCCCCAACAATACCCAGATCCATGTTTAAGGCAGATCGGACTAGGTATTAACGCCATAAAATACTGTGATACGTTTGGCAGATAAATTTTTGTTTCGAATTTCTATGAGTATATTTACTCCTTTTTTCACAAATTTGCTTCGCCACTACAACTCTGCGTAGTTCTCATGACAACAATTGTTGTGTGCTTAAAAAAAACTCTGCGAGAACTTAAGAGCTTCGACACAAGATCTAAAAAAAATATTCCTTTGTTTTCATGCGTAAAAACTTGCCATCTGTTCCGTTCCATTTTGAAGCTCAATTTGCTTAAAAGTGAACACATACTGGAATTTTTGCTAGAAAATCATTGAAAAAATATTTTAAATCACTTGTTCACATCACCTACGCCAGTCACGAATCAGTTATGTGCGATTTTTTGTAAATTATCAACACTACACCCCCTTTATTGCACTATTATTTGCAGTTGACGCAACAAAATGCAGTCATAATTGACGAGCTATCACCTCAGCTAGTAGCAAAACCCCATGCATACAATTAGCCCTTCCACACGCTATTACGGAAACTCAACGTACTCCTACTAAGTATTTTTATGCATGAGCTTATACCATGAATATGTTCAATTACTGATGGTATAAGGATGTGCTTAGCCTATGCCCCGCTTCAAACATGCCACCATTTTCGCAGATTTTCCGCTATAATAACTTGCAAAATGTTTTCATTGAAGGGATCGTTTCTCGCACATGTATGCATATGCGGCAACAGCTGTTTAGTCCGCTACAAATGCCTTGACTACGAGCTAATCACTTTCATGGGTTAGAGTGGTGTAATGTAAATCATCTTGATATTAAATTAAGAAAAATTAAAGCCATACGGGCTCAACAGATATAAAAAATTAAATACACGGAGAGAAATTTCGGCAGTGATTTTTACTAAAGTGGATAATATAATTTACTGTTCCGAAAATTCCATATGAAAACAAGAATGTTAGTACAAATTTGATGAAAATTTACTATTTTCCTGCAAATAATAGTCAATTCTATTACATGCTACAACTCACTCATGTTCATTGCGCTGTAGTAAAGACATTCATATATACATAACTCACAACAAAGTAGTAAAATGTGTAGTGCAATTGATTACAAAGGTAATGGGGTAAAAAATTACTACTATTGCAATAAAATTTATTGCAAATTTTGTATAATTTCATTACACTTTTCTCTCCGTGTATTAAAGTTTCGAAATAAAATTGTGTTAAGTTGATTTGTTTTATATCCACACACGCTTAAGATATCAGAACAGAACAATATCAACTCTTTGCAGCATTTAAAAATTTGACACTTCCCCTATTCAGTTTTTTTTTTTGGGAATCCATTTTTACAATGTCTCCCTTTTTTAATAATATCCAATAAGTAGACCATTCATTTTCACCAGCATTTCACTTCCACGACATTAAATTGCTATTTAATTATGATTAAGATGCTCTAGCCCTGAACTGAGATGCGTTCCTTTTTCCATATTTTCACATCAAATCCTTTCACATTTTTAATTAGTCAGCTATTCAACCGTGAACGGCATAAATCACTAGTGATACCGCCCAATCCTCTTGTGCTTTGTTTAATTTATTTTGATTTCTTTTTTGTTTTCTATTTCAATTTCAAAGACAACGACGTCGTAGTGTTATCGTTTCGCGCTATTGTTCTCCGTTTTTTTTTCAAAGCTCTTTAGATGGTGACAGTTTAAAAATGGATGGTGAAGGAGATCGTTAGGTGCTATGTGATGTTATTCATCAAAATGAAGGGAGCGAATGGACAACAATATTTGAGGAATTATAACAAAAGTAACTGTTTATAGTTAAATCGGTATCTTTGCTCTCGTTTGGGATGTTCTTTTTACTGTTAGTGCTTCTAATTTTCTTTTTAGCAAGTACATATTATTGATTCGTTATTATTTAAAATTATTTGTGATGAGGTTACTACCTAGTTTAATGCACAGCCTAACCAAAAGTGTTGAAATGATTTTAAAAAGGAAAAAACATCTGTAAAAACATCTCTGAACACGTAGGCAGTTATCATTTAATTCTTATTTTAATTCACTCCAAATAAATGTCGTTAGCATGTAGTCTAAAGTCTTTCTCCCAATAGTAGAAAAAAATGCTGCATTCTCGACTATTATATCTACACCTATATCACTGCTTACCTCTTCCTTTCTTTCACTCTGCTTCTTTTCTCAACCCAATTGTTTTGTCTAATGTTCCTGTCCTTTCTCTTTGAAATTCAATCCTATCTTCTTATATACTTCCTTACCTCCACTTTTCTTCGAAATCCTCCAGAATAACCACGCGCAGCGAGAAAATGCAAACGGCTCATGTTTCAACTTCCCAGCGATGGTTAGTGAAAAAAAATGAATCTAATTTGTTCTGTTTCTTTCGTTGTCTCGATATTAATGATGCTTTACAATAATTTAACGCAATTTTTTTTCAAACTTGAGATCTCATTTTACTCTAATATACCAGTCGTCTAAAACAAATGGTGCTGCCTGATTTAACGCTAACACTACTACCGTCTTTGAAGCAAAAAGCGCTGCAGGCCCTAAATACAAAATTGCAAGCTCCCAAAATGAAAATTCAATGAAAATAACGTTCCGAAGCAAAAATTGTACAAAGCCCGCAATCCACTCTTACATTAATAAAATGAAGCACCTATGCTTATTGCCTAATCTAAATCCTTTTGCTCGTACATTGCTCTTTAAAAAATTTCCCTGGTATTCCTAACTATATGATGTACAACTATGTAACAGCTTCCTCCTCATATGATTTTCGCGACCTCTTCACTTGTTACTTCTTTTCCTTTGTTTCGCAACAATTTTTTTTCTTTACACTGAAAGAAAAATCTTGGTAAAACCAACAATTTTCCTTAGTTGTTTTTGCGTCAACTACGGGCTATAGTTAAAACAACCATAAAAAAATAGTTGATTACTTTTATGCACCATGACGCGTGGTTGATAAACAACGTCCGTGGTGCAAAAAAAGTAAGCAACCACAAACAATGGTATTCCAACCATTGTTTGTGGTTGCTTACTTTTTTTCCATACATATTACGAAATATAGGCAGGGGAGGCGTGAATGCCGCAGTTGAATTTGGTGAATCACAATGCCCCGACAATGCCACTGTCAATGCAACCAAGGCACCAACCAAATTCATTTTTTTTTCTTTTGTATTGCTAAATGCTGTTGTGCGAGGATTAGGTTGGCTTATCACAATACACATCAGCCACCGCTTGTCTATTCCACCAGACCATTCAACCTAATTCAAACAGATTTAATTCAACCTAAAGGTGATGCCAACCTAAAGGTGATGCCAACCTATGGTAGGTATCACCGCTAGCGGTGCGGCAAAATTAGATATTTGGCAAATTCTGCCGCTGCCGCAAATTCGGCCGCAGCTATTGTGCGCGTTTCCATACAAAACAGTGCATTCTAATTTTTTGACTGCGCTTTGCCGCAGCCCAATGCTATGCCACAGCGGAAAACGCTGTATTGTGAACAAAATAGCGTCGTACAAGGTAATATAAAGGCTTCACTGCATAACATGCATATGAATTATATCGAACAGCAAACCGAACACAATTTTGCCATGTATCATATGAAACTTCTATGATAGAATAGGAGCATGAGTATGAGGAGTATGAAAAATCAATAGTTTGCCTTAGTTGTTTTTGCATCAACTAGGGCTATAGTTAAAACAACCATAAGAAAATCGTTGATTACTTTTATGCACCATGATGCGTGGTTGATAAACAATTTCATTCGGAGCATGAAAAACGTCCAAATGTTGAAAAAACGTTTGCTGAAATCAACTATTGCGAAGTAGTTTAAGTACCATAAAAACTGTTGATAATTCGAAACGTTGAAGTTTTGAGTGAATTGATGAATATTTTTCTATTTATCAACTGTTTTTCGTGGTTATGAAACAATTAAAACAGTTGATTTCATGAACGTTGTGATATTTTTTGTATAACCAGAACCAACTACTTTTATATCGTTAAATTAACTATATTAACATAGTAAAAATAACTATTTTCCGTAGTTCGTTTAACGATTTTGAATGAATCGTTGCAATACTATTAAAAATGGTTGAACCAACCAAGAGTTTTTCTTTCAGTGTACCGCTACTTCTTCTCCCCAATACTATTCCACATTATCCTCTTTTCGTACTTACTCTAAGTAGTATCCTCCCTTGTTACCAGTTTTGGCCGTGGTCCCGACGATAAGTGTTCCAAATATCTTAGCGAAGTCTTTATCTTCTTGCTTGTTTGTTCTTCTTTCAATAATCTTCAGCCTATGCATTACTTCGGGGGTCGTTCCTTCCTCAGGAAAAAAGCTAAGCGTTTTTCCTTTACACAAAGCTGGTGATCCTGTTCGTATCTCAAATTAACGTCCCATTTCGCTCCTTTATTGTATCTTTTGCATCTGCCTTTGATCAACAAAAGCAGGTAGGTGTAATATACACAGATTTGTCTAAACCTTTTGACTCTGTTTATTATGATCTTCTTCTTCTACTCTACTGGTTCCCTTCCTATGTTGTTGATCATACTTGTGTCGTAACTGTCAATTCCTTCACCTCTGTTCAATTCCATCCACTCTCAGGAGTTCCGCAAGGCTCAGTTCTTAACCCTCTGTACACTCAGAAAACGATCCAATAAAATCAATAAGAGTATAATAGTCTTTTAACTATTTTTCCCAATAAATATGGTCAATGTGATTTATAATATTATTTCAACAATTTAAAAATTATTTAAGTTACTATATGTATATCCCATAGAATTAATGTGAATATCTCACTGAAACAATGGGTAAACTAATAAATTTAAAGAGATACAAACTGTACTTAATTCAATATGTATACATATATATCCTGCAGATATAACGTGAAAAGCCCATGAAAATAATGGTGAGGTGTATTAAATACATAATATACAACCTATATATTCTATTGTTATCTATATATTAGCCTATAAATCTAATAAGAAATTCTAAACCTTCTTATAGTATGATCTCATTATATCAATGATGTGGAGTTAAATTAAAAATGATTTTCCACAGTTTAACCTATCAATCAAATACAATAAAACATAAAGCGTTTCAGTAGTAACAAAATCTTTATTAATTCTTTAAAAAATAATATTAATTTAATTAGCATATGCATGAACTTAATGCGTAAAATTATAATGAACATAACTTTACAAAATCCAAGTTTCTAATATCTTTTGAGGCGAAACACATTCTCACCGGATTTTGTCAACTATTTACGATTAGATATGGTTAGAAAAATATATCACAGACCACTCTTTGCAAACAAAATGTATGAAACTTTCATCGCCAATTGTTAACTATCACCCAATTGAAATAAATTGGAAAATTGTTCTCTCATTTTTACCAAACAAAATTCATGTTTATACTCGTAAAGTAATTATTACACCGAGCAAAATTAAACTTTTTCTTTTTCTTTACCAAACGAAATAACAAAGCAAAGCTTGACAATGCACTTTAATGTTCAATCATTTACTGGAATCTGCAAAGGAAATTCAATACAACGTAGTATGATTTTATAAAACGGTCGAATCATTTCTATAGTTTATACCATTCGTATAACATTTCGTGCACTATAGTACACATAATTTCCCATAATTTCAATACTGTCTACTATTAGTTAAAGATCGTACCTGCGTATTGTTAATAGTAGATACTATTGACATTATGGGATCATCCCATTAGATACGCAATTTATGCTATTAATAATAAGAAATCGGTTAATAGTTTTGATCCTGTTACATTTACGATCAAAATACTACTAATTCCATCCAATTTCTTAGGAATTCATGAGAAATTTTATCCTTTTGTTTTTATAAGACCATAATCATGTCTTCAATGGTATGAAATTTTCTGAGTGTAGCTCGTGTTGTTTATCAATGACCTACCATCTTGTATACATTCTCCCTGATTTTTGACCATAATCATGTCTTCAATGGTATGAAATTTTCTGAGTGTAGCTCGTGTTGTTTATCAATGACCTACCATCTTGTATACATTCTCCCTGATTTTTGTACGCTGATGACTTCGAGATGTTCACAGCAATTGAGACATCTGGACAATACTATCAGCTGCAAAATGAGCTCTCTATCTTAAGAAATTGGTGCACTTGTTGAGAATGCTGCGAAGTGTCACCATTTGTATCATACGTATAAAATTGCATCTATTATCTTGTTTTACTCTGTTTTAAATTCCTGTTAATATTGCTGTCAATTTTAAGGACCTCCGCGTTATATTTGACTCGAAACTCAAATACGACTAACATATAATACACATCTTTGGCAGTTATCTTCCTATATTCTTAGATCTTCCAAACCTTTTCTTAACCTCTTCACCTGATTGCATCTTTTACTTTAGTTTGTTCGTAGTGCTCTGGAATACTGCTGTCAAATGTGGTGTCTCCATTACCAATACCTTTTGCATGCCAGAGAATCCGTTCAAATTAGGCTTATCCGATCATTGTTTCATAAATGCAACGTCTATCTCTTTTCTGGACACCTGTCTTCTTTTCAAAGTGCATTACTTCCTTATTTTCTCTAATCTATGCATCCGGATTTATGTCCGAGTATGTAGTCGATTCAACAGATTCGCTTTTGTGTTAAACGTTTTTTTTCGCGCGAACTGAAATTTGCTTTTATTGACCGTTATAACGCATAGTTAGACAACACAATGATCTGAAACTCGGTCTACTCTCTTTGATGTTCTTAGCATATAAAAACGTTTTAAAAGATAATTGCCTCAAACATAATGCCGATTTTAAGCTCTAGTTTCTGAACGTGCTAAATTTTTAACTTTTTTAATTTTATATGCATATGAGCAATTAGATCTTGTCATGTAAAATCGATAGTGACTTTGAAACATTTCTGTTATATTAATAACCTACACAAGTCGAGAATTCTTTTTAGACTGACTTTATTTCCAGTTCTCAATACTTACTTTCTAACTTACACTAATACTTATAAATAACTTACTTAGGAGAGAGAGAGAGAGAGAGAGAGAGAGAGAGAGAAAGAGAAAGAGAAAGAGAGAGAGAGTTACAATAGTACAACAATTTCCAAGCAACCTACAATGATAATTATCCATAATAATGATTATAAATTCATAATACAATTTCAAAATCGAAGAGATATCCAAAATACAAGAAAAGGAAAAATTAACCAGTGAGATAGAAGAAGTGGCGATGACATTGACCGTATAACTTTCCACCATTAATCCCTTCAATTCTCTCGCGGACAAAGCATGTTAAAGCAGCATTTCCGCCATTTTCCGCTCAATGTCAAATTGGAGGGGAACTACATACTTGGATTTGACCAGATTTGACGTTTAGTGGAAAAAAATTATTACCATACCCTTCAATGTAAAACTTATGGGCATGTCCACTCCATTTCTACTACCTCACTGAAATTAACAAATATTCGTATACTCTATAAGTGACAGCTGTACGTTTTTATCACATTCTCAAAACTCAATTCACTATCATCCTGTCGGCAATTGGAATTTCCGGCCTCGCGAATTGAAGCGATATGTCCATCATTTGACTAAGCTAGTTATCTTCATTTTTACGTTCCTCTTGCCACAGTCACTTGTAACCATACCACCCAAAAATAAAATAAAAAAAAACAGAATACCCTTATACAATATATACATATACCTGATACATGACTCGTGCAAGCATTTTATATCTTGACTTGACTGAAAAAAAACTAAAATGCCTGCCTATCCTTGTGTTCCGCATTTCTTCACAAGTGTGCAGGTTTTTTTTACGGTCGAGCAATTAATTACTGTCAATACGGAATTTATTGAGCTTAATCTGACATTATTGAAGATACATATTTCCCCACTTGATTATCGAATAAAATTTTTTTCCCTGCAACATAAATTAACTGAAATATTTTTCATCGTTTGCCATACTAGCAGCACCAGTTCTTGTCAGAGCGAATGTTTAAAAAAACGAATGAGGAATTCCAAAGTGCATGTGCAATTTTTTGCAGACGACATTATGTATAACTTCGTAAATAACACACACGACGAAAATACATATATTTTATTATATGAATAAAATGAGAACGACACAAGCTCAAGGTAGCTCTTATCAATCTTATTTCGATTAATTTTTTAGTACGTTTTCGATGCGATTCATTTAACCATTGCCAGTTAACTGTAAGATATAATTTATATTTTCATTTGACTTTCATTGGGATAAAATTAAATCTTAGTCCAAAAATACATTATTTTATTCATTATGTAGAATTCTAATGGGATCCAAATCTTCATTTATGTTGTCCATGAACTGATAGATCTTCTCATTTCTCAAATCCATATTGATTTATTTATGCCATCAGACCATCCTTTTAATTCCGCTGGCGAAAAAACCACTTCCCAAAATATACTTGTGTGCTGGAAAAATATCTTCGACGCCCCATAAAACACAATCACTCATTCAACCACTCCTCATCTCCAAGAAAATCAACATTTTATAATAGTGAATTAATTTTTGAATATTGTCTTTCTATTAAATCGTCTTGAAATTGATAGGGAATCGAGATTTTAGTTAATTACTTATGCCACAAAGAATGGTCTGATCTCCCCTCCATGTTTCACCACAATTCCGCGACGAGATATTGAAATGCTTTGATGTTTGGCGCGATGTTGTTGTTAATGTTGCTGAAAATTATGATGATACGTCGTAGTCGGATAATATCGATTTCACAGGTAAATCGAAATGAACTTTCCAGTACACTGTGATTTATGTGGATTTAATTTCTTGTTTTAATCGGCATTTTTTTCGTCTTGATGATCTCCGTCGAATATCGACTTTTAATTCTACGCAGATTGATCGGTTTTTATGTCTGGAAATCTATCTTGAAATTAGTATAAGATTTTAGGTTTTTTTTTTTGATTGGAATCAATATATCAGATTTATCGAAAAACACTTGTTTCAATGTCGAAACATATATGCGATATGAAATTTTGTTTTTATTTGTATGGAAATGATGGTTTCCGTGAATAATTTAATGGGTTAGGGTTTCAAGGTGAAAAAAACACTTTTTTTTGATATTTTTTTTTAGAAATATGGATAGGGCAAATTTGTACATTATTAATTATCATTTCAATTTGTACATTATTAATTATAATTTCAATAAATAAAATACTGCCATGCAAACCAGTGACAAAGGTTTTTCAAGAACGTCTTTGGAAAAAGACGATTTGTGGTGTTCATTGTATCTCAGCTGAAAATTATCGGAAATCACAGAACATTAAAATTTAGTCAAAGTATCATCAAATCCTCCCCCAACGTTATCTGATTTCAATTGTTTAATTTTAAATTTTTGGTCGTCATTTGAATTGAAAATTGCTATTTTTCACGAAAAATTTGGCTTTTTTGTAGATAGTAAACCCCCTCAGTGTAAAAAACAATTCTAAAACTTATCGTTGAGGGGAAGTATTTTACATATAGAAAGTGTGTGCCAAGTTTGAAATGAATCGGTAATGTGGTTTTTAAATGGCAGTGAACACGGACTTTTAAAAAATAATTTTGAGAAAATGACTACTAAACTGCGAGCTGTCGGAGCTACAATGATAGAGGAGATGGGACTAAGTATACAATAACTTCGAGAGTTTTGCTCTGAATGACTTCAAATTTTGGGATTATATTCTTGAAATGTTTAACTATAAGATAAGTCAAATTTTTTTTCACAAGTGCTAGCCTTTACCCCTCCTTAAGTGTTGTGCGTCTTCTTAACGATATTTGATGGAAGTTTCCTGTTTTGTTGTTTAGATAAGAGCTCATTAATAAGAGCTCAATATCTAGAGGTGTTCCCGGCTGAAGCTCTCATGATCAAGTACTGGGCTTACTGTCATTCAAAATAACCTTTTTTTCCTACGATAATGCCAAGGCTCAGGAGATGCTCTATCATGCTAAAGCACAATCTTGGTGGAAGGATATTTTAGGAAAGGGAGAGGAATAGTTTAATTTGCAGGAGATAGCGGTGAAAGATTCGTTTGAGCAACTGTGGCTTATAGTCAGCGGGGAAAACAGTAAATGGAAGACTATTCCACAATCATATTAACCTAGGTAAGAAAGAATCGTGAATTTTGACATAACGACTGGCGCTGATTAGATTTGAGTCGTACTAGGGTTTTCACATGCAAGGTATAACTAGTACGAGTACAGAAAAATAACTGTTCCAAACGTACGTCCGCTATCAGGGCGGACTGCCATGCGGACAGCGAACTGCCACGCGGACAGTAAATTACACCTAGTAACAGTGTTGCCAGAAAATGTTCGTTCATGGAGCCAAATTTGGCTTTTAAAATAGCCCAACACTGCCACAAAATAGGTCAAGGCCAAATTATGGTGAAAGTTTTTCTTATCAGATGCAAAATAATGTTTTTTTTTCCTTTTTCACATGGGTATTTATTTTTTGTTTGTTTATATACAAATCTCTCAAATGGTGGAAATTTGTATTTTCAATGTAATTTTCGTTTATGATGTAGTAACCGTGTAAATTGAAGAATCCATTTTTTGTATCGTATCTGGTGGTATTTTATAGTCGTTGCAACATATTTTTTTGAAATTCAAGAAAATTAGAATTCGCATCAAATATGTCAAAAAATTAATTTCCATTTCATTTCGAATTTTCATCTGTATGTTATTTATATACTAAACATATACATATCTACTATTGTATTAGGTACACGCCAGAAGTATTTCTTTGAAAATTTGTTACCCAGCAGTAGATTTTATTTCATTAAAAGCACAAGTTTAAATTTCAATCTTAGTGCGGACCACCTTAGGTAGACGGACAAATAATAGACTAGAAATAAAGTTCAGGTTCAACCGCAATTCAAAAGATGAAGTGAAGATTTTAAACATGAAGTGAAGAGATTTCTCCTCAAGATTGGGGAAATCAATTCTGAATTCAACTTTATATATATTTAGCAGTTGAAACCTGGGCTAGTCAGTGGAGCCCAAAAAGTTGCCAGTAGCCTAAAATTTAACTTCGTAGCCCGATTCGAGAGAAATCGCCCAATCAGGCAACAGTGCCTAGTGTATGAAAATCTTAGTACGAATCAATTCTAGTCCACTGTCCGCGTAGCAGTCCCAAAACATTCATTGAAAGACATTTGCTTACGGTTTGTGGTTTTTACTACATGGATGGCGGACAGTCATGCAGACAGCGGACTACTACGCGGACAGCCAAAAAAGAAAAACTAAACTAACAAATAAGAAAAAACATACGAAAATGTTTTTCAGTGAATGTTTTAGCAATGCTGAACTGATGATGGCAGTCCGCTGTCCACGTGGCAGTTTGCTGTCCACATGGCAGTCCACTGTTCGTATGTCAGTCTGCTGTTCACCGCAACAGCGGGCGGTGGACTGCCACACGGACCGCGGACTAGAGTTGGTTCGTACTCATGGATCGAGTACGTTCGTACTAGGACTTTCACATACTAGGTATAACTAGTACGAGTACAGAAAAATACCTGTTCCAGACATACTAGTTCCTCTGGAAGTCTTTCTGCATCGAAGAGAGCACAATAAAATTCAATCAATTTAATTTGATTAAATTTGGAAAAATGCTGGACTAAATGTATAGAGCTAAAAGGAGACTATGTTGAGAAATAAAACGCTTATTTGCCGAAAAAAATCTTTTATTCACTTACTAATCAATCTACCCTTTTACACTTAGTATCTAAGTGCTCAAATTGATTATAGATTAACGTTCATACAGCATACAGAATCAATTAAATCGAAGATCCTGAAAATGTCGACATATCCTCTTATTAACAGGAACTCCAAGCTACCCGTAGCCAATAAACAACATATTTCTAATTCAACTTTGCAACCCCAAAATATGTATGAAATACATATTGCAATAACGTATTTATATTAAATTAAATACGCATATTAAATATGTTATATATATATATATATATATATATATATATATATATATATATATATATATATATATATATATATATATATATATATATATATATATATATTAAAATTTTAATATATATATAGATATCTATATTATATTATCTATATTTATATTAAAATTTTAATATATATATATATATATATATATATATATATATATGTATATATATATATATATATATATATATATATATATAATTATATATATATATATATATATATATATATATATATATATATATATATATATAAGCGTATTAATTGTTTATTTATACATACAATTATCATCCACCTCGTTTAGAAAAATTGCGTTGAATCCCGTAAGTGTAAGTTGCAAATATTGCAGAATAAGTATCTGAAATCATTTTAAACCTTTCTTTTTCATTTTCCACCCACCGTCTTCATCAGCTGGCAAAAATAATAACTGTTTTGGAAGCCATAGAGCAGCTACAGAGAAAATATTTTAATAATTGTCATGGCTCTAACAATCCTTTGATCGGATCACATATCCGCAGCTAATACTGGCAATTCAGAAACTAGACCCAATTTTAAGACACATTTAGGTTAGATTTACGGTTCCATTAAGTTTAAAACTATTTTTTCTTCAAATACACTGCTTAGCTTACCGTACACGCTCAATCTAATATTACAGGGTGATTCAGATCAAGGTGCCTTGGGGTAAAACACGTGATTTTTTTAGGTGAGCTGATAAAAAAATGGTATCACATATCAGAATTATACCACCCTTGAAAGATTTCTCGACTTTGAATGTATCACAGCGAAAATGATTGCTTTTAGCTTTTGCACAACCCTGTGGACTCTAAATATTTGTATCTCGTTTGAAAAGTATTACAATAAGACCTCAAATAAGACCTCACTTGTTATTATTTGCAAATAAGTCTAACGGATAATCCAAAATTAATTTTTTTTGCATTAAAATTTCAAACAATTAACCCATGTATCTTTTAAATTTATTTCTGCAGAATGTAAATTTATTTCTTATTAAAATTGCTCTTTTTAAAAATGCTCACAAAAAATGTTCATCCTGCTACCTGCAAGCGAATATCTACATGAAGTCAGTATGTGTATTCAAGGACACCAAAAAATGTCATCATCTGAGTCACCGAACAGAGGAAGACTTCTTGAATCTTACCACATTACCCAACAATAACTTCTATAAAATAAGAAAACGAATTCTTTGTTACAGCATGATTTATTAAGTAAACTATTAACTAATTACAATAAGTGTTGAAAGTGGCCTTGTTCCTTCTCAATACATAGCTCTAATCTGCCAACTAATGATTGTCTTACTCCACTAAAATTATAACTATTACTTCTAATAAAGCCACAGGCGGGCTGAATTTTGCTCCAGAGGTTTTCTCTCGAGCTCACAACAGGTAACTTCATAAATAAAAATCTAACGGATTAAGATCAGGTGACCGTCGAGGCTGAAGAATTGGACATCCGCAACCTATCTATCGTCCTTTGAATTTTTCGTTCAAGTCTCCCTGAGAATAATATGGTGGTGCACCATCGTGCATAAAGCACAGAACCCTTCTTAAAGAGAGTGGGATATTATCGTCCAACATATCTTCTAATTCAGTTTCCAAAAAACATTTATTTTAAAGCTACTTTGATGATGCCCTTCTATTATGGCGTGTGGATCCTCTGAAGCCCAGTTGTGCAAATTATGTATGTTAAAAGCACCATCTCTACTAAATCTCTACTAAATAGCACATTTGCTGTTATTTCCCGCCTCTGCTGACGCATCCAGCGGCAGAATTCAAGTCATCGTGCAGTATCTCAAACTTGTATTGCTTACACCAATGTGTAACGGTACGGACACAGCTGACTATCATAAAGAGTACGCCAAACCCTTGATTGAGATACTCCAACTCTTTGCGCTATTCTATTGGTGCTGGTGCTCAGATCTGCATTTACTATCCGCAATATTTCGTCTTCTACGTCTTGATGTGTTCTTGATGCTCCTTGATCCAAACTATTAGAAACAAATGTCCCACGTTCCCTTGAGCACCTGTCTCTATTCTCAAAAGTACTGTGGTGAAAGATTTTTCGATTGGGAAATATTTCGAGATACAGCCGTCTGGCTAGCCCACTGTCTTTTTGAGCTTCGCCATAAATCAAATGAATATCTGCATATTTTTCATTTGAAAAAGACATAATCAAAACTATAAAAGTCTTTATTAGCTCCTGAATTTCCAGGAGGTGATATAAAAGTTTAAGAAAGATTAAATTACCTAATTTTGTTATCAGCTCACCTCAAGGAATCACTTGGTATACCCCAAGACACCTTGATCTGAATCGCCCTGTATGTATCAATGATCACAGCTTATATGTAAAGAGTCTGTCTAAACTCTACACTAAAAATATTGTTAGCTCAAAGTTATCAAACGCATCGATAAAGCTAATATTATTATTAATCATTTAGTTTTATTTGAACTAGGGCTATTAGAACACTTATCTGTCTTCTTTCTTTATATTTCAGGTCCTTTTAGTAACCAATGTATTTTCTTTACTAAAACAAAATAACCCGACCAACTTGTATTTATTGAGTCATTACAAAATTTCGAGTAGCTGATTGATCCTTACCGCCTACTTAATCCATCAATTTTTTTCCATTCCCAGTCATGATATCGTAATTAACAAATTTCCAAAATCCATTAATCTCCGTCTGTTTATCATCGCCCTTAATTTCAGACCGTATAACAAGCTACAATATTACTTACCTCACTGCTCCTTCTCTTCATCGGTAATAGCAACGCCGACTTCTTGAGATAATTTCTCAAGAGCCTCATACATATTCTTATTTCAATCTCCCAAAAAAACACGTATCAACGCTCACATCGCCACCATATCGTGGGTGTCCTAGTTTGACATCACAGAGCCATTAAAACGACATCCAACAGCCATGTTTCTCGAACGAAATATCTTCTTTTCTTTTCGTAAATTCTTTTCTTGCACTCTCCACTCTGTCCGTTTTCTTGTGTTCCCGATTTTTCTTGTTGCTTTCCTTATATCAATTTGATTGTCAGTCAGAAGCAGTTTGACGGCCATCATGAAGTTGACGTCGAAACTCCTGCAAAAAGGACGCGCAGGACGAAAGATGATAGCAGACAATAGAGATAAAAGCAACAACACCATCCGGTGGCTGATTTTCTAAATTCCTAATCCTGTTTATGAGCTCTGCCCAATGCGATTGTTGTAGTGGTGAACTAGTTCTACTATTCGTCTTCACAGTATCCTGCAGCACTGAACGGGTGCACACCACTTCGAAGGGTGTCAAGTGGCTGTCCTTTGTTCGTCATATGGTTCAAGTTAGTATTTGTAGACTCAAGGATAAAGTGCTCTGTCTGCGATTTCAAAGTGTTGGTATCTTCATTTCGAATCAAATCGAAAGGAGAGTTTTCTCTTCGGAACATCCTTCAGCCGTCACTCAAACCTGCGTTGAAGAAGGACAGAATATGAAACTGTCTTCGTCAATCTCCAGCTTACGCCATGCTATTCGTCACGATCTAAAGAGAAGCGACAAGAGAATATTGCGCATCCTTTCCCTCTCTGACTTGCCGCCCGAGGGACGAAGCTGTGCTTCGGCATCACTAGCACCACAGCATCACAAAAGATATTATGTAAGCATAAATATACAAAATAGTTTTGATGCTCATATTTCTATACACATCACGATATCGTCAGCATCCTTTGTCCTTGCGCGCATTTCGCACCAGTGACATTCGATGGTATTGGTTCAATACGGTGTCGGTCGGTGAGGAATACTATAAATGTGTGCAACGGTATTCGTGAAGGAGATATGGCTCTGGTATGCTGTACTCGTGCTCTTGCTACTGTGCCAGCCAGGACATCGCTGTCGTCGTCATGCCATGTGAAATGGTGAAATGCTAGCACACTGTTCACTGCTCAAAAATAATTTTTTGACAGATTTATAGCTATCGGCCTGTCTTAACTGTGAATTATGTCTCAGAATAGACGAAATATTCTTCTCCATTCTCTTGTTGGTTTTCTTTTGTTCCATTTGTTCTTCATACGAGATGGAATGGGAATCGTTATGTCTAGTACAGTCTTCGATGTTTGTGTGAATTCTTTAGAAAGGAAAAATTTCGAGGAATGATTTCTTGTGATATTTTTTATGTTATGGTTTTAAAAAGGAATCTCTGAACTCACAAATTTTGCCAAATTAAAACAAAAACCTAAGCTTTAGATATTTCAATGACCAAACCCATTATGTGGATTTTTGGGACAAAAGATTGTGGCTTGACCATTCTGTAGTAGATAGTCAATATCAAAACGAAAGAATATAATAGCGATAATAAAAGAAGCAAGGGGTATTGTACACCCCTTGACTATCCATCTCTCGTATGGCTGAGTGCGAAAACTCATCGCTTGATGGTTTTAAGTGCCTGCATGTTCACTTCTTCGTTGCAAAGTTCCTGATGGCCATCATAGTCGTGCTTCGTCCTTTTATTTCGCGTCGTCTCTTGTGATCTTTCACTTTTCTATTTTACAGCATTGACTTTACATTTCCGTAGCATTATATTACTTAGAACTACAACTACCCATACATTTTTCGACATTCAACTACGAAACAGACTATCGTAGACATTTCTAGCAACAGCATTGAATCAAGTCTCGGACGTGATAGTTTCTTGATTTCTTCAAGAACACACCGAAAAAAGATGGTAACAGTGGCGCTCTGATGATGGTAGAAACCGGAACAGCTAAATCGTTCTGCTCTGACTGGGGGGTCGAGTAAGTAAATTAAGCGTTGGAAAAAGGGGACTGACATTGAGGAAATGATATATGGCGAAAGGATATTTAAAGAAAAACGGGAGAGCTGCTCAGTGTCAAATTGTCATAAGAGGATGGCTGGGTTCCTTCCAGCAGAATTTGAGTGAGTTTATTTTCTCCAAACGGGGAGTTGATGATATATGATTTCGTTTTACAGACGAATCAGCGGAAAAATGTATTAAACATATTGGAGGAGGGTGATATGTAGCCATGTAGTTTAAATGGTGCGATTGAGCTGAATCTATGGAGAAATATATTTTTGGTTATTTATGGGGAACTGGGTGAAGCTGCAGAAAATTGACAGTTGCGGTGGCAAATTTATCGGAAATGATTTTTTCGGATTGTTAAAGATTTTTTGCGGCATTACTGGGTGACGTTTTTTGGGAGATCAGCATAGTCCATGAGTGTCGTCGTAGTGGTACTGGAAAATTTACAAAGACACCTTTAAATTGATTAATGCCTGATTGAAGTCAGCTCATAGCCCTAACTAAAGATGAGCCTGCGAACATAACCATCTGTCAAAACCAAACGGTTTTAGAGCAAAAAAAGGTACTTTTTGACATAGGCAAACAGGAGTGAACATAAGTGCCCATATAGCGCATAAGCGAACGTACATATGTCAAGTCGTATCTCATCACCACTTTACGTAGCCAAAATTGGTCATAGCAAAAATTGAGCAAAAGGTTGCTTAATGAGCATGCCACTTTTCTGGCTGTTCGGTAAGCTATGTTTATATTATTATATGCTTTGCGTGGTTTACCTCGGCGCATATGCGCACGTACGAACGCAGACTCATCACTAGTTGGACCTTATGCCGTCGTTTCTGATTATAGTGCTGAGTTGAGGTAAAGGATTTCTTTGAACATATAGTAACATTGTTTCTTAAGAAATTGTTCGCTTAAAAGAACTCCTTTAATCTTTTTGTTTTGCGTTAGGCAAAACATATTATTCTACTCAAAATAGCTAATTGTACACTGAAAGAAAACCTCTTGGTTGATTCAACTATTTTTAATAGTATTGCAACGATTCATTCAAAATCGTTAAATGAACTAAGGACAATAGTTATTTTTACTATGTTAATATAGTTAATTTAACGATATAAAAGTAGTTGGCTCTGGTTATACAAAAAATATCGCAACGTTCATGAAATCAACTGTTTTAATTGTTTCATAACCACGAAAATTAGTTGATAAATAGAAAATACTCATCACTTCACTCAAAACTTCAACGTTTCGAATTATCAACAGTTTTTATGGTACTTAAACTACTTCGCAATAGTTGATTTCAACAAACGAAATTCAGTGAGCAAAGTCTTTGGAATTATTCTACGCAAAGTAGAATAGTTTCAACATTTGGACGTTTTTCATGCTCCGAATGAAATTGTTTATCAACCACGCGTTATGGTGCATAAAAGTAATCAACCATTTTCTTATGGTTGTTTTAACTATAGCCCTAGTTGATGGCAAAACTAAGGAAAACTGTTGATTTTTCATACTCCTCATACTCCTATTCTATCATAGAAGTTTCATATGATACATGGCAAAATTGTGTTCGGTTTGCTGTTCAATATAATTCATATTCATGTTATGCTGTGAAGCCTTTATATTACGTTGCATGACGCTATTTTGTTCAGAATACAGCGTTTTCCGCTGTGGCAAAACAGTGGGCTGCGGCAAAGCGCAGTCAAAAAATTAGAATGCACTGTTTTGTATGGTAACGCGCACAATGGCTGCGGCCGAATTTGCGGCAGCGGCAGAATTTGCCAAATTTCTAATTTTGCCGCACCGCTAGCGGTGATACCTACCATAAGTTGGCATCACCACTAGGTTGAAGTAAATCTGATTGAGTTAGGTTTAATGGTCTGGCCAACCTAATCCTCGTACAACAGGATTTAGCAATACAAAAGAAAAAAAAAATGAATTTGGTTGGTGCCTTGATTGCATTGACAGCGACATTGTCGCTGCATTGTGATACACCAAATTCAACTGCGGCATTCACGCCTCCCTTGCCTATATTTCGTACTATGTATATGGTTGGAATACCATTGTTTGTGGTTGCTTACTTTTTTTGCACCACGGACGTTGTTTATCAACCACGGGTCATGGTGCATAAAAGTAATCAACTATTTTTTTATGGTTGTTTTAACTATAGCCCGTAGTTGACGCAAAAACAACTAAGGAAAATTGTTGATTTTACCAAGATTTTTCTTTCAGTGTAACAAAATACGTCAAATGTCAAAAAAAAATCAGTAATAAAACCTTCTTCCAAAATGTCGAAAAAATAATAGGTTTGAACACAGTCTAAGTTATAATGATCACCCATTTTGGAACTCCTCACCACGATTATGGTTTTGTCCATTTATTTGGTGCGTATTCAATGCAACAGGCAAACTGCGTAATTACATATAGGATACAATGAAAAAATAAAATGATAAGAAGTAAATGAGTAAATATAAATATAAGTACATATATAAAAAGTAAAGTTGTAACTAAATAAAGTAAAATTCATTAAAGCGGAAAACAAGAAGAAGAAAAAGAATACATTATAAACAGGAATAAGAAAAAAAATTAATTTGAAACAAAAATTTTACAGCGAACCATATTTTTAAAGATGGCAATAGAATGTGGTTGAGGACATCACACTTGACTACAATATTCAAGTACAGAGTAGATTATGGTAATAAACAGGTGGACACAAGTAGAAATACTAAATGAAATGTGGCAGGAACGAACCACGAAGACGGCAATCTGAGAAACCCTTCTAGTGACAGGACATGAATATCGAATTTCAGTTTGCTATCAAATATGACTCCAAGATCTGAGAAATGTTCGACGCAAGAGAGGATAGCATAAAGAAAGACATGAGTGTGAAGCTTAAAGGAAAAGAACATAAAAAAATACTTGGAAACATTAAGGGACAAATAGTTCAAATTACACCAACCAGAGAGAGCCTACAAATCATCCTGAAGAAGACGAGAGTCAGCAGAATTTTTGATCACCCGGAAGATTTTTAAATCATCTGCATATAGAAGACATGAGGACTTAAAAGTACTGGGAAGATCATTGATAAACAACAGATTCAACAAAAGTCGTCCTAAGATGGAACCTTGAAGTACTCCAGAAGAAGGGGAGAAAAATGAAAACGGCAAGCCAAAGAGGGAGATAACACAAGTGTGATCAGTTAAAAAAGAGGAGATCCAGGAAAGCAAAGATTCACGGATACCATAATGCTTTAGTTTGACAAAAAACAGCCTATGATTAACTGTGTCAAAAGTTTTGGCAAAATCAGTGTAAATGACATCAACTTGATTGTTGCTGTAAATTCCAGAAGTAATTGCATGAGAAAACTCGACAAGCTGCTAGTGGTGCAGCGACCTTTTACAAAGCCATGTTTTTGCGCTGCAAAGAAACAGAAAAAAAAAGAAACAGAGAAAACAGAGAAAAATACATAGAAAATACAGACAAAATATGTATACAGAGAACAAAATGAGAATACAACTCTAGCGCACCTCAACCTCTAGAAATACTAATGTTCGATGGGCAATAAAAGAATCGTGCGAATTTTGAGTGCATATTCTACCACACGTGCTCCAATCTGTTTCGAGTGCCAAATCACCTTGATCTTAGCAATGCGTTTAAACTCATAGAGCGAAAAGGATGTCAGGACTATCACTTGCATGAATTTCAAGATTTAAGAAATTTTTTTGGGATTATTAGAGTTCAAGGACGATTCAGCAGACAACGTATAGTTGCACAATGCCTATCTTATTTCCTTCTTGGCAGAGGAACGTAAGTTAGATAAGGTAGCATAATCTTCTTCAGATCAAGAAATCAAAAATTTAAAACGCCAGAATTTTTATTTTTTAGGGCTTAGGCTTAGACATGTAAATACAATTGTTAGATTTTTTTCATTTTCTTAAAAAATTCATGAGGTGAGGCAATGAAGAAATAAGGGCTACAACATCGATGTAGAAACCATCCAAATTTATAGCAGCAGTGCTAGAATGCTCCGAAAATATGGTCACCAATGAATTAAAACTTCGAGAAATTGCAAAAAACTAGAGATAAGAAGGAAAACTACGGAAAAGGGAAATTTTCAGATGATTCAAATTGTGAGAAGCGATTCTGTCGTCATATCAACGGCTATGAAAGAAATTGGGCTTGAATGTCACAACAAAAACCATTCGTCACAAGTTAGTAGAATTGAATTTAATAGATTTGGAAAAAAAAACAAATAAAAATTTGCTGATATTCACTAAGGCTATGTGATGATGATTGGTTGTAAAATATTCCAAAATATTTGATGGGGGTGACGAAATGAAAATCAACTTACTTGGAGTTGATATTAAAAAATGTTGCAGTTATCTAGCACGCAATGATTTCAATCCAAAATACAAAAAGAAACAGTAAAGCTCAGTGAAGGAACCATAATACAACTAGTATAGGACTGTTTCACTTCGAATTGTCTAGGGCATCTGTTTTGGGTAAAAGAAATAAGGCCACTTTGTTAAAATATAAGAAAACAAAATACTTCTTTACAAGGAAAAAGAAGCCACACATATCGAAGTTTCAACAAGATAACAAACCCAAGTATGCCCCAAAGAAGCAAAGTTGTTTTTCTTAATGGTCCAGTGAAGTCCGACATAAAAAAGGCGAAACTTCGGAAAAATTAGGGGAAAGCTGAATTTTGGTGGCAACCTTGGTATTGGCGTGTTGAACAAAACGTCAAAAGTCCCCATCGATTCGAGCGCTGCGTCACTTTTTATACGGGGTCAAAGGTCACCGAAAGTGTCCTTTCGTAAATATTTCAGTAACGGGTACGTCTTCAGAAAATCAATTTATGACGAATTTATAGCTTAGAAAATTTCCAACAAAAAAGATTTCTAAATTTTTTCCTGTAATTATAACCGTTTTTAAGATATATTGATCTAAACATTTGTTACTAACAGCATCGTCTTTCTCAACGGCATGTTGATATTATCCGATTTTGATTACGACTTGGCATGTTTGTGAGTTTGCTTTTCTATGCTTAAGAGGCGCATAAAAAAACCTGTAAACAAACTTATCTACCAGACTCCAGGATAGGTGGAAAAGTTTGCTCCGAAAAGTTACCACCACCCCCCGCCCCCCTTTGCCATAATCTAAGCTCCTTGTAGCGCACCTCCATAGCTCTGATTGCCTCGTGATTTTTCTTGAATTTCGGTCCCCTGAGTAGAAACTTGAGTTCAGGGAACAGTCAGAAGTCGCAAGGAGCCAAGTGAGGACTGCACATTGGATGGGGTACAGTTGCAATGCCTCAACCGTTCAAAAAATCGACTACAGGGCGAGCCACGTGCGATCTCGCGTTGTCATGATGCAGTAAAATTTCGTTAATGTGAACAAATCATCACAAATCACCGTGCACATTCGAAAACGCGCTGCCAACTGAAATGTCTAAGACTGCGGTAAGCTCTATAATTGTCATTCGTCAATCTTCGCGAATAATATCGGCAGCTGTATTCTGTAAAGCCTCGGTGCGAGATGTTAAAGGTCGCTCTTCGCGCAGCTCGTCAGCGAACGCTTTATACCACTTGTAGAAGGTCACCTGGATCATAGCATCTTTACCATACGTCTTAGTTAATAATTCATACCTTTTCGGTTCTTCTCGAGTTTCATTCAAAATTTCACGCTACAACATTGCTCTAACATTTTATCCATGCTGGACATGGTAGACGAATATTTAACACACGTTTCATAAAGCGCCACATACGTTCACTCACTACACCGGTCAACTTGAAACTAACGGTATTGTTGGCTAAGCGAATAGGTTACACGATGGTATTCAGTGCTGCCACCCTTCGCAACACATTTTCCCTCAAGGTCCCTACTATCATTACTTTTTGAACAGCCCTCGTATATGATAAATGCTTTGAAATGCTAAGGCAACATTATTATCTCTGACCTCAGTTGGTCTGGCCATATCATTGATATCAGCAAGAAAGCGAATGCCGTTTCATGCTTTTGGCGCAAATCTTTGCTGAATATATTCTTCGGAACAGCAATTAGCTTGTTCAAGATTTTTGTGCGATCCAGCCTAGAATGTGCTGAACCAGTCTCGAACGTGGGTGTTATTCGTGACCAGGGAACCTTGGAAAATGTTCAGTGCCATGCAATGCGACTTTGTTTTGTCAATAGCAGTCCTCCTTATGATGATTGACTTTGACGCTCTAACTCGTCCTTATTTTTGATTAGACGTCCTAGAGTCCTACGTCCTAAATACTGACGCTAGATTTGGTGAAAGCTCAAACTTAAAAAACCAATAACTTGTTAACGTCAGCACTTTCTTCCAAATCGAGTGTTCCCGACTTTAGACCGACTACCCGGCACCACAATAAATTCACCTAATGTCAACATATTTAAAAACAAATTTGATGATTTTACAATAGCTCTTTTACATTCCACTGCCTTTGTGCGCATTGAATCGTAAATAGATTTGGTAGCCTCCAACCTTTTACATCAAACAATAATAATATTAGTTCTAACTATATATGACATAGCTAATTAAAAATAAAACAATTTTTTCCTAAAAAAAAATGATACATGTACTCTCCTTTAAAATTAAAATTAATTTCCATCTCGACCATATCAATTCTTTTTCATCATCTTGTCCCGTTTCTACCCACTACTTTCTACAAGCGAATCTTTATTACAATCAGTACTCGTTACAAATGAAATCTTCCGAAAGAAAAACGAAACAAGAAAAAATAGTCCATTCCTTTTCACTGAGTGGACAATAATTCACCGAAAAATACAAGTTCATTTCACCGGACGCCGACAAAAACGACAACGACAGAACAGAAAAAAACCAACGAAATAACAAAAACAAAACGGAATGAATTAAGAAAATTAAAGAAGACACAAAAATCCTCGTAACAGAACAATAAGAATGGCAACAACCATTGCCGAACAACCAGCTTATTGTACGCGATCTGAAATGAAACATACCTACCTAGCTGGAATAATACAAACAAATGTTGGTAATCCTGGAGATTTCCCAGTTCACTCGGCTAAATTTACACATTTATTTGCTTCCTTTCTATCAGGAATGAAAATGAACATGAATAAATGAAAAAAAGCAAGACACGTTCTCTTATTAGTGTTAAGTATCGTCGTTTTCTCGAAAAGTCTCGCAGTATTCGCAGAAGTAGCGAGCTCTTTGAGCGATACCACGCCAGAATGAAAAAGACACGACAAACTCGAGGTAGAGAAATAATAATGACCTGTGAAAAGCATGTTCTTCGTGAAACAAATGATTCAAGTATGAAGCTGACTAGTACTGAACGTCCAGAGGAAATCAAGAAATATAATATCATTATTTGTTAGCTGATGGTATTTGTTTGCTTTGCATAGTTAAAAATTCAAAGGCTTGTAACTAAAAAGTGGGGCAGAGAACCATGTCGTCATATTCTTGCGATTTTCAGAGAAAATTCTAAAGAATCTTTTCGATTCGACTCTAATTTCAACAACATTTTTCCAAAACTCATAGCCTTGCCTTGCCAATCCAAATGCAGATATATACAACTTCAAAACCTTAAAGCATAAAATTTATCTCCCCTGACACTCTTCTCTCTTTTGTCGCGTCAAATATTGGAAAACACTCTTTGAAACGAAAAACAAATTCAAGCTCTTGCCGCGCTTCAAATTTGAAATGTTCAACTTTAGCACCTCTCTAACTCACCTCCTGCTCCGGCAAACATAACAAAAGAATCGCATCTCTTCCTCGTCTTGTGTCGTATAAACTATAAATCAACGTTACGATTCAAACGAAGGCCATGGGAGATGGCGAACTCAATAAACCCTCCTGGCCCCCATACACCACCCATTCCGAGCTTAAATTTTGTTCTTTTCAAGCTTGACACTTTATGTCTAATCGATGACGAAGGCAGTGGCGTCAGGTGCGCCAGTCCTGTTTAGCAAAATACTCCATTACGCACCTTGCTTGCTCCATCTCGTCTTTTTTGTCGAAATCGAATCAGCCATCATTGCAAAACACCCAGACTCAAAACCGTCTGCCACCACGTGTACTCAAAACACCATTGTACCGGTACGAGAAAATTATTCCGCTCGTACCGTTAGCGAAACTTATCATGGTGCATAGCCGGCTGGGATGCTCATGCCATGTCAGAGTGAAACAGAGTGTCGTTTCTATCTCGAGTTTTCTATCCGTCAAACAGATCCCCGTTTCTATCTTCAAGCCTTCCCTCTCCTTGTTTAGGGTAATTCGAATACATCCAATCTGCTTTGACCCATTCCACTGGTTGCTGAGTCGACGGTATGCAATTATATAAACGAACAAACACCTACCAGGTCCCCCATTCCACCATTCAAAGAACTGAGACATTCTAAAGATATACAAGCAGACTGTGACCTCGGGACCAACTCCCTCAGCCCAGTGGATTGCAGGGATGTCTTGTTTCATCATCGCTTGTGAAAATTTCACTCATTCTTTCGAAACGCTGTCCTGAAGAGAGATGCCTGGATTCCTCCGCCTTTCGGTCACGACTTGTTCTGTACGGAATCACTCCCTTGACGATACCAACTTCGCGCTTTTTGTCCTTGGCTACCATCATGTGCAAGCAGCGACTGCTACTATTGTATACTGACGGCAAGTAAATCGACGGAGTTAGTTTTCATTGTTCAGGTTTTGTTTGACTGTTTATTTTTATGTGATGAAATCACACTGCAGAAAGGTTGTATGAATGCAGATGCGATGGATCTGGAGCACCTGCTCTGCATGTCATTGAGCTCTGCAGACTATGAGTCTGTAGTTTCCGATACTAACAACGACAGTCTTGTGAAATATAAGTAGCTTTTCGTCCAATGGAGTTTATAGTGAAAACTATCCCTGATCTTTTTTTGGAAGGCAAACAGTTAGAGAAAACTTTAACTTGAAATAAATGTATCCGAATATGCACTGAAACCTAGTACTCCTTTTTTTCCGCATAGGCTCCTGTTTCAGTATGAGCGATGGAATGCTAGTCTCCCCACTACCTTCATTGCTTATTCTTTCTTCGTTATTCCATCCGTTTGACGAACAAGGTCTCCTCAACTATCTATACATCCCGCCATCCGCCTTCTATCCGCCAACTTCTTGACTGAAATGAGGGTGAACAAGGCCGAACGACTCGTCATGACTTGATTGCAGTCATTGGACAAAACCTTGACAGGAACTCGCGACGAAGCCAACAGCATCCGGATGAAGCCGGATAAAAGGTCGAATCTTGCAGACATATTTCCCGAGATGGATGGATTCCTCTCTTTTTTCATTCTGCCCATTGTTATCGTTTAGCTTCATGTCTATGTACTGGTTTCTGATGCTTGCTCTGTTTTATTCGTTGTGTTGTTTTTTTTTCTTTCGTTACAGGACTCGTTTCTGATCCTTAGACCTTTTGTTCCCGTCGTTTTCGCTTGACTTTCACCTTTTCGCGCTTTTTTCGTATGCTTTTCGTTTGCCATTTGTACTTTATATGTAAATGCAATCGAAAAAGGAATGCTGAGATGTATATTCAGGGATGGTGCGATTGTTGTCAGTTAGATGACTTTGCCTTTTGATTTTCGAACAGGATTTTTTTTTGTTGTTTTGTTTTGTTGTTTTGTTCACGCGAAATACGTCTATGAATGGTAGATTAAGCTGGAAGTAGGATTTTGTATTTGAAATGCATCTGAATGTAATTGGGTGGTGTAAGGTTGAATATGGTGTAGCTAGTTGGATATTGGATCGAGGAAATTAATGGTTTGTAAATATGGTTTTCATTAGACACTTTTAGGAATTTGGTTATAATTATTCGGTAAAACAGAACAATTTTATAAGCATTTTCCATTCGAAATAAATTCAAAACTATCAAACGAAAAACCTAATAACTAAAATTAAAGGACTTGAAGTAATATCCTTTGCTCAATATAAAAATTTACTACGATTCGTTCTGAAAAATGACCCCAAAAGTCAACGAACCTCATTAGATCACTGCCATAATCAAATACTTTTTTGTCCGTAAAAGTCAATCTTTTACTTAAGCATTAGTTTCTATTAAAACTTTCTCACAAATGCCCATTCTATTTGCCCACTCTACACTAAACAAAACAACCTAGCTCACTTAGCACAATCCAAGCACATGTTCCTGCCGCCAAAGTATCCGTAGATAGAACGTAGTCTTAATACGATTTTTTCATTGCTTACTGAAGTGTTAAAGACCTGTCATTAAATTTCTCGTAAAACTTGGAATTTTATGAGTGTTACGCTCTTTTTTCGGTGATTGATAGTTCGTAAATGTCAAAAATTACGAGACTCATTGTACACATTATGGGTGCATTGTGTATTGGGTTTTATTATGGTATGGATTTTAGCCTCACGCCAAGAATACGACCTACAAGTGTTTGGTGTTTTCTTAACCCGTCAGTGGCTAATATTATGCCTTTACAGCTATCGCAGTTTTATTGCACATGATTTTTTATGTTTGTTTCGTGTTTGTGTCTTCATTTGAAGATTTTAGAATGGCATGTGGCGTGATTGAATAGCGTGTTTTAGGGACTCATAGGTGAAGGTGTTGATGAGATTGGTAGTTACAAGAACTCGTGAATAAAATGTAATAAAATTTGAATGAATGTCTTGGAGGATTCTGAATTGGCTTTTCTTCAACTATTTCCGCACCCTTCATGTAATTAAATGTCAAGCTATTTTCAATTTGGAAGTCAATGGGTTGTTGGCTTTTTGAATTGTTAGCTTTGTTCTTTTTTGACAAATCGTAGCTACTAATATAAAATATCAATAAAAAATATCAATACTGAAGCACCTTAATTATTTTGCCATATTACAAAACATATTTGAATTTATCAAATAAATAAATAATTAAAATAAGAAACTCGTTTTTTATTGCACCACAATTCAGTCTAAATTTATTTGAAAAATTTAGCGTCATCTAGCGGATTATTTTTCATTTAGTTTTTAACAAATCTAGTGACTTTTTGATGCAGTTCTGAGGAGTTTCTTTTTTTCCTGGACAGCAACACTGGAGCTCCTAAAATGCACAAATCTGTGCGCCCAATGTGGGCATGTTTTATATTTGGCATATCATGTTTTTAATGGGTAAGAATTGGTTACGTTTCATAGTTTTCCCGCTTTAAAAAGGTATATTTTTCATTAAATCGACTCGGTTTTCCTCTCGGGAAACGCTTCGCTGGAACTGCCGTGTTTATCATTGGCCTTACTCGCGTCACTCAACTCGCTTCAAAATGAAGTATAGCAATGATTTGCAGCAAATCGTTCCGACTTCTAACCAAAATGGTAATTGGTTGGATCTTATTTTTACTAATAGTTACGACGATGTGGTGACTTACCCAACCGCTGATGCAGAGCATTTTTTCTCCAACACTCTTCACCACTCTGCGTTTACGGTCGAGCTACCTATATCTGATTTGACAATTTCCCAATCATACAACAATTCCGTTGTATATGATTTTCGAAATGCTGATTATGAGAGCATTAACCACCATCTAAACAATATTGACTGGAATAGTATTCTTTTAACGTTAGAATTGAACGATGCAGTTGATTTGTTCTACCAGTTGGTTTTCGATGCGGTTGAGATGCACGTGCCAAAGATAAAGAAAAAAGACTAACTGTCTGAGCCATGGCTGGATAGAGATCTGAGGTGTAAACGTAGTCAGAGAAACAAGCTTTATAAGATAATAAAAACCGATATCAATGTTAGCAATGATATCAAGGAAAAATATAATGATGTAGCTCAAACATTTCAAAGGCAGTCTCACCAAGCATATGAAAGTTATGTAAATATAGTCAACGAAAATATAATTCATGACCCCAAAAAAATTTTCGACTTCGTGAACACCAAGCGAAAATCGTCTGGTTATCCCACGTCCATGTACAAATGCAACTCAGTTTCTTTCTGATCCACAAAAAATATGCGATATGTTTGCCGACGATTTTCAAGAAGTTTTTTGTCAGGTCAGAGGATCATCTACCACATCGCCACTTTCTGAAATCTGCCAGTCGCTCATCGTTAATGAACTTTATTTAACCAGAGAAGACATTTCAAGGGCCATGAGAGAACTTGATTCGAAAAAGGGCCCTGGACCTGACCTATTACCTCCAAGCTTCCTAGTTAAGTGTGCAGAAACGATCATATAACTCCTGTAAATAATTTTCAATAAATTGCTGTCATGCATTACATTTGCGCGTTTCTGGAAATCAGCCCATATCACGCCGATTCTTAAAAGTGGTGATAAACGCTCAGTAGAAAATTATAGAGGCATCGCCATTTTGTCAGCCATACCTAAGCTGTTAGAAAAAGTTGTTTGTGACAAACTTACAATCGTTATTGATCCTCTTCTAAACGAACAACAACATGGCTTCAGAAAAGGCTGGTCTACTACCTCCAACCTAATGATAATACTCCCAAATGTGCTTTGTAATATGGAAAAAGGGCGTCAAATCGATACTATACACACTGACTTCAGTAAAGAATTTGACCATGTTGACCATGGTATTTTGAAACATAAACTCCAAAAACTTGGCATTTCAGGAAGCCTGCTAAACTGGTGGAATTGTTATCTTCGAAATCGAACCCAACATGTTAAATTCCAAGGTCGTCTTTCCAAAAAAATTACCATCTCATCTGGGGTACCTCAAGGCAGCCATCTAGGGCCGCTTCTGTTCAATATTTTTGTTTCTGATCTCTCGGAGATGTTATCCGACATTCCGCACCTTTTTTATGCAGATGATTTGAAAATATATCACCCTATTCTGTCGGAATCAGATGCAAATTTTCTTCAGCTGAAACTTCAGTCACTGGTGCAATGGTGTGAGCAGAATAAACTTACTCTTAACGTTGAAAAATGCCATGCCATAAGATTTTCCCGCAAGAGCTCTACTCTTAATTTCGAATATCACCTGAATAATCAGCTCCTGAAAAATGTTGATAGTGTCGTGGATCTCGGTGTCGTCCTGGATAAAAAGCTGCGTTTCAATCTTCAGTAGGACAGAGTTCTTGCAAGAGCTAGCAAGCAGCTAGGACTCATTAAAAGACGTGCGAATGAATTTAAGAACGTATGGGCTACCAGGTCTCTGTTTATGTCTTTAGTTCACCCTCTACTTGAATACGCTTGCATCGTCTGGAATCCTTTTTTCGATATTCATAGCAATAAACTGGAATCTGTCCAAAAGCAGTTCGTGCTTTTTGCCTTGAGAGATCTCTATAATCCACATGATTTCGAAAGTCTTCCAACTTATAGCTACAGACTTTATCTCTTAAATCTGACGACACTTTCTTCAAGGAGAGCGGTATTATCCTCATGCTTCGTCTTTGATGTCATTAGGGATTTGGTTAACGTAGAATATCTTCTATCTACTTTAATTTTAAAGCTACTGAAATTCGGACTTGGTGGATCTTTGCTTAGCTGGCTGACTTCTTATCTTGTAAATCGAACTCAGCTGGTAAAATTTCAAGGACTTTTATCGAAAAATATTTCTGCTACCTCTGGTGTACCACAAGGTAGCCATCTAGGCCCACTTCTCTTTAATATATTTATTTCTGACCTATCTGACGTCCTATCAAATATACCTCATCTACTTTATGCCGACGATCTCAAAGTCTATCATATCATTAAATCTAAATCCGATGCACTCTTTCTCCAGTCCAAACTTGATTCACTTGATCATTGGTGCAATGAAAACAAGCTCTCTCTCAACATTGCTAAATGCCAAGTTATAAGTTTCTCCCGAAAATACACCGTCTCACATAACACATACTTCCTCGGGAATAAGTTGTTAGCTCGAGTTGATAACGTTGTCGACCTTGGTGTTGTCTTGGATGAGCGACTCCGCTTCACCTTGCATTATGATAAAATACTTTCCCGGGCAAACAAACAGCTAGGCTTCATCAAAAGACGTGCCAAGGAATTTCGTAACCTGTGGGTCACACGATCCTTATACATCTCTCTAGTACGCCTCATTCTCGAATATGCTTCCATTTGCTGGAATCCGGCTTTTGAAACCCACAGTAGCAGACTCGAGTCCATACAAAAGCAATTCTTACTTTTCGCATTGAGAGAACTATACAGCCCTTACGATTTTAATACCCTTCCTCCTTATGAGTTTCGACTGGGTCATCTAAACTTATTAACACTTGCATCTAGAAGAAAGATGCTTTCGGCCTGCTTCACATTCGACGTCATTAGAGGCGTCATCAAAGTTGAATTCCTGAATAGCAAAATAGTTTTGAATAACCCTGTAAGAAACACCAGGTCCTCTCGTTTACTTAAGGAATATCCACACTCCACTACTTACGCAGCTAATGAGCCGATAAATAGATGCTGCAGGATATTCAATAGCATAAGTAATCTGTATTCTCCAACAGTCTCAAAATTATCCTTCAAATCCTCCCTTTTCAAAGCCATCCGCAACCCTTTATCCTAAGCTATATGTTCAATGTTTTATTTATTTGTTATTTATTAATTTGTAATTGATTTATCTTGTTAATTATTTTATTTAATTTTTCGTTTTATTTCTATGTACTCGTAATTTCCAATTTTGTTTTTTTTACTGTTTATGTTACTTGTACCTTGCTTGGTTGAGAAATAAAATAAAATAAAATAATAAAATCACTTTCAATAATCCTGTAAGACAAACTAGGCACACACGTCTCCTCAATGAGCATCAACATCACACTATCCATGGAGACAGGGAGCCGATAAATAGATGCTGCAAAATATTTAATAATGTTTCGAACTACTATTCCTCTTCTATTTCTAAACCTTTATTTTAAAAAAAATTATATACTGCTTTAAATTCTTAATCCAAATTATTTCACTTTTCTCATAACTTCCATATTGAGATAACAACCAGACAATAAAGTCTGCTGACACTTAGAAATGTTATTGTAATTTAGCTTAAGGAAAACAGTTTAAATTTGCTGTTGTTTTGTTACCTTGTTTGGTTAAATAAATAAATAAATAAATAAATTGGCCCTCTAGAATTGGCGTCTTGATAGGCAGAGGCTGTGATCATTTGCACAAGATCATCTTCAAAAAATGAATAGATGAAATTAATCAGATTGATTTTCGGATAAAATATAATTAAATTCAAATTCCATGTAAATTTTCTACCATCCCGACAATTGAGCTCGAAGTGGGGGACAATAACATTAATCAAATTATATCAATTTTTTACAAATTATTGTGCAGTTGAAATTCAAAACATTTTTGCCTACAAAACGTTCATTCATATAAGGGCTAACTAGTCTCCTCCAAACAATCGATGTTTATAGATTTATTGACTCTAAAATCTATAAAATAATCGTGGAAAAAAATTGTCACGCAGTCCATTTAAAATTCATTTTCGTGGTATCCTTCGAGCGCGTTAATCGTCAATTCAATAAAATTCCGACCTCATCTGCAGAAAAACTAAGCATGCTTAGATCATAATGATATATTTTCATAGTTATGTCCATAAAATCTATAGCCAGTACATACACGAGGCTTATTGATTACCGCAATGCAAACATTGTAAGCATCCCCATTATTCCATCAAGGAACCGAGCATCGGAGCAATGATATTTAAAGCGTCGTAAAATTATTTGTTGTGTCCCGGGAAGATACTACAGATGAGTATTAACTGATGGGACCACCTCTAATGTGTAACGACCGCGTAAATGGGTCGTTATGGGGCGTTTGAATTAGTGTTCCTGTCATATGTAGGTTCTTCCTTGGCGACAGTACTGGCGGCTGGATAGATGACGAAGGAAAATTCACACAGCGGCCCGTATGCGGAAATTACTCGATCTACCGGAGGCGTGTCACGAATGTTTTTCGCGGCAACAATGAACAATTTAACGGATTTGCTAAGGATTGGTGTGGAGGTGTTGAGTGGTTTTATATCTTTATTCTGGATGATAAATTCTGTTTTGAAATGCTTGGAGATTATGACGACACTGAGTGATGTGGATAAGAATAGTCATTTCATCATTCTTTGATATTCGTTTGCATGAATTCTGGCCGTAACAGAGCTCTGAGTGATTGAGGCCGCTGATAAATGCTAATTAGCAAACCATTCTACGCCTGATGCAAAATTGAAAATTAACTCTAAAGCAATATGGCCACAACCGCTTTCCAGAATGCCATCGAAACAAACTCATAATCATATTAAGATCATCGTTAAGATAGCACGTAACTGCATATGGTCAAATATAATCGTGCCATAATTGGTCGTTAGAGCTGATGATTGAGCTGATGCAACCTGATCAGCCGGTTCAAATGCAACGTAGTCCATTAAAATTACTTGAAATCCCATCAAAATGCTGTGAAATCAGCCTTGTCTGACTGCGCACGTATGAGATAAGTTCGAAGATTTTCATGTGGAATAGCTTTACCAGCGGATTCGCTGTCCGAAACTTTAATGCAATCAGAACCCCTGCGTACAAGGAGACGAGGGAATATGCAAATTGAAGATAGAAAATGACTATAGACGAACACCCTGAGTTAATTGCATCGCGTATAATTTTTACCGATTGAATTATGACTGATAGTTGTTTGCATAAATTGCAGATATCAAATTTGGTCCACAATACCCTATCTCTTGCGAAGTATTAATACATCGCCTCTAAGTCTCATCTAATGCCCGAGAAAAAAAAATCAGAAAAATCATATCGTTTTACAGCAAGTAATCTTCTGCAACCATTGCTCCTGCCCATCCCACGTTATCGCATTAAATTCATGCATTCCGACAATCTTTAATCAACGCGTATGTCCGCCATCTAATTCCATCGCATACAAAATACCTGGTCATTTGTTTCCGATCGCGGCATTTCTCAGGCCTAGCACCCTACTGGTTCGTCATAAATTCCAAGTTCCAAGTGGCCAATGGCACGAAGCACATGAGCTAAACCTTCAACAGGTTACCAACCACACCACACTAACCATTCTCGGATGACAACAAAATAAAATGACCACTTCAAAAAGTCATCTTCGAATGAAAATGAAAGACATTGCGATGGGGCAGTCAACGAGCCAGCGACCCCAAACGTCTCCTCTCCTGAATCAGCTTAGGTCCAGTCCCGGTCGATCTTCGACGCAAATAACTCAATGTCATGGGGATCGTATAATTAAATGGTAATGGACATGTGGATGGGAAAAAATTACTCCGACCAGAGTTCTTCATCTTTTCCAATTCACATCTTCAATGGCCAGCTTAATTTCATCGTAGCCGCCGCAGCTCGGGCTCATCATCTTCCCCCTGAAAATGATGGCCAAGACAACGACGATGACCACGATGGAGATGACGGTGATGAAGATGATGATTCTGATGCGGTTGCCATATTGGCGGATCGAAACAAACTAACAGATATTTCAGATAGTCTTGCTGAGTTTCAATCTTTTTTCATCATTCCACAATAATTTACGTGATGGTGGAGGCATTCTAAACCTCTTTTTTCATTCATTTCGTAATTTATCGTTGTCATTGGACAACCAAGAGTTTGTTTCTTCGATTGTACACTTTCGATCGACGCTTTCTTATACATGCTAATATATGACATTGAATGTTCACGTTCAAGTGCATCCGCCCGGTCTTCCTTTTGCAGCAACAACAGCATCATCAGCAATGCACTGACACTGACGATCAAGTGAAGTTGGGGCTAAGAAATCGTCATAAATGCTGCAAGCCATATAAGACTCATCGCCAACCAGTTTATTGAACGGTCAAGCGACACATCTACTGACGATTTTAATATTCGTTTTGTCGATTTGTCGCGGTGTTGGATTTGTTATCGGGGTGTTGATCCATTAATCGTGAGTAGTGATGCCATATAGATGTAATTTATTAAGTCTGTGTTGGGTTTTTGATCAACCACGGAAATATTTAATTATAATGGTTTAGGAATTAAAAATTCAGGTTTTGGTTGTAATTAATGGTAATTGATTGGTTCATATTAATTTTAGGTGAAAGATTAATTTGCACTTCTAAAAAGCAATGTTTCATTCAGGATATAGGAAATAATGCGGCTGGTCTTTTAATTCCTCATGCTCGTGGGACCAAAAATTCAAGTGAAAGTAAATTATTAAAGGAAGGAGTTGCCTAAAATGTCTCGAAGCTAAAGAGTCCGGGGCCCTCAAACAATGGAGTTACAGTGCTTCCCAGTGGATTAGCTAGCAGTAATTAGCAAAGTAAATTATTAAAGGAAGGAGCTGCCCAAAGTGTCCTAAATCTACAGGCTTCAGGGCCCTCAAATAATGGAGGTTCAGTACTCCACAGTGAATTAGCTAACAGATCAAGGAACCAATCATGACCCAAAACGAAAAAATATTCCTGCTAAGGACACTAGAAAACAAAAACAAAAAAATGTCCAGATCCAAGAATGACACTTTAAAAAAAGACAAATGCCCAGGAGGACAATGAACAAAAACATCTAAAACATCCTCAACCCAGTAAAAAGCAGCGATAGATTATCTATTCTGCGGCCTATAATGGTGTCAAAATAGCGACTATGCCAAACATTAGTCCGAAGAACCTCTTTCGATCGCCCAATTAAACGAGAGAGAAAAGGTCAAGTTAGCATCAACAACAAAGTTGGATACGTATTTCTTGATTGCATAGACAGACGAACGGCGGGATGCCATGAAATCGATGGAAAGATGAAGCAGGTAGTAGGAAGAAAATCCGGTTCTCAGCTCTAAAACCATTGGTGGTTACTTCCCCTACTCGGCAAACCTGGCAACGGATAAAATCCTTGGGTTCGTAGAATGTCACAATAGGGACATCAATATCAAACTCTGGTGAACATTATTTAGGGGAAATAAAGGCAAGTATGCTATGGAAGAGGCTAGCCAAAATTCAGCCTACAGGGCAGGGAAGAAGATAAGCGCCATGAGTGGACACATCATTTACCACCGATCAAAGAAATCATCTCATATAAAAAGGTTGAATAGGCAATAACGTCTTTCAAGCACTTTAAATCACCACAATAATATGGGATTATTCTAATTCTAGTGCAAAGAGCTACAGAATCCTAGAAACTGGTGCGGGTAGTGACAACAAATCGGCTGATCTTCCAAAATCGTACTATTCAGTGAACATATCGTTCAGATTGAAGACCCTAGGGAGATGATCGATCTCTACATTCGAAGTGATCTTATGGATCTTTTATCTTCCCAAGGAAATCACTCTAGGCGTCTTTATGGAAGTGGAAGGAACTTTGGACCATGCACTCTAGAGTAGACAACAGTAGGTAGTGAAATTAATGAGTAAAGTTTTGCCGTGACGGCAAAACCATTTTCCAACATAATATCATTTTCCAAAAGCTGGAAAAGGGAGAAAGCACCCTAAAGTTAGGCCCACAGAAAAAGGAGATAAGAAAGAGATACAATATCTAGGAATACATCTAGGTGAGAGACTCATCTGGAACAGTTATCGAAAAAAAGTTAACACTGAAGGCTACTAAGGTTTTTGGAGCAGCAAACCAAATGTTTGGACGCAATTGAGAATTATCTGCAAGGAAGACACTCCAGACATACAAAGAAATGGTGAGATTTGTCATACTATATGGATCAGCAATGTGGTGGATAAATCCTAATAAAAATGCAGAACTACGGTGACCAGAAAACCTTCTAGAAAAAGTTATCATCAATATCAACAAGGAACAAATTGAAAAATAGCAATTGTTGTAAACGGTTGGCTCAAAGATAGATTGTACGACGTAGGTAAAAATGCAACTCCTCTCTAAAGAAAAGTACATTTTTCTGCTATAATAAATATAATAAGATAAGGAACACTAAAAAGGCCATCATTAAGATAAATAGAATGAAGTCTACTCTTAATGGTGAGAAAAGCCCTAAGTGAAATACGGGAATAGAAGAAATTACCTCAGCTTCAGTACAAGAATAAGAAACAAAAAAAGCAATGACTCTCCATAAAAGTAGTATAAGAATCCTATGTGGGGCTTTGTAAAATATGTCAAAGATCAAATTAAGAAAAACGCACTTGATAAGATCAATGTTTTTATTTTATTTTCTTAACAACGTTGCGCATACTTTAAATTACTTCTCTGTTACACGGCGTCTGAGCGACTGCCCCCTTTTCTGTTAACTCGTTTTCGCTCTCGTCGCCTCGCGTCTCTGTGTTTGTTAGTCTGACAAATACCTCTACAGGATTGGCAAGGAGCAAGATGTCTGCTATGGGTACTGCGGAGAAGCGGTAGAGAGTTTAGAACAACTTCTCACTCACTGTCCAGCACTAGTAAAATGAAAATTAGAGCTTTTTGATTCTGCTCACTTCGGTACATAGAAAAAAGTCCCGTCTGAGGACAAATCCCAGCTCATAAGGGGGCTGGATATCTTATTGGGCAGAACGCAAAGGAGGCAAAATAGACCCAGCAGGTCGCAGTGCTCGAATCCATTTAAACCCGCTCAATGCAATCAAATAACACCGGTTCACAAAATTTAATCCTCGTCGTGCCACACTAACTTTTTTAGTATTTTTTATATGTATTAGGTATTGTGCATAAAAATACGCAGCTATTTTTTTTTATCACGTATGAATTTTATTTGGTTCAGAAAAATAAATTATAAAGAAAATATTAAATAGTTCTCCAGAAATATGTGAATAACGTAGTTTGTAAATTAAAGGTCAATGATTTTCTGTAATAGTTGGCTTCCGGTTGGTCTCTTTTGATCGTCCACTAGTAGTCATCTGACATCCTCTCCATCTTTGAATTGTCCTGATCGAACATTTGTCCATGCTCATCACTTACAGTACCCAAATACGCTGGGGAAAAATCTGAATGTGAGTTGCCAGCTTCATGTGTCAGTAGAAGCTCGTAAATCAATTCTCTATGGCTCTTACTCTTATGGCTACCCAAAAAATTTGCAACTACGTTCTTAAAGCATTACCAAGCTGATTTTTCTAAAACGTTCAATTTTTCTATGAATTTCGTATCTCTTATTTATTCCCTGATTTGAGGTCCTACGAAAATTCCATCTTTGATTTCAGCTTCACTTGTTCAATTAGCTCGAAGTTGAGGGCTGTAAATCGTCAGCCTTAGACGATATAGATGGAACTGGTAGAATTAAATTGTCATCATGAGGAACAGGTCTTATTGCTGAATATAAATTAGGGTATTGACCTGTGTGTTTTGTCTTTGGATTTATGCTTTTTATTGGAGTAAGACAAAAATAGCAGTCTGGAACATTATCTCTAGGCTCAGTCCGTATCATGGCAATAACAAACGGTATATGACGTGATCGTTTCTTCCAGTCAGTTAAATTTTTTTACACATATTATGCAACAAATATGTGGGGCCCAAGATTTGTCTTGAGGAGTCACCCCAAACTAAAATACTCGCAGTAACACTTGAAAATAAGATCAAAAAAATTTCACCTCGACTTTTGAAAGTCAAGTCAGTGCACCACAAATATAACAAAAAGAGGTAGGATCGTCAATAAACTTTCTCGACATATTCGCGTAAGCACAGAAGTTAATTGAAACCAAAAAAATTTAAATTAATAGTGAAAACAAATATATAGCACTTCTTTTTTACGGCCGTTCATATGCGTTTATCGCTACAATACCAAAAATGAACTTGACCTCATCACAAAAAAACCGAGGGTGATTGAGAAAAAATAAGTGCGTTTTCGCAATGAGGGTAATTAGTCAAAACACGAACACCTATCAGAGTTCGTGTGGCATGACCACTGTCGATCAGTGTAATAAATTACAGCATGATTGTCTTTAGCACCTGGTAGTTTTCTCACGAATATCCCTCCGAGCTTAGACTGCTTGCCATCAACAGTTACAAGGATTCTTAAACTCTTACAAAGTATTTTACCACAGCTTACTCAACAACAACTTGATTTACTCATGACTTACTTTTTTCAGATGTTCAACAATAAACACAATCAACCATGCTTGAAGAGGACCTTGACGACACTCATTTATGCATCAAATGCAGCCGAACTATCGTCGGACTAGAAAACTACATTGAACATAGAAAATCCAATTGTTCGACCAAACCTCCAGAGCCACCAACGAGAGATGATCCTGAGCACTCCGAACATCGATACAGAAACTATGACTTTAGTGAATCAGGCAACTTTCACAAACCCGAAGAAGTAGACAAGGCCAATAAATCACTCAACGACTCCTACGAAATTCCTTATGAGCTAGGTGCTGATTTATTTTTCTCATCTCTCGAGCTGCAGAGCAGCTCTCGAAAAACGATCACAAACTCAACACCTGTAGCGTCAACTGGTGGAAAACAGGGTTCAACAAGTAAAATACTCACCAGAAAAGCAACTGCAGCACTTTTGTCACATAACGAGCCAAACGATAATGGCTGGATAAGTCCAAGTAACAACACTGACAGTCTCATGAAAGCAGTCCGCGACATAAGCGGCAACAAAAAATGTGACAATCTATATATGGTTCCATTTCAACATGATTCGCCAGAGCCCACAGACGATGAAGATGATGACGACGATGAGGACTATGAAGAAGGTGCACCGCCTTCGACACATACCGGAGGTAAATGGAAACCAGGAAACACGATTTCTCCCTTGCGAAGTTTACCAGCATGGGATGACCGATCCCATTGGGACGCAGCTGATCCTGATGATGATAAAAACGCCAAACATCAAGATAATGATGACGATGATCATGACTTCATTCCTCCGCCAGGGCACACTAAAGGCAAATGGGTGCCAGGAACTAAAATTATCAAACTCGACTATAAAGAAGAGGTTGAAGTTGAGAAAATATTTTCAGACCAGTATTGGTGCAATACTTGCAACCGGAAGCTAGCCACAAAGCTTTTGTACGAGCGACATATCAAATCAAATTTGCACTTGAAAAGGTCTTTGCCCGAACAAGAGCTTGAACGTGCCAAACATAGTCTTCCTAAGTTTTCGGAGCGCGTAAAGAAACGGTCCTTATATTTGAATGAGAATCTTTATATAACACCAAATTTTTCCTCAGACGAAACCAAACCTGTATCACCCAGTGTGAAACGTCGACGCAGGAAATATTTTATGAAATGTGATACTTGTAAGATGCGTTTTCGAAAGGAGATGCTTGGCAAACATCTGATCTCGCATTATCATTATCGTCGCATATCCCGGAACCCTTTCAAATGCTTCGAGCTAGTGCTGAAACATATTGACAAAATAGTCTACCAAGCTCCGTATCAGTGTCAGCCATGTCGATTCTACACCAACACATTCGACGATTTCATGGACCATTGGAATTCGGAGGACCATGCTGATGTGGTCGAGAGTCCAGGGCGATTTTCCTGCAACTTCTGCAAATTTGAATGCGAAGATAACAATCAGATGCGTCGCCATTTGCTTGGGCAAGAACACAACGAAGTGATCCTGGCGGTCAACAGATCATTTCCCATCGTTATTGGGAAACGCGTTGTGATCGAATGCCCGCAATGCAAACAGGTATTCCGTTATAACATCGAACTGAGAAAGCATGCTGCAGAGTGTACCCGCGAGCCTGCTGGGACAGCTTCGAACGACTATCAATCGAAATACATTTGTGACGTTTGTCAGGTATCCTGTAAATCAAAGTTAGCTCTCCATATGCATAAGAGGCGTCAACACAAGCAGAGAAAATTCTACTGCTCTATATGCAAGATAGAATTCTCTACGGCTGACGATGCTAAGAAACATCGATCAACGCCATCGCACCGCGTCACCGTCGCAACTTTGAATAATTCAAAAAAACTGACCAGGAAATGTGTACATTGTGGCGAAGTTCAGGAAAATATTTTGGAACTGAAAGAACATATAGCGCGAATTCATCCTGAAGCAAAACGTGTTTGTCCGTATTGCGGCGATAAATTTACACTGCCGCAGGAGATCAGTCAACATATCCGGGCCAAGGTGTGTCGAGCGTCGACTTCGAGCCGTGTCCGGGAGGAGTGTGAAAATATCGATGACCCCGAAATCGCAGAGGCTGTAAAGCACATGGTGTCGTCTTTTGATCCTGGCGATCCTGCAGAGAAGTCGGCTGATTGCGACGATATCAGTGCCAACGTTTGGAGTTGCACTAAATGTGATTTTCGGTAGGTACTTGTTATTGTTTTCTATTTTCCCTAGAAAAATTAGAAGGAACTTTTTATCAGCCTTAAATATTTTGAATTTTCTTTAAAATTAACCAATATAAATTATGTATTAAATTTGTCTAAAATAAATGAGAGTGCTTTGTTCTTTGCTTAGCTTAGTTGCGATTTCTTTTAAATTAAATTTTAGTTTTTAAATTATTATTTAATTTGACATCTTCCTTTTAATCATATATTTATTTGCGTATGTCTTCTTAACCCTCCCAAAAACCCAAATTAACACTAAAACCTACGAATTTCATCACAGATCTGATCTCAAAGCTGAACTCTTATATCACGAAATTCTGCACAAACATCCGGACATTGATGGCCAAACACCGCTCCAATGCTCGCTTTGTGAAAAATCCTTTCGGAAATACTCGCTTCGCTTTCATCTACGTCAGCACACCGATGAAAGAACATTTCAATGTAGCCATTGTCCAATGAGATTTTCAAGAAACTACAACCTGAAAACACATATCGAAAACGTGCATTCCTGGACTGTTCAAGATAAGAAAACCGTCGAACCGGATCATGGTGAAAATGATGAAAAAACGTTGGTTTATCAGTGTGATTTTTGTGGAAAATGCTTTAATAGCAGGTAAGTAATGATTTGAAAAATTAAAACTCGATTTTCATAAAAGATTAGATTGAAACAGTCTCAATTTCTCCCTTTTATTTAAATCCCGCTTTTAAACCATAAAATATTTCGACGAAGAAATAGAAATAATGTTTAAAATGTGACCATCATTCTGTGCTAATACCTATCGCAACCACCCCTGACCACATCCCTTGTCATACTCATTCGTTCGAATGCAGCAGTAATTTACTTGGTCCCAAAATACATGTCCTCTGGCTAGTTTTGCATCACCATCAACAGCTTTTCCTGAAAACTTACCGCCAAAGTCTATATACGAACGAACTACGCTCATCGTCATCGTTGGTCGTTGTCCTTTTGTGTGAAAGTGCAAAATATCTTTGGTCACATAAAACTTACCAATGCCAACCGTTATAGTTTCCGATATTGGTACAATCTTGTGCAGTGCACCAGTCTCGATTTCGTTTCGCTTCGCTTCGAGACGAAACGTAAAGTCAACTATACTGCCGCTCTAGTGGTTTTGTTCTGTTTGAAGTATCATACTTACAGTAAAAGTGATCCTTACCGTATCCTGGAAGTTTACTAGCTCAGTTCTAGAACGGAACAGTGGACGAACGGTTTTCAGTGTCGCATTTCGACAAGAGATGGAGAAACGTATAGGGCCATTTTCAAGGTATCTACAAGATATATTGTAATGTCTGTGCCTGAAAACTACACATTTTTCGAATAATATTTTTAGTTTCGGTGACAGAGACCACAGTTTGGATGATATTACGAGGGTAGGTACATATACTGTCGTTAGATAACGAGAGATACGAATGTCGAATTGATGGGGATCGATGAGAGGCTTTCAAGCCCTGAAAGGAGGTAGATTGAATGGAATCCTGGACTCAGTAGAAAGGAAAATCAAATATAAAATGAATCTCTTCATTTCATTGACAGTCAAAACCATAATTTAATGTGAAAGCCAACGCAATTTTCACTCCAGCTTTTATTTCTTTTACATTCAAAGACTGACACGCAATACAACTAATCATCGTAGTATTCCTGTCCATATAAATATTCAATACACCAACCCTAATGTCAAAGACTACTTTAGCTTCCTTCACATCATATTAAATTATTGACGAATCATCATAGGATTCACAAAAAATTGGAAAAAAATGACAAGCATGACTCCTCACTTTCTTCGCGTTACGAATCCGAATCGAAAGCATCTTAAAAGTATGAATTTCTACCTGTCTGATGATGAAAATACTTTGATGAAAATACTTTTATTATACTCCTTGTTAAAGGGCATTTTTGATGTTGTGCCCATTATTATCAATAACCGTTCGAATGATGACCATTCTGGATCATCTCAAAAGAGCCACTTAAAGACACAATTGATTTGAATAAACTTTTGTACATTTGAGAAATAACTGATACAAACTTTTAGGAAAAGTGAATAATGAAAGTCGATTGATTTTCCAAAGCAGCTTTAAGTGATAAGTTTAGATGAATGCATTGTAATTGCTTATAAACGTACTAAGGGAATTATGGAGTTGGGGGGGCTTATGAGTGCTTACATTGACAAGATGGGGTCTTTGGAATAAATCGATTAAAGCTCGAGTTACAATCAATACAACACAACATTGTTGGACAACAGAATGAGTTTGAACACATGAAAACGTATGAGAGCAGTTACTATGATGCAGCACAACTTTGTTGCGCAGCAAAGTTTGCTCATACCTCAAACTTGGCATGGCAACAAAATATTTGAAAATATTCAATTCCACCAGTTTCTATGAACGTCCGGGAAATGGGAAATGTCACATGCAAATGAAAATCAAAATTTGTTTCTTTTTTGTCTCATTTTTGGTTTGCATATACTCTGCAGCTTTTAAAGGATAAAGGACTCACTGATATCAGTTTTCAAGACTTTAAAGGATCCATATTAACAAACAATAATTTCGTTAATATAGCCAGTGACAGATGACGGTAAATGTTGTGTTGCATTGATTGTAACTCCAGTGTAAAGCATTTAACGTCACTAAAAATTCTGACTGAAGCCCTGAAATGTATTCGACGCGAAACGAAACGAAGTGTCAAATCCATAGATATGAAAGAATATGGATACGAAATGGCTATCCGTGTACCCATACGTGAATGTGCCTTTTTTAATACACGCACAACATTGCTCTCTCACGAAAATTCCGCTCAGTGCGCCCCTTTCTACCGCACTCACAACCGAAAATCCTTAATGCTGGGAACAACACATCGGTGTAAAAGCGTGCAACGGGCAACACGGAAAGAAACGTCAATGTCAATTTGATTTGTTTCGGGGACTGAGAGCATTGACTTCCAGTCAAAATTTATAAATTTTTCGGCGAATTTGGTGGAAACGTGCATCTACGTTTGTGCGCAATCATTTGTGTCGGTTTGGCGAGTGAATTAGCGGTAAAAAATGATAAAATAGTGCGATAATGAAGTGCCGCGTTCCAGGCTGCAAAATAGCTACCGAAGTGCTTCGCGGGGGATATCGTATTTCGGGTGAGTAAAATTAACCTTTGGCATCAATTTCTGTTGGTTTTTGTGTGAAATCATAATTAATTTCTTTCACATTTTAATCTGCACTGGCTGGTTCGGGGAAAGAAATGTCGAACGACGTCCAAAATGGCGATCTCTCGTGCTTTTTGTTACCATATGAACTGTGTAGGGCACACACCAGTACCCCATTCTCACACCAGTAAACAAAAAGTCGAAAATAAGCACATTTCTCTCGGTTGATTTCTAATCCATTCTCTCTTATATCTGTGGTCAAATCCGATACAAAATCAGCCTGGCTCGGAATTTCATTTCGTTTGGTTTTGCTCGTCAGTAATGTGTTCGGAGCCGTATAACTGTCTTCGAAGACAACACAGTGACTCGCTCTCAGATGGCGCTGCACTATGTATAAGTTTGTGGCGACTAGCCGAGAAGAAGACGAGCTTCGATATCCGACCACGAGAGGCGTTGAAGAGCAGGAGAGAAGGAGAACGTGAAGACGAAGAGTACGACTGAAACCGCCATGATAAGCAGATCAAACACGAGAGCGTACTTTGTAATTATATGTGAATTAATGGATTAAGAAATAAAATAGGATTGTGCCTTGTGAATAATTGTTTCTGTTAATTAAAGCAGTGCCAAATCCTACAGTGGTGACCCCGAACTCCAAAAAAAATTCATCTGTGAATACATGTGCGCAGTTGCTCAACACAGCGATCTCCACAGCGATCTTAAATCAGTCAAAATCTTCGGTTTCCTGCATCATCCTTCGTCAACATGACTGAACCAGTCGCATCGAAGTCAGATGCAACCGAAACAACTCCTATTTCAATCGATCGCGTGGTGATGAAAGTGCCAACTTTCATGCCATCGGATCCTATTCTTTGGTTCGTGTTGCTTGAATGCAATTTCAAGAATGGTGGGATTACACGCGACAGTATTAAGTTCATCCACGCAGTTGGAGCTCTCGACGAGAGATATGCTCGCGAAGTGCGTGACATCGTCACTTTACCAAGTGGACAACGATCATATGAGCTTCTGAAAACCGAAGTCATAAAACGCATGGGCGTTTCGCAGGAAGCGAACACAGGCCGGTTGCTGGAGAAAGAACCGATCGGAAACCGAACTCCTTCACAGTTGTTACGATACCTGCGGAGCTTAGCTGGTCCTGACTTTCCTGCTGAGGTCCTCCAGACGCTGTGGCTTAGCCGCCTTTCCAAGCACTTACAAGCATTGCTGGCGGCGCATAAGGACAAATCTTTGGCTGAGAAGGCGGAAATTGCAGACGTTATCAGTGAAACCTACGGTCCGCTTGCACACATTGACGAAGCCACAAGGAAAACAGGTGTGCCAATATGTTCAGATACACTTCAAAACAGAGTAGATGGTATGGAGCGAACACTAGCCTCAATTTTGGAGAAAATTGAAACACTCGGTGCAGCTCGTATGCAGCCTCCTAGTGCGCGAACTTTTTCATCTGCTCCAGTGCGGATGCGCCCTTCGCCTCGCGCTCGTAACACTTTGTGTTAGTACCACCGCCGCCATGGCGAGCAAGCTACAAGGTGCCAGAAACCGTGCTCCTTTAGTGCCAACTCTTCGGGAAACGAGCAGGGTGGTCGTTGAATGCGGCCGACGACCTATGCCCCTCGCCATCCAGCCGCCTTTTCATCGTCGATCATAAATCCCGTATTAAATATCTCGTTGATACTGGAGCTGATCTCTGTGTATTTCCGCACAGAAATTTGCCACATACTAGGCAGAAGTCAAATTATGAATTATCTGCTGCTAACGGTTCTGCGATTCCAACGTTTGGCATTGTCAGTCTGACACTCGATCTGGGACTTCGTCGTGCATTTGTAGTGGCGGACGTCACAAAACCGATAATAGGTGCCGATTTCTTGGCGCATTTTAACTTACTTGTCGACATTCGGAACAAAAAACTTGGCGATGCAACAAGTCAAGTAACATCTTCTGGCGAAGTTGTACAATGCAACTCAAGCACCATCAAAACTTTGACAGAGTCTTCTCCTTTGTACATCACTGAAAGAAAAACTCTTGGTTGGTTCAACTATTTTTAATAATATTGCAACGATTCATTCAAAATCGTTAAACGAACTACGGAAAATAGTTATTTTTATTATGTTAAGATAGTTAATTTAACGATATAAAAGTAGTTGGTTCTGGTTATACAAAAAATATCACAACGTTCATGAAATCAACTGTTTTAATTGTTTCATAACCACGAAAATTAATAGTTATCGTTTCTGATGCTTGTAGTTTGGATTTAATAATAAAAATCCGTAGTTTCTCCTACTACAAAATTGTTTATTTGCGTAGATACGTATTTCGGGAGCTATTTACTCCCTTCTTCAGTACTTTAGCTACTAAATCATTTGTAAGGTCACATGGGCTTAAATACAAAATCGGTACAAAGATACAGGTAAAAATTATAAAAGTTACATTAAAAGTGGGAAGATTCGTAACTCTGGTAAAAGTAATTAGATAAGTATTAAAAGTAGTTAGTGTAATCCGCCCATTAAAAAGTAATTAGTGTAAAACGCTCATTAAAAAAGAGTAATTAGTGTGACACGCGTTTTGTCCATCTTTTGGCGAGCAGTTTTATTAATTTGGATGAACAATTTCCTTCGTCTGTGTTCATCAACTTTTCCGAATCCTTCCGCAATATTTCTAAACTCCCCCAAGCGTCCAACGTATGGGGTTTGTTTACGTGTCGTAACAATTCCAGGTTTTCTTTCGTCACAGAATGTCCTTCTTCGATAATATGCATTGCCACCGCTGATCGAACCGAATTAATTCCTCGTCTTTCCCCGCTTGCTACTTCCTTTATGTGCTCCTGGAACCTCGTCGTGATGAGCCGTTTCGTCTGGCCAATGTAATATTTATCGCAATCACCGCAGCTTATTTGGTATATACCGCTTTTTTCTCCGTCCGTTAGTGGGTCCTTCTCGCTTCCTAATCGTCTTTTCAGCGTAGCGTCTCTACTGGATCCGACAACTTTGATGTTGAACTTTTCGATAAATGATTTGATTTTGTAGAAATTACTGGACATCGGTATACTAATCCATTTTGTTTCTTCTCTGGTGTTGGCTTGTTCGAATAATGTTGTATGCTGGTTTTTCCATATTTGGTCTTCTTTCTTCCTCATTAGTTTTTTTTATTGCTTCGATGCAGTACCCGTTCTTTGTTGCTGTATCGAGGATGTATGCCCTTTCTTTTTGAAAACCTGCTTTTGTTAAGGGGTATGTGAACAGCCGATGTACCATTGAGTTATATGCCGCCATTTTTTGTGTTGTGGTATGTGATGAGGTTTGAACTATCGTCCTCTGAGTCGCAGTTGGTTTTCGGTATACTTCATATTCGAGCTTCCCGCTGTTGTTTATTATCCGCAGATCTAAGAATGGTAGTGAGTGCTCTTTTTCCATTTCCATTGTAAATTGGATGTTCGGGTGAATGTTGTTAATCTCTTTCAGGATATTCTCGGCCTTATCTTTTTGAACTATGGCGAAGACATCGTCGACATACCTTAGCCATACTCTCGGCATTACTCTTTTTTCCTCAATGATTGTTTCAATGTAGGCCATGAACATTTTGGTTACCAGTGGTGACATTGGGTTGCCCATCGAAACTCCTGCTGTCGTTTTGTAAAATTTTCCGCGGGACGTAAAGTAGCCTTCGCTCATACAAAGTGACGATAGTTTTATATAGGCTCTCACCTTCTTCCTCCATTCTGGTATGTTTTCAAATTTGTTGAGCCAAACTTCTAGTTGGTAAATGGCTTGTTTAACAGGTGTGTTGGGGAATAACGCCTTAACGTCGAAGGATATAAGTACCTCGTTGTCGTTGATGTTTCCGCCGTTCTGTAACTTGCTGATAAGTTCGCTCGTGTTCCTAACCGCGTGTTTTCCGTATGTGTCTCCAAGGGCCGCAAATTCTTGAATTAACCATTTCGCGATGTTATATGTTGGGGAATTGGAATCAGCGATTATCTCTCTCATTTCATTCCCCTCCTTATGTATTTTCGGCTGACATCTAATCCTTGGTAGCGATGGGTTCGGCATTCTTAGTTTTGTGACTTCCTTGAAGATGGTACTGGCTTCTTTTAGGGCTCGATCCACCCGTTTTATGGAATCCGGTAGTGGGTCCTTGCGCAATTCAAAGAAGTTACCATTATTAAGTTTTGTAGCCACTGCGTTGTCGTAGTCGGTTTTGTCCATTATAACTACATTGTTACCTTTGTCCGCTTTGAGGTAATAAACGGGCTTATCTCTTAGTTGGCGGGCTATTGTTGTAATTTCCCGATCGACTGTTGGTTTTCTTGCGTCTGTCTTGCGAATAATTTTCGATAGCCCACTTCGGATTTCTTCTTTTGCCTCGTTGCTAAGCCTCTTTATCCCTACTTCAATATTGACGACGATTTCTTCTGATGATGGTGTAGGTGATAATGCATAACCAAGGCCATTGTTTAAAACTGTCAATTCTTTTGGGGTAAATTCAACCGATGATTTGTTCACCACGTAATTCGGTAGTATGGCCAAGGGATTCTCCTTATTCATGCTCTTATGTGTCAATTGAGCCCATTTCCTTTTATGCGCTTTCCGTTTCTTGGCCACTTCACATTCAAATGCTCTATGTATCTTCACCAGCATTTCCTCTAGCGGTGCTCCTATTGATGTCGCGTCTTTGGCCATCTTTAGATGTGTGCTGTATGCTTCTAGGTTTCGTTTTGCTTGTTGTGCATGAAGTTCCGATATTGTTTTGCTTAATGATTGCATTTCCATACGTTTCTTGATGTCTTTGTTCACACGGCAGCTGGTTTTTATGTGGATTCGATGAGATTTTGGTATTATTTGATGTTTCCTGCATTTCTGTAAAAATTTAATGTTCTCCTTGTTCCTTGCCAATGATTTCTTTAGCCTCAACAAGAGGTTGAAATCAGATTTCTGGTTGGATACCATCTTTAATAGTTATCGTTTCTGATGCTTGTACTGCATCGAAGCAATAAAAAAACTAATGAGGAAGAAAGAAGACCAAATATGGAAAAACCAGCATACAACATTATTCGAACAAGCCAACACCAGAGAAGAAACAAAATGGATTAGTATACCGATGTCCAGTAATTTCTACAAAATCAAATCATTTATCGAAAAGTTCAACATCAAAGTTGTCGGATCCAGTAGAGACGCTACGCTGAAAAGACGATTAGGAAGCGAGAAGGACCCACTAACGGACGGAGAAAAAAGCGGTATATACCAAATAAGCTGCGGTGATTGCGATAAATATTACATTGGCCAGACGAAACGGCTCATCACGACGAGGTTCCAGGAGCACATAAAGGAAGTAGCAAGCGGGGAAAGACGAGGAATTAATTCGGTTCGATCAGCGGTGGCAATGCATATTATCGAAGAAGGACATTCTGTGACGAAAGAAAACCTGGAATTGTTACGACACGTAAACAAACCCCATACGTTGGACGCTTGGGGGAGTTTAGAAATATTGCGGAAGGATTCGGAAAAGTTGATGAACACAGACGAAGGAAATTGTTCATCCAAATTAATAAAACTGCTCGCCAAAAGATGGACAAAACGCGTGTCACACTAATTACTCTTTTTTAATGAGCGTTTTACACTAATTACTTTTTAATGGGCGGATTACACTAACTACTTTTAATACTTATCTAATTACTTTTACCAGAGTTACGAATCTTCCCACTTTTAATGTAACTTTTATAATTTTTACCTGTATCTTTGTACCGATTTTGTATTTAAGCCCATGTGACCTTACAAATGATTTAGTAGCTAAAGTACTGAAGAAGGGAGTAAATAGCTTCCGAAATACGTATCTACGCAAATAAACAATTTTGTAGTAGGAGAAACTACGGCTTTTTATCACGAAAATTAGTTGATAAATAGAAAAATATTCATCAATTCACTCAAAACTTCAACGTTTCGAATTATCAACAGTTTTTATGGTACTTAAACTACTTCGCAATAGTTGATTTCAACAAACGTAATTCAGTGAGCAACGTCTTTGGAATTATTCTACGCAAAGTAGAATGGTTTCAACATTTGGACGTTTTTCATGCTCCGAATGATATTGTTTATCAACCACGCGTCATGGTGCATAAAAGTAATCAACAATTTTCTTATGGTTGTTTTAACTATAGCCCTAGTTGATGCAAAAACAACTAAGGAAAACTGTTGATTTTCCATACTCCTCATACTCATACTCCTATTCTATCATAGAAGTTTCATATACTATATGGCAAAATCGTGTTCGGTTTGCTGTTCGATATAATTCATATTCATGTTATGCTGTGAAGCCTTTATATTACGTTGCATGACGCTTCATAAGTTAATCACATTACAGTGTCTTCCACTGTGGCAAACGCAGTGGGCTGCGGCAATATATTCATTTTTTTTGTCTTTTGTATTGCTAAATCCTGTTGTACGAGGGTTAGGTTGGCTTGTCACAATACACATCAGCCATCGCTTGTCTATTATACCATTCAACCTAATTCAAACAGAGTTAATTCAACCTAGTAGTGATGCCAACCTATGGTAGGTATCGCCGCTAGCGGTGCGGCAAAATTAGAAATTTGGCAAATTCTGCCGCAGCGGCAAATTCGGCCGCAGCCATTGTGCGCGTTACCATACAAATGTAAAATTCAACAAACATAATTCCACACTGCATACCATGTATATTGTTGGAATACCATTGTTTGTGGTTGCTTATTTTTTTTGCACCACGGACGTTGTTTATCAACCACGCGTCATGGTGCATAAAAGTAATCAACTATTTTTTTATGGTTGTTTTAACTATAGCCCGTAGTTGACGCAAAAACAACTAAGGAAAATTGTTGATTTTACCAAGATTTTTCTTTCAGTGCAAGGTAATTTCTCGCTTTCCGGAAATAACACGACCAGACGGGTTAGTAGTCAATAACCCCTGCCAACACAATACAAAACATCATATTGTCACAACTGCTGGACCTCCAGTTGCACAAAAGCCTCGTAGGCTTGCGCCCGACAAACTGCAAATCGCCAAAAAGGAATTTCATACCATGATGCAACTGGGTATTGCTCGTCCCTCGCAAAGCTCATGGGCTTCGCCTTTACACATGGTCCCAAAGAAACACAACGAGTGGAGGCCATGTGGGGATTACAGGCAACTGAATGCCAGAACATGTCCAGACCGATACCCTGTAAGACACATACAAGACTTTTCCCATTTACTTCAAGGCAAAAGCATATTCACCACGTTAGATCTTGTCCGGGTGTTTAACCAAATTCTGGTGGCTCATATTTATGTTTTATATTTTGGTTGCTACTTTTATTCCAGATAAATTCAATTAAAATAAAATTCAATTTTTAATTTTTATATTTAAGTTTTTATTTTTTGGTATTCCTATACCATTGTTACCAGAAAAACTATCCAAAATGCACGGAACATCTCAAACTATCCTATTTACATTAATTTCATTATTAATCCTACCAGTGAATTTCGCTAATAAAACACCATCATATCTACATAAGCTTAGTTCCTCATGCTTTCCAAAAGACAAACAAGACACTGCAGCAAGCATGTCAGAGACAGCAGCACACACACAAAAAACAGAAAACGACAAGAAACTGATGTAAATTAACCTGGTTAGAATTATCGTCGTAGTTTCTTCGACGACATCAACCTCGCAACAAAATTACTTGTTCGGTGCGAAAATTTCTCAGCTAAGGTGTTTGTTTGAGAAAACACACCTAGGTGACAGTAGTAGTACATATAAGTAGCAGCAATTCACAGGAAGAGAAGCTAATTACAAGTTTTGTCTTCATGTATTCACAAGAGGGTTTAGCTTGTTCCAGATCACTCGACTTTCATATTATTCGTCGTCGACATCGTTTTCATCGTGTTTATCCTGTTTTTTGAATAGATGTAATAGATCTCAGTGGTAAGTAACTTCATTTGCAAAGGATAATCTGATTTGTTTTAAAACTGTTATCTATCAGGGGCAAATTCAACTTCTAACGTTCCTTGAATTTATGTGTTTTTTGCACATTTAATTAACATTAAGGTCACTTAACCATTTGAAAATAGATTAATGAAACAGCGTGATAACAAAGAAATCATATCATTCCGGCTGCGAAAGTATATATATCACAACTAGATTTCACATCAGCCACACGTCATTTCATTTGTTATGATTTAGGAGGACCATAAGCCATGGTGCTCCACAATGCTTTTTAGACGTTAAAAAGTTTATGAGCCACTACCAACTAAACTATTGCTACCATCGAGGCAACCAGACAGTGGCGAAACAGCAGCTTGAGTAACTGATACGCTTAGTGAGAAAGACGACATGATAACATACCTTTCGGATATGGTAAGACACAATATCTAATGCTTCCATGGTTAACTTAGAAGTGCCATAAATATTTATGCGAGTCGAGAAGTGCAAAAGTTCATTTCACCAACAACGTACTACCGCTACAACTAGCGCTGCTACAGTACAGGAAAACTACTGGAAAGCACATCGAATAACGTGAGCCGACGAAGCGTCATGAGCCCAGTCAGCCACTCTGTCTATCTTCGTATAGAGTCTAGGGGTACTAAACTAATCTACAATGCGCGGCGTTTTTGTCCTTGCTGCAAGTGCTTTCATCTTCGTCGACTTTTTGAGCGACTTCAACGACATCACGCCACCAGATGAAGGAAGACAACGTATTCGATCCAGCCGAACTGCTGTACTCTAGATAGTAAATGAGAAGCTTGAGAATAATCTTCAAATCCTGACGGTAGTGTGTATTTAGATTGCAAAAAGGAACCAGGCGAGAACAAAAGACAAGCGAAAACAAGTCCATTATAAATGCATGACACGACGATGATGAGACTCTAAAATTCAAATTATGATCGAAATTTTGAAGTTTGGTGTTATGGCAGTTGTTGTTCTTGTTTCCATTGTTGCTGTTGTTGTTTGTTCATTTGTTTGTTTACGAAGGCAATAAACGATGGATATATGCGGCTGTTATCTTCTAGACTATTATTTGCATTGCAGACATTTTGTGTAGACAATTCTCCAGGTGAATGCACTTTTCGAGTAATTATGCGGCTAGAAGTATGAGAGTAAAAGTTTTAATGGATGATTCGAGCCCCAGATGAGTTACAGCTCGTAGAAGATTGAAGATTATGATAAAATCCTTCACGGAATGTCTAGTGGGAAAAAACTATGCCTGTCGGGCTATTGTTGTTGTTAAAAACAATGTAAAGTTTGGTACAACCTAGGCGAACTGATTTCTGGTCTATGCATGCCACAATACATACGTATCTCAAACTCGCAGTCTTCGTCAACAGAATTAAACTACCGTTTCCTGGGTTTTCCCACTGATCTTCGATCCTCAGCTTTTTCTTCAAATGCCTTTTTAGGTAATCGATGCTCCTCCATTCACTGCACTAGACCAGCCCATTGCTAGTTCCGGACTCTAATGATTGTGGTGATCTCTGTATCGTCAATTATACCTTATTAGCCATTGGCTGCTCTCTCATTTTGTTCCAATTATTCGCCTTAGGCGTTCATGTGTTTTTCCTACTTCGCGAGTTCCGCAAGCTTTAATTCTTGGCCCTCTGTTGTTCCTGCTCTTGGTTAATGACCTGCCATTTTATATACGTACTGTTTGTGTTTTGTATGCTGATGACATCAAGATGTTCAGAGTAATCAAGACATTTAACGATTGCTTTCAGTTACAAACCCAACTAATAATTTGCACCCATATGTTACTAAATGCAGTTTTTGACGCGAATACGTCGTGAATACTATGTCAAGTCGGAATTGTTTCGTCATTTTTCCTTCAAAGTAAAATTCCTTAATAGGCAAAATTTTAGTAAAGAAGTGGTAAAGAATACTTCTGACGCGTCTTTATAGACATTGTGTCCATAAGGGATTAGTTACTTCAGTGAGACTTAATCAAAATCCCAATAAGGCATATTGTACGTCAAAGTTACCACACAAAATTCCTCTAATACGCCTATGCCTATCAAGGAAACTCTCATGTAATGGTTACGTAGTGGCGCCTATACCCATAATGATTTCGTTCTAACAAATCTTTAAACGTCAATACGGAATCCCATAAAGCGGGGTTATTAAAAAAGTCTCGACCGTTCAGGACAACTAGTTCAGAACAGGACATAGCTTTAAATGTACATGGCATTTTAAGCCAATCCGTTTTCAGTACACTTCATATGAGATTGCCAGTAGAGAAAATTTTTCTTTTCCCACGCTTCTGGGACAAGATGGTACTGTTTGCCATTATTACTTTTAACATTACTTAAGGGGTTAGGTACACTTGGGACGTCCAAAAAAGCTCTTTTTTAGGAGTTTTTTTAGACTTACATTAACATAATTGATAACAAATATTTTTTTACTTGAAAGACATATATTTGTAGAAGCTATTGTAATTTTGTTAAGGTAACAGGTTGAAAATTAGTCGAAATAGAGTAAATTTTCGAGAGGTCCAAAAAAAATTGTGTTGCCGTGATCACTGTAGCTTGCCACTGGATCAGTCGAAATAAAAAAAAAAATCTGGGAATTTAGTTAATGACATAGTACTCCGGACGAACGAAGAAGTTTGACAGATTTTGATTTTTCGAAAAATGGCGGTTGTTGAAATTCAAAATTGTATTTTTGACCAATATTTCACTCACATTTTCGGCTATTGAAAAAAATATCGTCCAATCGAAAAATCCCTCGTTCATCCGGGGGAAAATTACATATAAAATAAGTGAGGAAAATTTCATGCTGATCGATAAAGCCGTTTTCAAGTTACAGTGATCACCGACTTCGAAAACATAGTTTCGAGAAAAATGCTTTGAAAGCATGCAAAAAAGGGCGTTATGCTTCATTCAAAGTTATTTCTCTCCATAAAAAATTGTCCGATTCGTCTGAAATTTGCACAGAATGCTTTTGAAATATGCTACTTTTAGAAAATACGAAGAAAATAAAATCGATTTTCTCAAAATTTTAAGTGTACCTGCCCCCTTAACGGAATTTCGCGCGCTCTACAACAAATGTCACAAGATGCGTTTATTTGTTGTTTTGGTAGGCACACTATGGGCACATCTCCGTTCGATGTTACTTTGAGGCCATTATTAAGTAACAGTATTCCCGAAATGAGACTTAGTGAAAAACCAACAGTAAGTGAATTACACTTTCGGACGGCTCAGATATGTGCATTCAAAAATCAAAGTATTTGCTTTCGGAGTCCGAAGATCAGAATGGGTTAATGTGTTTAAAAACAAGTCAAAGAGTAAAAACGAACAGTAAGATAGAGAAGAATGCGATGGCAAAATTATTAAGAGGGTTTAGCAAAATTATATTTTGCAAGTTTTGCTTGATCCTTTGTATTGCAAAATTTTGCAAATATTGTTTGAATTTATTGAAGATAATATCGAACTGCTGCCAATTACTTGGTTTATTGTATGGTATATATTTAAACTTAAATGAATGTGCAGATTTGCTTTCAATTAAATTTCAATACAGTAGTAGCATTCTTCTGTGCCTTTGTCGAGAGCGAATTATTATATTAGCATTAAAACAACAACAATCTTGTCCCACTTGTTTTAGTTTCCACAGCTACTTTCTTAACCAGTTCTTGACAGAGGCGCAAAGCAAACACAAAAAGCATTGGCCAAATTTATGCTAAACTAACTGTTTCGTCTTGGGCTTTGAGCGCCTTTCAGATTAGAAACTAGGTAGTAACGACGACCTCTTAAAACTATTATGAAGGTGCGATATAGTCAAAATTACCATTCGGTAACATCCAATGGTGCAAAGTGTCAACAGTGCCTTGAAATCGCCGATATAGGCACCAACTGGGATTATTTCCTTCAAAGAACAATCATGGCGAACAAATTTGGACAAACATGGCGGCTAAGAATTGTAAAATATTTTGAAGTTAAAAATATCCATAATAGTAGCTTTGCTTGATGTAATAAGCACAAATTTTTCATGTTTGGACATGCTATACTTGTTTGATAGTGCGGAATTTAATTTTTAAAAAAACATCGAATATTTTATCAAAAATATAAAAGACATATTTTAGCTAAAGCTTGATGAAATCGCAAGCGCTTGGTAGTTTTAGGGAGTTTCAACACCACTTTTGCAGTAACATTTGAATCGTTCGTGTTTTATCTGCATAGGATTCAAAATGTTCAGTCACTATAATAAATATTAAAAATATGCTGAAATACAATATTGTCTTCATCATATAAATACTTAACACATACATGATCATTTTGTATAAACTCTTCGTATATCTTATAAATAGCTATGAGCGTGAAAGAGAAAGATATTGGGAGGATTGAGAGTATTGTTTGTAAATTTGTCGCGATTACGAAATTTTTTGAAAATTGTGACTGAGATTCTACTTTGCTGTTACGTTATAGCGACTACAAGTGTCATATTCTTAGTCGCACGTAAGGCATAATGTTTCGAAACCATTACTAAACGGTGTCGTGATAATGCCGCCACAAGGAAGTAACTACAACGTAACTCTTTCCATGCAATGACTACTTTGTTTCGATGTCATTACTGAACGGCGTTGCTCCAAATTCGAACCTACGAAGTAACCACAAAGTCGCTGATTCGATACATTGGTTTCCTTGTAGGCGCAACCTATGAAATGGAAACGTATCCACGCCCAAAATATTCAACAAATTGTTAGTTGAGAAATGCTCTCTCTGCGTTAAATAGCTGGTGCATTGCTAGCGCGCTTACTCTGAATGTCGTAGTGTCACCAAATGTGTTATACCCATAAAATCACGAATACTTCTTTCTCTTATTCTGTTTCAAATTCTTCTCTTAATGTTGTTGTCAATATCAGGGACCTTGGCGTAATATTTGATTCGAAAATCAAATTCGATCAACATACAATGTATATCACAGCCAGTGCTTCTAAATTGTCTGGCTTTATCCTTAGATCTTCCAAACCATATTTTAGCCTCTCTACATGTTTCTTCCTGTCATTTGTTCACAGTATTCTGGAATACTGTGTCCCCATTACCATTAGTGTGGTGTCCCCATTACCAATATCTTGCGCAATCCTTAGAATCTGTCCAACGTACGTTCACCCGCTCTTTGTTTTACAAATTCAACATCCCTTACTGTGTTTAGAATCATCATCTCTCCATGTTGCAGATCCCTTTCCTTGAATCACGTAGAGTTTTTCTTGACGAGTGTCTCCTTTTCAAACTGCATTACCATCTTGTTAATTGTGATCTATGCAAATGGGTTTCTGTTCGGGAATCTTGTCACTCTAGATTCTCTTTTACGTTTAACGTTCCTTTCGCGCGAACTGATGTCTCCTTTTATTCGCCTTTGCTACGTATAGCTAGACAGCATAACGAGTTGCAACTTCGTCCTCTTCAGTTGACGTCCTTTGGACACAAACACTTTTTAAAAAATAGATCCCTTAAGTACGTTGTCAATTTTTGATCTTGCTAATAGTTTAATTTGTTATTTTATTTATTGTTGTCAAATATTTTAGTTTATTTCGTTTTTTTTTCTCTTTTCTTGGATTATCTTTTTCTTTTTTATTTTTAGTTTATTTTTTCTAATCTGTAATTGGACGGAAGTCTATTGTTTTGGAGAAACAATTTTGCGGATGCTTTGTGAGGGTCCATTTTTAATGTCCATTGCACAACACAGATCATATTATTGACATACAGACTTGAAGCCTTGTTTTCCTGTGTATGCAGCTGGCCTTCAGTGGAGTCAGAATGGAGTAAAAAGTTTTATTAGCGAGCTGTATTCTTCGTTTTATTTCTTCAGTTTTGTTGAATTTTGCTGTCAAATTCGCACTTAAGTTCTTGTATATAAATTTGTTCACATTTTTTAAATTACATTTGTCAAGAGTGTCAAGACCTCTATTTTTCCTTTTGTGGCTCTATTTCAGACTTCAGGTATTGTCAGGTTTATTTTCAGGCCTACTTCTTTTGCTTCCTAGTCAAGTTTCAGCAGGAGTTCTTTGGCGATTGTGATAGAACGTGACAAGATATTGATGTCATCCGCGTAGGCTGCTACTAGACTGAATTTATATAAAAGCGTACTCCATTTGTCGACAAATATGGAGGTACGACAAGTTATTTCAAAGAAATAGATCAGCCATTTACTTACACGTCACCCTTCGCACGGTCAAGTGCCTTCCTTATCACGTACTCAAGCGCCAAATTGAACAGCAGTGGCGCCAGCCCATCGCCTTGCTTTAGTCTAACATTTTTGTCAAAAGCGTCAGTCAGATATTTGTTGATTCTGACTAGAGCTGTTGTCGATGTCATCGTCATTTTGCTACTAGCTTTGCTGAGATGCCGAGGTCAGCATTATTTTGTATAGTACGTTTGGATTAATTCTGGCATATGCTTGCTTAAATTCTAGGAAATCCGGTAGACGTCAATGCTAAATTCCCAGCATTTCTTGAGCACTTGTTTGCTGTGAAAAGTATATCAGTTGTCGATCGTCCAAACTCCTTGGCATTTTTTAATGGCGTTTTTATTTTTTGTGGATAGGGATTCCTCCCGCGGTATTCGCTCTTCATCATAGATGTGCTGAATCGCTTTATGGATGGCTTTTATGGTACAGGGCTCATCGCATTCTTTCAATTCGGCCGGAATTTCGTCAATGCCAAAGGCTCTATTATTTTTCTGGCTTCTTATGCCAAATTCGAATTCGAAGGAGTTCTTTAAAATAGCGAGCCCATCTTTCCTTAATCTGACTATCTTCAGAAAATATGTTGCCGATTCCGTCTTTACAGAGTATCGTATTGGATGACATCCGCGTCTTATGCTATTTTATTCGGTTCATGTCGGAGGTTTACGTAATGTTTTTTGTTCGTTCTGGCACTCGTCGTCAAACAAGTTATTACTTTTGCGCTGATCTTCATACCCAACCACTTGCTCTGCAACGGTTTTAATTATTGTAATCATCTCGACCTAGACATCGATCTTACTGTATTGTTTTGTAGGATGGGAGTGAATGTCGTCGCAATGGTTTTTGCGAAGTTTTCTGCAACTGATGCCGTATGAAGCTTTCCCATGCTGAATTTCCGAAGAGGATTGGTCTTTGTCGCACACGCCTTAACCATACGACTCCGATGTTTGGATTTTGGAGTCACAATCCGCTCCTTGAAAAGCACAGGACATCAAGTATGCTAGAGATCAACTTTTGCTGAATAAGGGCATGATCAATTTGGTTGAAAGTACTGCCATCTAGTGATGCTCATGTACTTTTGTGGATACGTCAATATGGAAAGCATGTCAAGTTATCTTTATTACACGTAAAGTCTATCAGGCGGTGGCCACTGCCATTAATTTCATCATGGAGACTGTGTCCTCCAGTCGTTCACCGATATATTTCTTCATTCCCGACTTAAACATTGAAGTCACCGAGTATTATTTTGACGCCATTTGAAGGCAATGAGTCGAATATCCTTTCGAACTAGTCATAGAATGCGTCCCTCGCGAGCCCAATCGCGAGAACACAAGTGGAGAGGGCGAAAACGAAAGGTACGATGAGTGATTTCACAGGAATAGATCGGTCATTTAATTGCACGTCACCCTTCGCTCGTTCAGGTGGCCTTCATCACAAGCATTACTATTCAATCAGAGAGCGACAATTAAATCAATCAAAATGCATACCTTTACAATGTCAAATCAAAAAGTGATGGCGATACAAGTAGCAAAATTACCTATAAAGTATTCAAAGTGTCATTGTATTCACCAGCTTTCATTTCCAATAAAAAAAAATCATTTCGAATTTTAACTAATGCAACAGTGCTCATGGAAACTTCTGTTCATTGTTCGATTTTTCGAAATGCAGAAAGTCTTCAGAAAACAATAAAATACTTTTAGATTTTCCCATAAAAACTGATGACCAAGCTAAACAAATAAATTTCTACGAAAAAAAGTTTATTTTCTCCAACGAAGTCAAAACGAGTGCCCGATGCATAAGTTCATTGCTTTTGGCCAGTCATCGTAGGGAAAAATTAAATCAATGCACTTTCTCGTCGAAACTTTTGCCCATTGCAACGATGATGCGATTCAGTCACACTGGCCCAACTCAGCACAATCCAGTCCAACTTCAACTCCGACCAATTTTGAAAAGCACAATAATCATAACTCTAATCCAGCACTATGATGGAGCCATGCCATCATCATCATCAGCAGTATGGGGCTGCCGTTTGTGATGCTGTCCTTCTTTCATTTCATGCAAATATCACTTTTTCCACTTGACTTTTTTGAAAAGCAGTCGTCGACGTCGTCATCGTCGTCGCTCACCAGGCTAGTACAATACTAATTCGCATGCTTCGCTAGCTTGGACGCGGACGCCAACAAACCAGGACCAAGACGACTATCAACGACGTCGCCGTCACCGCTATGATATCGAAAACTATTGCAATGGAGTCTCGTAGCTGTCGTATTTCTTCAAGTTATGTGTCCTGGTCATAACCTAACGAAAGAGCTTCAGCCGAACTCAACTCAGAATTGTGCATAGGAGGGCACATCGAGTTAAAAGACCTTGCAGCGTTGCATTCGCAGAATTATGATACGGGACACAGAAATGCTTCCCGAATGGCAAGAGATCAGATCGAAAGAATCAGTTTGCATTTCGAGACATTCCTATTTTCCTGCTATTGCTGCATAATAATTTCAGAAGCTCGGATGGAAAACATTCTCATTGGCTTCTTGTCCCTTTGCTGTTATTCCATTCGTTTTTCTTGCACGTCCATATTTTGATTTTATGTTATACTTCTTCGTCCTTTTCACTACCGGATTGCATTACTGCTCTATCTGAATCGTATTTCGAGCACAACGCTCTGGCTGGGTCAGGGATGTTTGACGGTGCCGAGCGAAGAATTATGAGAGGTTTAATGTACACTTCAGTTTCTTAGAATAGAGAATCGGTTCAAGACAGGAAAATGTTGCTGGAAAACAGACCTTGGTGAAAAAAGTTTTATTTTTGGAAAAGAAATGAAAATACAGTTAACTGATATCCAAATGTCACTTATTACTTCTCTTGATTGAGCAATATTCTTCTGTGTTTCATTTCCAACAACATACATAATTATATTGTCATATTTACTAACCAGCCCACCTCCAAATGAATATTGCTATTTCGTCCAAATTCTTTTGAATATTTTTTAATTAGATGACTCTAGAAATGCGGCAAAAGAACACCACAAGTGCCAATAGTTGTTCAGCTAATCATGCATGGTCTTCATGGTTCTCATGTGTTTGTATGGTCAATTTTTCTGTATGAAGCTCTGAAAGAAAGAACCCATGGAATCTCAATATCCGAAAAATGAACTACAACCCACCTTATTAATAGGACAGATTGAACCATAAAAGGCTTACGCAGGAAGGATGACTCTCCAGAATATTTAGTTCGAAGTTCAACTGTTTTTTCACCAATGCACAACTTTCTACAAATTCTCACCACAAACTGTCTATCGACCTCAACCAAACGTCCCATAATCCCCCATAAACTCAATTCACTGACGTTTTCGGCTTCATTGAGACTTGAGAGACGAGACTACTTTTCTAGATCGATTATTCGAATCGAAGAATGGACTCCTAAAACTCCTCAGCAAATCGCTAAAACGTCAAAGTCGATAAAATTCCCGTTGCTCAATGCTATATTCTAAACTTTACTCGTACTACTGATACTATATGTTATCCTTCTAATATAGTATGCATTCGATTCGCGCTGTTCCAAACGAATCCCGTCAAACGGTTTCTCTCTCATATTCCAAAGAAAAATTGTTCTGGGACACATTAAAATAAATTTTTATTGTCCCATGGTGGTGGCAAAATCGGGTGATTGGATACGATACGGAATAGGAGTGGACAACAGAAGCTCAGTGGAGTTGGAGCTGGATGGAACTTTGAGTTGTATCGGTTCCGTTACCATTCAATCTCTTCTCGTATAAGACGTAGTAGTGTATCGTTGCAGGAGCTGATTTTGTTCTTGGTGCGACTACTATTTTGCTGCTTTTGTTGTTATTTGCGCTACGATTGCTTTGAAAAGTGTGATGGCTAGCAATTCTAAAGCATTGATGCAAACTTACAGTGGAACAGAGCTGATGATGATAAGAGGAGATGGGGTGATTTGGTCAAAAATAATAATTTTTTTTGGAAATTTAAAAATAAATATATACATGATGTACAGGAAAGATGAGATGAGCAAACCTCTCCTGAATAGGTCTGGTATCAGTCAAGTTTTAAAATAGGAACAGTAAATGAAATCAAGTGATAATTAAATGGAGTCAGAAATTGAAACCGCAAAATATTGCTATACAGAATTCTTTTCTCGATTCTGCCAACAAACTTATGGGCCGAGGCTTTTGCTATCAAGCTACGATTATGCTCCTCATCCCAATTTTCACCTAAATATCATCACTTACTATGCATACAAATGTTACTGCCCAGTATTCGATACCGACACTCCCCTTCTTCTGCAAGTCGTTCGTCCTTTTTATGGCATTCGTTCTGTACGAACGGACGGCGCGATGCGATGCAATTGTGATGGGGCGCACAAGGGATGACGTTGATGGGCAATGTGCAATAACGATGTTGGGTCCTGGGGGGCAGTCAGTGTTAGAAGGGTTGATTCGTTGGTTGGCTGACGATGACGCTAGTATGGCTGCATCGTACCAGCTATAGCACTTCTAGAAAACTGAGATGTTTGTGTTGCATTAAATCGTGTGCACAGTTTGTTTATTACGATCGTTAATGCGAATTGCTTTTAATGTGGCAATCAGCTTTTACGATAAATTTTCAACAAGTTTTGCTTCGGGTTTCACGTATCACATCGTTTTTTATCTGCTACGTTTGTACAGTAGAACTATTCTATTCGTGGACTAACAGAATGCATAGATAAAAGATAAAAATACGGAAACTGATAAAGAATTATAGGATAAAAACAAATCACTTTAAAAAGTGTCATTGTTGACAAAAGGTAGGCTGAGAAAATTGACTTTTGGTGTGTTTAGGAATTGAAAATATAGCTTAATCTCTTAAATCATTAAATCGAAAATAGTTAACTATCAATTCACCATGTTTCAAATTCGCGCACCAAATCAGTTCTAAGTGGCATAGCATGCCAGAAGATATGTAAAAACATGTAAGATCAATTCAACTTCTAACAGCTAATTAGCGTATGCCAAACCGAATTCTTTTCAACAAAAAAAAATCATGATTGCTATGAAACGTATATGTGCTCTTGTTTCGATAATTTGAAATCGGAAAAACTCTCCAATTGTGTTAATTTCATTCGTACATTTATGTATACCAGCTGTATGCATGGTTTGTACTTTCCCAATGATTCAAGGAGTTTGTTTCCAACCGTCTGTGACGGCGGTGGCCCTAACGGCAAAAATTTTTGATAGCTGTCGCCGTCGACGATCGGTAAAAAGAATAAGCGGTAGTCGAGAAAAAAGTTAAAGGAAATAGAAGAAGATGGACAGTTAACGGAATGGCTAGTAAGAGGCGACAGAAAACGTATTTTTTTGGATATTGGCATTTAAAATAAATCTGTTGGCAGATCGGGTGTGCTGTTGTGAAAGAGAAAAAAATCGTCTTTGGAACTGAAAAATTATCCTGTTTCATGACAAAAATGATTTTGTGACAAAGATTGACAGCCATCCAGAATACAAGTGTTAACAGTTTGTACAGTGTTTCGTGTTTTTCAATTGAATATACTCTGAAAATGATCAATGACAAATGTTCAATGTACCCCTTAAAATTTGGACCTTTGGAGGATCGAAATAGTGCATCAACTAGAGAATCAAATGAATGCAACATAACCGTTAGTGGCGTGTATAAGTTGATGCGTACAAGTCCATTATTATGATGTAATCAACTTCGCTTTTCAGACATGCGTCCACGCGTCCATGCGTTTTTAGATTACACGAGTCAAGTCAACTCAAATCCAGTTTTTTGAAGGCGGGGTTAAGGCGATAAGTGGATGGATTTTACACGCTTATAATGATATTTTTTTTTGCTCCGTACAAATATATTGGTAACAGAAAATTGTATACACTAATCCATATGACTATATATACCTACATATATATGCTTGTGTCTAGATATTCATATGCATTCAATTTTTTTCGTAATAGTCATAATCATAATCATTTATTAAATTCGTCTAATGCAGACTATACACATACAATAAAAATTAATCATTCTTACACAGAATTCGTTTAAGTGATGCTGTAGATAAATGAAAATCAAACTTATAATAAGCTTCGTTAAAGCATCTACTTATTGAAGTGACTGGTTCATTGCAACCATAATTGGTCCGATGTTGAGGGAACGACAAAAAGTTAACACGCCTGACACGTTTGTTATTAATGTTAAAATTAAGTTGGCTTAATAAGTAGTTTGAGTCAACGGTGCCATCCAAAATTTTCGCGGCAAATAAGATTTTGGAATTTTGACGTCGAGAGTCCAAGGTATCCATTCGTAAAAGGTTTAAGCGGTCTTGATAAGGAGGTAGATGTAAAGGGTCATACCACGGAAGACCGCGGAGGCAGAAACGTAAGAACCTCTTTTGAATTGACTCAATTTGGTCTATGTAGACTTTTTGATATGGTGACCATACAATACTTGCATATTCGACAATAGGTCTTACTAAGCTACAAAAGAGGGTCTTAGTTAGAGAAATGTCGTTGAATTCCTTCGAACGTCTTCTGACAAAACCTAAGGCATTGCTAGCTTTCACAACGATTGAATCGATGTGATCGTCAAATGTGAAGGATTGATTCAGCAATACTCCTAAATCGAGTACTTTCGCTGATCTATTTAAAGATGTACTCAAAAGTGAGTATTCATAGATTACAGGATTATTTTTGCGTGTGTAAGATATAATCGTACACTTGTCAGGATTAATTAGGAGATTGTTATCGGAACACCATTTGGCAAATCTGTTTAGATCCTGCTGCAAATCATTGCAATCGTTAAGGTTTCTCACAACTTTGAAAATTTTAGCGTCATCGGCATAAAGAAGAACAGAAGATGACTGTAGAATGGAACCTACGTCATTAATAAATAAGGCGAACAGTAAAGGGCCTAGATGACTACCTTGTGGAACACCAGACGTGGTTCTAATTTCAGATGACAAGGCACCGCGAAAGGATACACGTTGAGTTCGATTCGTCAAGTAAGAGTCAACCCAATTTAAAAACAAGTAAGGGAATTGAAAGGAATGAAGCTTAGCTAAAAGTATAGAGTGATCAAGCTTATCAAAGGCTTTTGTCAAGTCTGTGTAGGCGCAGTCAGTTTGGAGCCCAGCTTCAATTGAGTTGGTTATTTGGTGAGAAAATTCAAGCAGGTTGCTTGTGGTTGAACGACCTTTCATGAAACCATGCTGATACGGAGCCATAATTGATTTGCAATGAAAGGCTACAACATTCGTGACTATGGCTTCAAAAAGTTTTGCGACACAGGGAAGTTTTGCAATAGGTCTATAGTTGCAAGCGTCATTACGACTCCCTTTCTTGAATATAGGAGTGACGGTGGAGTATTTCCACAAATGAGGAAAGATGCCTGTTTTTAAGGATGTATTGAAAATATAAGACAGCACAGGTAGTAGTGACGACACACAATATTTCAAGACCAAATTAGGTATGCCATCTGGGCTAGGTGTTATATTATTGTCAAGTTTATTAACAAATGTGATAATAGTGTCCTCGTCAATTTTTAAATCCTTCATCTCCAAAGAAGAAACTGTTGAGTTCGTCAAGTAGGGTGAAAAGTGTCTGGAGTTAGGAAAGTCCGTACGATAGGCTTTACGGAAAACGGAAGCAAATAAATTACTAATATCAAAGGGATCATCAAAATAAGAGTCGTCAGATTTAAATGTGAGTGGATACCCATCGTTATAAGTCTTAGAATTAACAAAATTCCAAAATCTCTTAGGTTGAGCTTGAAAATTAAATCTAAGCTGTTGCGTATGTCTATGATATGCAAATGCAACTTCATTATGATGCAGATCTCGTAATGTGGAAAAACGTTGATAGTCAAGTTCTGAGCGAGTCAGGCGAAACTTTTTCCAGGCTTTATTTTTGGAATTTTTTAAATGGCAAAGCTGTGGAGACATCCAAGGAAAACGAACCTTGCTTTTAGTGAAGGTAGTTGGCACGCACCGTAAAAAACAGCTAAACAACCGAATGTGGAAGTAGAACGTAGCTTTGTCAGGATTAGGTTCCTGCAACACGGAGGACCAATCATAGTTAGCAAGCAAGTCACGTATTTGATCGACATTAGCTCGTCTAAAATTAAATTTAAGTTCAGATGTGCTCGATGATAAGTAATTACTAGACTTTATATATAATGTTGAGTGCACAATGATGCGCGGTTTCGTCGATGAGAGATGATGTGAGGGGTTTCACCACAGTAGAAGAGGCATCAGTCGAAAAAATCAGGTCCAGCATTTTTCCATTTGCGTTCCGGATGCAATTGGCTTGAAACAAACCAAGTGATATAAATTCGTTTGCAATGTTGATGTCGTGTTGTCCGCCAATAGAAGTAGAGCTCGGAACTTCGAAAGTGCCGTCCGCTGAAGGGCACCAGTTTATTCTAGGTAGGTTGAAATCACCCATTAAGACGACGTCGTCGTTATTGTCCGCAAGATCGCATATGAGCTGCATAATATGTATAAGCGAAGCATAAACATCATATGAAGAATTTGGTGGCGTGTAGTTGACACCGAAAAATATTTTCTTTGACGTCAGTTCGACTTGGGCACAAATAAATTCATTATTTGTATGCGGTATTTCGATTAGAGATACTTTGAATTTTTTGTGAAACGCCAGAAGAACACCACCTCCGACAGGAGCGTCAGTAAGATCTCCATGTCTATCCCGGCGGAAAATAGTATACTCCGAATTAAAAATTTCAGCATTGTGAATATTTGCACAAAGCCACGTTTCGGTGATCGCAATGACATCAAAAGCTTCAGAGTTTGACAGCTCATAGAACTTATTAAGTTTAGATCGCATTCCACTTACGTTGGTGTAAAGTGCTGAAATGAGTTCGTCCCGTTTTTTGCTGCAGCACTTGATTTACTTATTCGTTTGTTGATGAATTCATGCACAACAGAGTTCGGCGGCCAGAAAAGGCTATTTGCAATGGAATCAAAGCAACAATCTGGTGCTATAATTTTAAATGATGATACACGATGCCGATTCCCTATCTTAATAACTGATACACAGTCCTTAGGGATGAAGGATTTTGTATGCTCAAGGATTCCCTCAACATTTTTCTTCACGTCATCTGCGGTGGTATCAGGAGCAAGCCTAGATACAAATATAGCTCTGGGTTGTGTGACACCTCTGAGGGTGCAGTTGAAAATATTCAAATCATTTGATGCTATATGAGGATCTAATACGATGTTGGCATCTACTGCTTTTGAGCTAGTTTTCTTAGCTACATTAGATGCGGAGACTGGAGATTTCGAAGTCGCATTAGCAGATGATTTTGAACATTTGACGTTATTTTTTAAATTCGCTTTCCGCTCACTCATTGCTGCATCTGCTATTTTATAAGTTGATTTATGTTTTGCGCCAACATTATCAGAAATCGGTTTGTGTATTGTAGCAACACTATCAGAAGTTGTCGGTATTTCATTTTCCGGAACCGTCTGGCAGGCAATGGATCTTGATGCAGGTTTTGAGGGTTGGGAGATTGAGATACGATCAAGTTGATGCTCCATCGCGTTTAATTTCGAAGATATTAGGTCGATCGAACACGAAGTTAGACTCGTGTCAGTAATGTCTACTACAGTGTCAGCTACGGCTGACGCCTTAACATCGACACTCCTAATTTTAGATAGAATTAAGTCCATCTTATCTTCAATTTGGTCTAGTCTAGAGGATAGTGCCAAGACTTTATCTTGCTGACCGCGTAAGTCGTCTATTAAATCGACCATAGGTTTTAATGAAGAAGATAAGTTCTTAATAATATTCCCGATAACAGCATTGTCTCGAGATAACGACTCGTTTCGCTCGTTCATGCTTTCCAAATTATTGTTTGTTAATTGAAGCATCCTCAGAACATGGCATGGTTTGATGTCGCTGCATTCATTGCAAGTAATATTAGAAGACTTGCGCGTAGATTTCATGCATGAATTGTGGAATGATCGATTGCATATCCCGTCGCAAACAACAGAATTCTTCTTATCCAAAGGTTTGTCACAGGCTCCACAAAGAAGGTAGTTGCGCGATGAAGATGTATTTGCCATATTAAGATTGTTATTAAAATTTATTGTATTCACAAAACTTCAACAATATGGCAGAAAGTATGTAAGGAGTCAAAAATACCCGTTAAATCAGGGGAAAATAGATTTTGTTTAACGGTTTAGTTCAATATGGGAAAACAAATGTTAACACAGTCAGCGAATTGTTTACCGTTCAGCTGAACTGAATGTGCATAACGGGATAACTGTACAAATTGATTTCGAATCACACACATGAAAATCAAATATCCAGAATGAAAATTATAAAATGCTCGGGTAATGAGAGTAATGAAATTATAACGGCCACTGGGAGTTAAATAATTATCCACAACGAATGATTCGCGCGAACATATAACACGTCCTCACTGTCCGATGTCACATCAACTAATGCACGTAAGGATGCAAAATATATATTATCCACATCATTACACAAGAAAATAATCATCCAAAAAACATATATATAAATGATCACCAACTAACCATCCACACATGCCACTGAGCGAAAGAAATCATTTTAAAATCTAGTGTGCATGAATCAGCATACTCCACCTCCTTCGCTTTAGACCCGCCTATATAAACAAAATCAAATTGACTCGTGTAAGCAAAACACGCTAGATCGCATGGACGCATGTCTGAATAGCGCTTAAGAGCTATAATAGCTGAAATCGGTACACTGCTCTTTTTATTTAATGCCGAACGGCTGTAAAAAATAATTTTTTTTTTGTCTTGTCAAAAAAACAAAAAAAATATGTTTCAGGAATTCATGATGTCGATGTCTTATCGTTCGTCGTAATCGATTTAGAATAAAAATTCAATTAAAAAAAAAAAAAAAAAAAAAATTAATGCAACCATCACATCAACCATCACAATCCAAGTTTTGTAAACCGTCCTTTTATGGTTGTGTTTATTGACATAAGCATAGGTAAGCATCAACTGACCGTTAGTAAAGCTTTGATTAGTATAAGTGTAGCGACATACGATTAACTCTTTCTATGCATCCAGCATTTTAACAATCAAGATCAATGTTCAATTATTTTTAAGGCGTATCACGCAGCTACTTACTCGGATGTATCGAATTTTAACATATTGTTCCGAGAAAACCTAATCGTATCTTGCACTACATTGAATTCAATGAGTTTTGCATTTTTTCGGTCGCGAAACCGTCGAGCCATCCGTTGCCAAACCGGGGATTGCCACGGTTGTTTTTAGGCTTTGAAACCGATTCGGTTTTAACCTGAACGTATGTCGCAGCTAACTTAATCACTTGAGTTTCATTTAGCGTGGGAAAAGCCATGGGGAAAAACCTAATCGTATGTCGCGGCACTAAACCAGACCCGGCTGGTTTTGTTTATTCAGATCTCAGAGTACTAATTTAGTAGAGGCGGCATGCCCCATAAGACTCTTAATAAATTGGGTGAAGCCTCACCAATACACCCTCTCATCTCTCGTACGTATACGTTTAGCTGTGACGTCATTCAAAATGTCCCTTACTTTTCGAATCAATGTTCGAAAAAAAGCACAGGGTGACAATACGTCAAATGCCATTAAAGAATATGTCCTAATAATATACATTTTGTCAACAAAACATTGTGGAGCACCCTGTTTAAGCATTACATGGTGCTGCCACAGCTAAAATCAATGGAGGAATTTTGTTGCGAAAATGTCCCAAATGAGCTTATAAATTTCCCATTTGAATCATGTGGTGGGGCAATTCATGAAAAATACGGGAACGCTCTCAATGCATTTCCGGAAAATTGACAGCCAAAAGTGTCAGTTTTCGGTTTTTGGAAGAACAGTGATTATAAAGTCATCCTAAGCGGTGATAAATTATCGCCACAAAAATATTCGTCGTTCATAGCAACATTACGCAAAAAATATGTTACTTGCCGCGCACATTTGAAAATATTTATTAGCACCACTCTGAGCTCGCGTTTGAAACTTTTCAGTATTATTCGGTAGCTCAGAACTTGCTGAAATTTACTGAAAGAGGGGAAATTTTCAATTATCAGTAAAACGGCTTAAGGGAACGGTTTCATTTCTGGCCGTCATATAGAAGGTCGGTAGCAAAAGCAATCAACGTACCAAGATGGCGGGCTTAATGTACCTTTTTTCGACCAGTCGACGCATATTTTCCGACCAATTCAATCAATAAAAGTTTATTAGTACCTGTCAGATTGCAAGTCGCGACCGGCCTTTTATATGACGGCCAGGTTTCACTGCAATTAATCGCGACTAATCGCAATTAATCGAAGTACGAGAACAGACCTAATATTTTCAAATGTGCGCCACAAGCAACATAGTTTTTGCGGAATGTTGGTATGAACGTCGAATATATTTGTCGCCACTTAGAATGACTTCATAATCCCTACTGTTCTCCCAAAATTCGAAAAGTTACACTTTTGGTTGCCAATTTTCAGGAAATGCAATGAGAGCGTTTTCGTACATTTCATGAATTCCAACATGATGTAATAAAATTCAAGAAAATTCAGTGACTGAAAGTACATGAACAAACCTAATATACACATATATACTCGTATATGTACAGAATGAAAATGAGTCTGAGGTGAAATACCGCAAGCTCAATTTGCGAAAAATTTGACATTTTGTTTCATTCCGCAAAAAAACTAACACCAGACTTTTACATGTATTTACTTAAATATAGATATATAAAGATATATATATATACATATATATATATGTATATATACATATATATATATATATATACATATATATATATATATATATATATATATATATATATATATATATATATATATCTATATATATATATATATATATATATATATATATATATATATATATATATATATATATATATATACATGTATATATATACATGTATATATACACACATGTATAAATATTATATATATATATATTTACATGTATATATATATGTATATATATATATTTATATATATATATAAATCTATCTATATATATATAAATCTATCAAATTTGTTATCAGAAAATCCGAAATCGATACGATAATTTCCCAAAACATCCCTCAAGCTATTTTCAAATCTGGCAGTACTTTTTCGAACATATGTTGCCGGTTTTACTTTGACATTTAAAGATGGCCACTAGAATTTTGTCGACAAATCGTGCGGGCGGACGTTAGTTGCAAGTTTTGAAAGTGAAAATCGTGACGCGAAAGTTTGTCGGCGAAATATTTTGCACAAAATCGTTTCGAGTGTCGTGTAGAAAGAAGTGTGTTGTGAAAAATTGTGTTTCAGCGTGGGAAAAGGGAGCTGAAAACGTTGGTTTCCACTGGTGAGTATTTATTTTGTAAGTTCAGTTGCCGCGGACGTTAAAGAACGGTGAAATTAGGAAGTGAAAGTGCGAAAAATTGAAATTTTACTTTGTTTCGTGATCTGTGTGTAAACCAAAACACAACAAGCGTCATGATGCTCGCGAAATCGGTTCAACAATCGAATGCTACCGTTCGCCATGGTGTTTTGATGTGATAGATTTATTGTTAGTTTTCGTGAAAATAAGTCGGTAAATACATAGAATTGTCTTTCATTGATAAGAAATGAGCGTGCCGATTTCGAATTTTATTGCAAAGTGGTTAAGAAGTAACATTTTTATTTATAAACTCGTGTCTAATGTTGTCATAAGTGCGTCAAGAAATATTTCAATGGCTGTCGGTGCGTTTAAATTTGGCGATGTTCCGTTTAAAATGCAAAATGGTGCTTTTCGTTTTGTCTTCTACTGTTCCGCATCGAAAAGTAGTAAATTTTTATTTAGTTTTCTTGTAAAAGTGCTGAAAATTTATTCGCGGCATGATATGAGAACATATCATGTTCGAAAATATTCAGTGGCGTCACGAGCTAGAAATCTGATCGATTCGAAAACAGATTTAGCATTTGAAAACGGAGCGGGAATTTAAAATTAATAGTGTTTAGTTTTAGTGTTGATCAGTGTCAATGTGAAATTAATAATTTTTAACAATTGCAGGTTCCAAACGAAAAAAGCAGAAAGACTGTATGAAGAAAACATGAAAAAGCTGAAAGAAAAGCAAATGAAGGTGCCGTTAAAGAGTTTAGTTAAAGGAAGAGGCAGGAACACTGTTGAATCAGTAGAAAATGAGAGAGTTGTTGGAGCATTTTCTATAAGCGATCGCTATACAAAATGATTGCAGGTGCTTCTTATGGGTAAAAGTGGCTCTGGAAAGACGAGTATGCGGTCCATTATATTTGCCAACTATATAGCTCGCGATACCACTAGACTTGGAGCAACAAGTAAGATTATTTAACTATCTTTAGTATTAATTAAAAACAATGATTCATATTGCAGTTGATGTTGAACATTCGCATGTTCGTTCAATTTGGTAATCAATTTGTGGGACTGTGGCGGACAGGAATCCTTTATGGAACAATATTTCGCATCGCAAAAGGATAACATTTTCCGAAATGTTGAAGTCTTGATATATGTTTTCGATGTTGAGAGTCGCGAGCTGGATGAAGATGTTCATTATTATCAATCGTGTTTAGAAGCGCTCTTAGTGGTAAGTACGAGCGTACTATTCAATTTGTGCAGTGTGGTCATAACGTCGGTTTACATTAAATCGACCACTGCCAAAAACTGGAAAAATTATTTGTTTGTTTTTACATTTTTCTTCCAACTTGAAGATAAATCTAATGGTGCGCCTTAAACTAATTACAAAACTCCAGCCAGGCCAAAATTTTCTGTCTTATTCACAAAATGGACTTGGTCGCAGAGGAGCAACGAGATGTTATTTTCAAGGAACGAGAGGATGATTTAATTCGCTTGTCGATGCCTTTGAAATGTACCTGCTTCAGAAAGAGTATCTGGGATGAAACTTTATGCAGGTGAGGATTCGCTTGAGTAAAAAACACTTTCAGTAGATGAATTTACGTTGGAAAATTTAAAATATTTTCTTTGCATATAACTTTTGGTTCCATTAAAATGGACAATATATAACATCGGTAACTTCTGAATGTAAAAAGAATCCAATATGATATGTTCCAGGGCCTGGTCAAGTATTGTAACGATGCTCATACCAAATGTTGCTGCTCTGGAGAACTCGCTCAATCATTTTGCAAACATTATTGATGCCGAAGAAGTCCTACTCTTTGAACGTGCAACATTCCTAGGCATTTCGCATTGCCAACGTAAACAATACCGCGATTCCCACCGATTCGAAAAAGTCTCGAACATAATAAAACAATTCAAGCTGTCCTGTTCGAAGCTTGGAGCGAAATTCCAATCAATGGAGGTTCGAAACAGTGTTTTCGCTGCCTTTATCGATACATTCACGAGTAACACGTACGTAATAGTCGTCATGTCGGACTCGAGTATGCCTTCGGAAGCAACACTGGTGAATAATCTTAATGCCCGGAAATATTTCGAGGAGTTGGAAAACCCAAATAGTAATGCAGCATCGCGTCACCATCACTGATATTTAAGAAAATCGCCAAGAGTGCGATAAAACGTTTTGTGATTATTTTTATACTTTCGAATAATTAATTTACTATCATGTTACATTACTTTGTATTGAGGCATGTAGCTGATCTATTGCATGCATGGTAGCATTGAATTAAGACGTAGCGTCAAGTTTTACACAACTTAAATGAATCAACAGATGAAAAATGAATGATCCAATGTAAGATAATTGATCATAAATGTTAAATGGAGAAATGTCCCGTATGTTATACTGAGTAAGGCAAATGTTTTGTTTTGATGTAAAACAATTAATAAATCAGTTTATAACTTTATAAGAGTAAATGGAGTAAAATTTACAAGCCACTGGCAGCAAAATTGAACCAACATATCCATGCAAATGGGCTTCCAGTCGAAACTGCAGGAATTGTTATTTTCGTATAGTAGGCTTAAAGCTAGAATTCTATCATTGTGCCGGGATGCCGCTGTCGTGATCCCGTCTGTGCATTTTTTATCCGCTGATTTCACTAGCAACTGTTGTGTTGTGGTGTGCTGCTGACGACGTACTGTTGATGTGTTCATCTTTGCGTCAGAGCAATGTAACGCGGCGCAATACAGTCAGTGCTAATAAAATCAACTTAGACATAATAAAAGAAAATTAATTGCACTGTTTTTTTATGACCTTTTTGCCATAATGATATATATGTGCTGCTTAACACTTCTCATAACACATAAATTTGTAAAAATTAATTAATGATAAGTAACAAAAACAATCATCTTTATCTACATGCATAACATTACAGATTAGCTGATATCTTAAACCTCTGTGCCCAGAAAATTAAATTTTGCAGCTGGGCTTGTAGTCAATTTTATAGCTATGCGTTTGAATAAAAAAATAAGCTTCGGCAGCATGGAATTGAAATGTGCTTTTCGAAACCTAGCATAGAGAAATGTTCGACAAATCTGTCATGCAAATTAATGTGTAAAAATAGTCTAGCATCACTTGGTGTTTACCCTCATAACAAAAAAATTAAATAAATAAAAAAAATGCCTGTTAATAAAATACCGGGCAAATGTAATCACTTGCCGCCACAACATAAAGAACCGCAACACGTCACAATAACATAATTCTGCCTTTATGTAGATAAATGACTCATGCGAGTCACAGATCAATGAAACCTGAGACGGTTCATGTTTTCGCAGCCTCGCTAGTATTTTGAGGTTTTTAGATGGGCGCCAAGTTCTTTTGTTTGTATCAGTAACGCAATGGCGTAATTAAACCCAAAAAAGGAACCTGTTTTTTTCACCACATAACTTTAATAAAACTGACTGAAGTGTTAAATTTAATATTTCGGGAGATGGTTAACGGACGACTGCAGATTCATTGCCATTTAATACTAATAAAATTTTATGCCCACACACATTTCATTAAATCTGTGCCACGAGTATGATTAAAACTAACGAAATGATAATCATTAGGTCTGTTCGCGTACTTCAGCAAACTGCAGCAGTAACAGAATTTGGCAGCTGGCTTCTTTTTGCTGCAAAATTTGGCTTGCAGCAAAAGTACAAAAACGACTTTCTGCGAATCTATTTTAATATATTATAACAGAATCAGGTACGCGAACAGACGTATTCTCTTCATAGTATTGCATGCGTCGGCACACGAGCATATTTTTAATACGGATTGGAATCACCCAGTATTTGTGTGGATAGTGTCTACTTTATCTAAGATTAATTGCTTTTACTAAGATTAGTTGGTTTTTTGAAATATATTTATAATCAAGTTATTATACAATAAAAAAAATGAAAATATTTATCTAGACTTTTCTTCTTCGTATATATATATATATATATATATATATATATATATATATATATATATATATATATATATATATATATATATATATATATATATATATATATATATATATATATATATATATATATATATATATATATATATATTTAATATATATATACAGATGACCTTTTGCTGTTCCATTTATTATTAGTGCCCCCATTTTCGAAAATAGAATATAGTGCGCCACTGGTTGACTGCACTAATACTTTTAAAGAAAATTTTTATCCGGCTTCAGAGATAGACTCAATGTCATCTCTACTATATTAGTACTCTGAGATTCAGATGTATTCACTTCGCTTAACTGATTTCTGCTTTTCGTTTTGTAAAATAATGAATTTGGAGTAAAACTGTGTGCTTTAAATATGATTCTTTTTTCCCTAGTGCTGCGGTGTTTTCGGTTATTAAATTCAATTGCGAAAATGTAATTCTACCAACTCCAATCCAAAAAATCTGACAAAATCTGTAATGGAATCTGGGGGAAACTTTGTTTCTTCTGCTGCTAGCATCTCCTAGTATCAAGGTAACCATCCGCCCAAACACTCACGACAGACTAAACTAGTCGGTTGGAAAAATGCATGCATATCATCTTAAATAATTCATGCTGCACTGACGACACACAACTCGGCAGAGTGGTGTTGAATATAGCACTGGTATGTATTTTAGCCACTCGACTTCTCAAGATTCAAATTAGCTCATAAAAAGTGGAAAAATGGTGAGGAGGCAGAGGGGAAATAGAAACGTTTTAGTGAAGATATTACTATTCAAATTATGACTATACACCTTATTATCAAAAGTTAGGTCAATGATGGACTCCAGTATTGTCATCGTATGTTAAGCCACTAGATCATAAGCAAAATTTCAAAACTATCACGTTTCAAACTTTATTATTTATGCATTTAAGTTCAATTTAAAAAAAAAAAAGAGTAGCGCATAGGAATCGCTAGAAAAACTCCGAAGAAAATTAGAGGAAATGTCTAGATTTCGCTTTCATATGTTGAACCGGATCCTCATGCCGAATACAAAGCATACGAAGATTTAATGGTAGAATTTCTCAGGGCACAAATATTAAATTTTTGGTGGTGATGTCTGCATCGAAAGCTATAGAGGCCAAACAATTTTGAGAGTTACAGTTAAATTTAAACAATTGCCACGTGTTTCCATTACAATGTATTTATCATATGACAGAGCAACGACAAAATGATCGGTTCTAGCACCTGAGTCCAAGAATATATATATCAAATCTGCTTCTCGCTGCGACCATGTTTCGGTCAACTAATTCTGCAAATTTCGTTTGGTTACATCGGGAGCTATGTAAGATTTTTAAGGTTACCACCAAGAAAAATGCAAAATTTAATAAATTCGAGCATGTGCTACTTATGATCATTGCAAAAATTTACTAGTAGAAAGCATCTGTTAGTGTGAAAATGAATATAATCATCGCAGCTGGCAAAACTATATTAAGGGGACGTAGCACCTTCAAATTGAAAAATATATGTTTTTTTCAGAGGCTTGTTTTTAATTGAATAAAAAACGTATCTAAATGAAACTTTTTACACATACTTTACTTCTTTTATACTACATTAAAAAAATTGTTAAAAATGTTTTGTGGCCCCCTGTCGTCTGCTACAATTTTTTGGAAAATACACCAAAAAAACCTAGCGTGCATGATAACTGTCCTCAGGAAAGTCTGAAAAAACAAACAAAAATGTGGTTTTGATCAACATCAAAGTGGCCTTGGAATGAACTAAAAAAAAAATTTGGTTGAAAAATAACAAAATGGCGGTGTTTTTTCGAAAATCGAGGTTTTTTTTCCCCAGAAATCGGTTATAACTAAAAAAATTTAGTGCCGATTTTTTCATCCGTAGTTAATTCTGAGCATCAACATGTGCAGGTTAACGTGCTAAAATTTCAGAACGATTGGATAATATTGTTTTTCTTAATCATGCACGCCAACTTGCAAAACGTTGTTTCGAGAAAATCGCGCTTAAAGTTAAAATTCAATATTTTTTGCAATAAATCTTACCGAAAATTAATCTGCGATGCCTGGACCATACAATGTACCTTCTTCTTGCTCATACTCCTCCTCTTCTAAAGATTTTTGCTCCCTTCGAGCAGTTCTGGCCTCTTTAGTTGCCTCAGTCGAGTGTTTTTCCGCCTGGTTGATTCTTGCAGCATCTCTATGTTCTGCATGTTCCAGCGCACGTTCGCTAATCGTAAGTCCCATTACTTGCATTATTTTCAAGATAGCTATAAATTTTTCATTAAATGCACATGCAGAAATATTTGCAGCGATATTTAGCTCGTTTTTCTCACAAAAAGTATGTTTGGGGGCCAAATTCCAAACACAAGAATTATAGCTTTCGTTATTATTCTGCGTAAAACTGCCCAAACAGCGCTTTAATAAATCTTTTGATGATAAGCCAGCATAAATAGGCTTTAAAATTTCTTATACCTCATCATCTAAAGGTAGAGAATGCTTGAAATTTTTTAATGCATTATCACCAGCTGCCTCTGCCTTGCGCCAGTTACACCAAGTCGTTTCTCCAACAGGACAATAACAGTGTTGAGGGCTCTCATCAGTTGAATTTTTGTGGTAATATGCTGCCCAAATTTATTTGCGCATATTTTCAACTGAATCAGGATTTCGTCGTATAGCTAGGCCATAATATGTGGCAAAATTTTTCATTAATTTTAGTGTCAGTTGAACTTTTTTCGGACCTTTTTTTGGAGATTCTACACTTTTTTTACAGCAATTTTTTTTGTTTTTTTTTTGCCAAGGCTAACTGTTTTTCGCGTCTTTTAAGGGAGATGACTCACTTATCTTTGTCTACACTTTGGGCTAAGTCGATGTAGCGATATAGCGAAGTCAACGAAAATCATAGAAAAAATGACCTTGGGGCGCTTCGCTATATATACTCACAAAATTTTTTTTTTTTAGAATTTCAATTTTATATTATTAAAATCATGTTTTTAAAGCTCCATTCTAACATATTCAATCAAAAAACAAAAATCGATTTTTCAAAAATTTGGAGGTGCTACGTTGCCTTAACTTTGGAACGAAAAATCTGTCAAGCTTTAGATATTAAGATCAAACTACTGTATGAATTTATCTTAAATTTGATATCTGCATCGTAACTAATAGGCCAGCATATGAAAGTGAGACACATTTGGCGCTGCAAGTTAAAGCAAATTTTCCATAGGCATGAGAAGGATCACCCGTCGTACAGGGCACTACTTTCGAATATCAACTGTCTCAGCAAAATAATTGCTGAGATGGCTGGTAAATTTCGCTGTGAGCGTCTTGTGCAGCGGCTGGCTGACATACGACCATGCCTCGACATGTTCAAAGAAATCAGTCTGCTTTCTGGCAAATACAAAAGCCAGGAGATGGTGGGAACGATTGACAATGTCGCTGTGCACAGCTCTGACCGTCAGGCAGAGTTGTTTGCACCGACATTTCAATCCCAGCTGAATGCCATTCCGCCTGACTGTTCTGCTCTTAACAGCCAAATAGTAAGAGAGGAAGTCAATCGCTTCCTCGACACATACCATGAACTATTGGCCACATTTTCATCCGAAAACCATTCCGATAATCCGCAGAATGCAGATGACCGGTTCCGCTTTTTCAATAGTGATAACTTGGTATAACTGCTGCGCGGTATAAAAAGTAATAAGTCTTCTGGGCATTATGGAATGTCTAATTTCATAATTAAACATCTATCAATCTCTATACTCAACAACTTTTCAACAATGACGCTGTAATGCATTCCGGACAGAATATATGAAACAATCATTCTTGGTAATGAAAATGTAATCTGCTTGCAAGGGGTTTTCCAAAAGTCCATGACTGGCCAATGAACATCACTCCCAGAAATAAGGGGAAAAGAACTTGCGAGCATACATCGGCTATGGGTAGTGTGCTATATAAAGCGAAAAGATGAACATTTCGGAGCATTTCAAATCATCACGGGTACGTAAAATGTATGAAAAACAAGAGTACCAATTCCCCCTAGTAGCAAAGAGAATGCGCTATTGGAATTTCCAATGAGCGTCACAATCACTCAGGTCATGCAGAGGCACGATCGGCCGCCGGCCAAAGCTTCTATTCGAATTCACCCTAGATGACGGAAATGCGAGAATACGATGTCGGACTTTCCAAAAAAGCTCTTATACATAAAGCTATAAAGCTAAAAGTATAAGTTTCCCCTTGTATAAATCTTCCCAGCCTAGGCCATGCAATGTTAAAAAGAAATAAACATGCAATGGATCGGTAATGCTTCCTCATATTACGCGAAATACTTACCGAATATATGCCGAAGCATTACTTTTCCCGTTACACATTACTTACACATTACTTTTAGCACCAAAGCTAAATCCATTGGCTAAAGACCCTGTGTGGCCTATCCTGACTTATGCATAATCATCCTGGATTAACTGCTCCAAGATATTCAAACGAAGGATCCTGCGCTTTTGCACTGGCAGGTTTTACAGCTCGGTAACTAAAAAGTGGCCGAAGAACCTTCTCCTGTATCAGGGTCGGGACTGAAGCCACTTAAGGACCGAGTTGTAGAATTAACGATACGATCACTAGGACGTACAGGTGACTTTAATCAGCTTATGGATGCACTTTTCGACTATATTGGCCTCCTGAGAAACAGAAAGAGTTAGATTTAAGACGTAGGTTAAGATTTAGATGTAATTAGGCTAATCTAACTATAATTAGGCATAGGTTAGATCGTAATTCTAATGTAAGTAGTGTCGAAGGAAATTATTACTTGGGCTATCACAGCTGCTCAACAAGCTGGGTAATACCATTAGTGTGTAAGGAACAAAAAAAAACCAATAAGAGCCAGCAGGCCAAAATAGTACAGCCGCTAGATTTTAAGTTTCCTTTGTCAATTAAACTTTATGTTAGGTTAAGAATATAATAAAATATTTTCACAATCAAAATTCAAATTCAACTAATAGGCCAAAAAAATTATTTTATAGAGATTTCACCAAAGCGACAGGGTTGCCCAATTTTTGAAATCACTTCTATCAAAAATGCTTCTAATCAACCCAACCAATGCTGTGATAAAAAGCTCCAAACAAACTACGATTCTGAAATTAAAAGTGTAAATACCGTTAACTAAAACAGCAGGAACTCGCCTTCGACAAATCATCGTCGCAATACAAAAACTTCTGCCTAATTCCCATATCCGAAATCTCACCAAATAAATAGCACTGCTCTACTTTTTCTCTCTGAACCAACCCCCCTGCCCCTTCCGCATCCTGCGGCCACAATAAAATATCTGCTTAATTTGTCACACGTACACAATTTCGTGTGAGCTGATGTCCTTGTTTCGTTCATTTCTAGAGTATTCTTATGTTTCATTCAGAGACACATTTCTCCCCCGTTTCACATTTTCATATGTGTATCTCTGAAATAAACTGTCGTATTAAGATAATCGCTTGTTTTCTCTGCTTTGCTAGCGGCTAGTCCGACAAAATGAGCATATTTATGTGGCCGTTAAGTGACACTATATTTACATATTATTCACGAGAAACGTTACATCCTTGAGGCAACAAACTCATTACATCTTTCCAAACTGTTGGCCGTGGTATTGTTATGATGATGTTGTGGCAACATACTTTCCTATTTGGCTTTTAGTCAGTATCAGCGAAAGACATATCATATGCTGATTAGGAAGACAAGAAATAACAAGGAAAACAACAAAAAGTAACATGTTTTGTGTATTTGAGACAACCGGAGATTAGCAATGCATGCATATGCATGAAAATGTCAGTCGTTCCCGGAACCATGAGACTTATGCAATCGTCATATATTGGGCGAAAAGCTCTATAAGCACTTGCTTTATATTTTTTTGGTTAAAATTCTAAACATTCTCACTGAGTACCGTTATTTCACTTTTAACTGCAGCCTTGCGGTATTTTGACTGGACTCCCACTACATCAAAACACCCAGCATCGCTGAGCACAATGACACTATCATTAAAAACACTGTCACTAGAATAAGTGAAATTTGTAAACGCCTTTTAAAATTAAGCTATAATTTTACAGATACAATTTCGATTTGCGCTCTTCACATTACCAGAACCTTTCGGAACCCTGTTGCAGATCGTCCGAAGCATGTAATGTCGTTCAGCTAGGATGAGAATGGATATTTTGTGTGGACGTTAATAAGTGTCGGCGGTGGTTTCAGGAAGTGTATTATGCGAAATTCTTTCATAAATGCAATTGTATGTCGCCAGCGGATGTATAAAGTATGTAGTGGCGAGTGTAAGGAAGATATTTTCAGTAAACTGACCAATGGAAAACAGTAAAGAAGAATAGTTTTGGTTCATAAAACTAAACTGAAATCTAATTTCGATTTTGCTTCTATGACACATTCTTCTTCTATTAAAAAGTTGCTAAAAATAGATCTACGATTTACTACAACCGTTTTATGGCAATTTTAAAATATTTTTTCATCTATTTTATGTTGTCAGTATTACTTTAAACCTGAAAAAATTATTAGACTTCTAGATTGGAGCCAGAAAGTCTAATTATATTTAAGCGCCCAACGTGGGAAAAATATCATATATCTATGTATTATCTATTTATTAGCTTTTTCTCTCTCTTTCATCCAATTAGCTACGAAATTTTCAATAACTTAATTGTGTTTTTATACAATCTATAGGCAACTGTCTAAAAGCCATCAAAGGACTGGAAAGTAAGACTGTATAGTGAATATAATTAAAACAAAAATAGTGGACGAACAATAAAAACTACATATTCAAATAAACATTTCCACACTACCACAACCATAATCACATCTATTCTGTTCACAGCTTCATTTTAATATATTTGACATTTCTCTGCATTATCCACCTGACCTCTCCATTCTTTCGAATACTTATATGTGGGATAGAAAGGGGAAGGGGGTAGGCTTTTGTTACATATTTTCCTCTCCGCTGCATCGCAACAAGAAAAACACCAATATTCAGTTCACTTCAGTACAGTCAAGTCTAGTCCTGTTGAGTGTCGTCCTTTCAAATCGTAATCTTTTTACTAACCTTTAACGTTTTTCTGCATTCAGGATTACAGGACAACCATCTTCACTGCCTTTTTCGAAACGGTTTTTGTTTCAATATAGAAAATCGTGTGAGGAGAGTGTAGTTACTTCTCGTCCAAGTACACCAAAAGAAATTATTTTTCGAATTATATAGCAGGACAACGGGATCATACTAAAACGGTATGGGAACAACGCAAAATTACTTCATTCCTGCTACCGGACTATGGATAGCTATCGTATAGCCGATTTATTTTATTTGCTCAAAAAAGGGACCAGAATGTTACAGAATATCAAAATCATAAATAACCGGTGAAGTCGTTTGCTTCTCATTATGGAGGCGAGAAATTTAATGTCCTGCCTGGGATGTTATTGTGCCATTGAGTTAGAATGGAAGTGGTGAAGATATTTATTGTTCGTTTACGTCGAGCGAAGAAATTTTTTTATTGGTTGGATAATCAGTTTTGTCTGTATTGAAGGCGAAAAAAATGATATCTATGAATTTCGGAAAAAAATGTGGGTGGAATGAAAATGTATGTCATTTAAAATACATTAAGACATTGCAGCCAGGATGGACGTCTGAAAGCAAAAATTGGGAAAGAAAACCATATAAATGAAAAATTTCACTCAGAAAAATTTCATCACTTAACATTTTTTTAGAATCACTTTAAATCAAAAGTTGAAACACTTTTAAATCAAAAGGGAATCTTATTTGAATTCCATTTTATTATAAAAATTTTATTTTCAAATCAAAGTGTTTCATCATTGAATGAAAAATAAAACATTAAAACAAGCAAGACTCACTTTGATACAACGTTGACTCACTTTGATACATCATTATTGAAATGAAGTGAGATTATTTGAATTAAAAAGAAACGTATATGGCGCCAAATCATATTTGAACAAATATGATTTGGCGCCATATACGTTTCTTTTTAATTCAAATAATCTCACTTCATTTCAATAACGCTGTATCAAAGTGAGTCAACGTTGTATCAAAGTGAGTCTTGCTTGTTTTAATGTTTTATTTTTCATTCAATGATGAAACATTTTGATTTGAAAATAAAAATTTTATAATAAAGTGGAATTCAAATAAGATTCCCTTTTGATTTAAAAGTGTTTCAACTTTTGATTTAAAGTGATTCTAAAAAAATGTTAAGTGATGAAATTTTTCTGAGTGTTTGCAATGATTTAATTTAAAACAAGTCTAAAAATATACGTTTGAAATGAATCTAGAAATCTGTTGATGCGGAAATGAATCATATCTTGCATAAAAATTCATGCGTCTTCTCTTTTTTCATTTCAAAATGAGCTTCCAACACCATTAAGCCAATAATTCTATCATGCGCAAATCTTCAACCACTGTCAAAATGATACCGAATCAGATAGAAAGCTACAACTTCCAGTGTTCATTTCCAATCCAGTCTAGCAACACAACAAACAATATCTTCGCACCTCTTTGACTTCGACAGTCTGATGAACAGCAGCAGTAACAGCAGCAACAACAGCAGCAGCAGAGAACCATAAATGATACAAAACATTACATTCTGTTACCTATCTCGACCACTTTACTTCGCTGGTCGCAAATAACCAGTTCACCGGTTCAATTTGAATCTTATAAGTATAGGACCAATAGTTTATTCAGTTTAGATATTCGAACGCACAGTAGATACAAACAGTAGACAAGCGATTATTTGTTGTGCTGCGTTTTCTCGTACCGCTACAAACCTCCAATAGTTGTAAACTTTTGCACCGCAAACGTTCATATATACATACGCGAAGCATTACATTGATAAAGACTCGAGCAAATGAAAATTGTCTGCGTGAAACATTTATGGTAGTTGTCAGTAAACAAATCACAACATTATTGGATTCTTGTTTTGTCACCAGAGGTTACCTGTTACAAAGAAACAAATCGCCACTTTCAACGTATACATGATACATTGCACTAGAAAATGGATAGAAAATTGTTAGAAAATGTAGTAAGGTAAACAAGAATGGAATGGAGTGTGGTGTTGGAAGGTTATAGATTTTGAGTGAAGTTGAAATTTCAAATTGATTCGCGTCGTGAATGTTAGAATATGGGTAAAAAGTACTATTCCAACTGGCCTAAGTGGAATTGATTTTGAAAGAACATTGGCTTAAATAAACAATAATTGATTTGCAAATTCTAAGATTGTTGAAACACAAATTTTTAGCCGATGTCGTATTTATGTGTATTTATATAGCCCTCAGCGTACCGCATGCAATGTCTTAAGATTGATTTTAGGTTTTCGTGGCCAACAAAAAGTCACGCAGGGACCTTTTAGTTCGAAGCGATACCAGATAAGAAGACCTGAAGCTTAAATTTTCTGTCTAAGTGGCCATCTTACGTCTCAGACTTCTTTGCGAGTTGAAAGGATGTAATTCAACTTCTGATTCACCGTATGCGGAAGCTTCATCAGCCACAGCGCGAAATAGATGTTGAATTGTTTCTGATACTCCCGATTCTTGCCAACACTCAAAAAAATTTTGCTTGAATTTTGCCCTTATAATAGTAGGAAACTGGTATCTGGTAACTGGTATTTACATCTTTAATAGTACGCCCCCAGTTTCCTACTATTAAAGATGTAAATTTACAAAAGTGCGGAAAAAGAATATATTTTTTACGACCAAATTGTGTAATTTTACCCTAAAAATGATGCAATTTTATGGCTTTGGCGCAAAGGTGAATAGCAAACTAGTAAATTTACGCTCTTTTTGCTTCAATTTACAAAAAGCTGTGTATTATTCAGCTGATATGACGTAAAAGCAAAAAATGCACATCGAATGTGTCAAAATATTTGTGATTCGTTATTTTAAACGAAAAAATGAATATATTTCCTATTATCAAAGTATGTATTAATTATAGACCCACTTTTTAGAGTGAAGTGTCACTGGTAAAGCATCGTAGTTCCATGGCATATGCAGCTGCAAGACAGTAGCCAGTAACGCCGACCAGCTATTTGCAATCAGTCCAGTTCAATTCAAGCAGGTATTTAGTAGCTGCGAGATTGTATGACTCCATGCGGTTTTGGTTATCGCCGTAGTCTGCATCTAATAGGAGTTCATCAAGCGCTTAATCGCTTTGATAGGAATCGGTATGTCTGCTGACACAACTGAAGCCCAATGGTTCGGTAACGCATCCACTTTCTCATCATCATAAATTCCCTTACAACTGGGAACCCAGAAGATTCTTAATATTCTGTTGTTTTCTAGCCTGTTCAGAGCTTGAATACAGTTCAATACACAATTCGATTAATACATCAATGCTTTCACCACAGCTTGATTGTTTGTGAAAATGTTGGTTCTAGCATATGCGGTATCATTAGCGTATATTAGTACTGCGGTTTTTTCGTCTTGCAAAGATCTCCACCTGAAAAATATTGCAGTGATAAGGAAGCTTGAATAGGGCCCCTATATTAAGGTCTGCAGAGTGTGCCGCAGCCCCTACTCCCGCAGTTATTTACGATGCATACGCTAATGGTTGCTATTCCCATTTGCTAATTGCCTTCCTGCCCACCTCATACAGTAGTTTGATATCTTCTTTTGAAGTAAAGAATGAAGTCCAAGTAGTCAGTGCATCTTGTGTACCCCTGTCCAATATTGATGCAACCAACAGATCTTGGCTCGTAGTATCCCGATTCCTAAAGCATGACGGCAGCTTTTGAGGCAACGCCTCTAACACAGAGATTAAGTAAAGAGTCATGATTGCGAGACCTGTAGTACAAATAGCTGCCAACCGCTGAGCTCTGGCAAGACCAGTAACCAAAGATTGGCCTAGATATCGACGTGTAGATGCTGGCTTAAATCGCGTTGCTTAACCTCTTTGATCTTTCCTCCAGGTGTGTTTTCTGCCCAAAATAAAATACTTGGGCTCTAAGGTTCTTGGGTTCCTAGTGTGCAAATTGAGATTTAATCTAGCGGTGCTTAATCTGATTCAGACTATTTCAAAGTGTCGATGGGTCGGACTCGTTTCTGCCTGACTATAACTTCGCCTAATTTCTGGCTGATCATAACTTCATCATCATCATGAGAGCCAGACACCTGCCCAGGTGGACAACTGTGTCATTCAAAAAGTTCGGAAAGTCGTCAAAGAATTCGACTTGTTCTTACCCATTCCCCATCTGGCTTACATACAGTGCTTGGCGTAACAGGTTATTTAGCGGCTATTTTTGTAAGTGTTGCCGTTTCCCCAGACGCTTCAATTCTGCTGCACTCATGCTTTCAAAATGTCCACTTACCTTTCTGTCGTAAAATGTCCTTGCAATAAGCTACTTTGGCTAATTTCAACAGTTACTTTTCTTCTGCGACCTCCCGTATCGCTATTTCTGACAAGATGGCTTGGCGTTGGGCTTGGAACAGGGTCTGGGGCAGCAGTGCTCAAAAACTTTCATGAGTTTTCCTGTGAGCATATTACTATTACTTCCAGGTCTGATACAGAGTCAATTCTAGGGGGACACCCTAAAAAGGTAACAACTTCTCCTTTTAAAGACCTCCCAGTTTGTGTTCAGCTGAGGTTTATGTGTTAAGCCGAATTTCAGAGTGAATCGAATGTATTCATGAGTAAAAAATCATGTTCCAGTTTTGAAAAATGTTCCAGTTTTCTATCAATTCTTCTTTCATGCCAAGCAAACATCGAAACAAAATATTGATCTGATCGGAAGACTAATCACTAAGGCTATCAAGACTTATATACAAAATGCCAACTCTGACTCCAAGTTTACATGTGTATCGTGAAACAGGACTACTAAGCATACAACAAATAATGTGTGTTGAACAAGGAAAGCTAATATTTAAGATACTTAGCAAAAAACTCAAACGGCCATATGTTATAAGAAATGTTGGAGAAATAACTCAGACAGCCACAAGATCGGTGAATAACCTTGCGATTAAAAAAGCTAAGACAGATCGTTTGAAAATGCAACAGTCTTTGGCTTATTATAATACCTTACCTGAGGATATAAGAAAATCGACAAATTTGATTAAATTTAAGGAAAATTTAAGATCATTCCTTAGACAAAGATAACGAAGACGCCAACCAGAGTATTTTCTAAACTTTTCTCTGGGCATAAGTCTTGACGAAAAAAAATAGGCGATATCATCTGAAGACGATAGTGTATAATGAAGGGCTTTCCCTTATAGCAATATTTTATTGTCTGGGAAGCACGAAAGTAATAATTTAGAGTAGATTTGATGCACACGGACCGTGCATTTTGATTGATTGATGGAGATAGGAGAAGGAAGGAGGAAAAAAAGTGATGCTTAGGACATTTTTGCGGAGAGTTTGCTAAGACAAGATTTGCTAAGACAAGATTTTAATTGATAATTAGTAGCGAGTCGTGTGCCAAGTAGGCGTAGAATGCTACACTCAGAAAAAAACTTTGTAAAATTGGGGGAAAACATTGTTAATTCATATATTTTTCACTCTGAAATGGCGCCATAGAGGTTTCTCTATGAATTAACTACTACATAGTAATACGTGCGTGAGTTGTATTGGCAACAATTTTCTCTATTGAATCAACAAGGGCTGCTTGTAATTTTGAAGGCGCGAATAGGAAATCCAACAACTAAATTGGATCGTAATAACATGGAAAGGAAAGTGTGGCTGCATACTTAAAATATGAACAAAAATGTCGTAAATCGACTTAAAATACCAATGCTTTGAATAGTTGGAAGACCCAAGAAATTCAACAATTTATAATTCTTGAAATTCTTGGGTCCTTCAACTATATAAAGCATTAAATAGTGTCTTTTTTGCATTGGTATTTTAAGTTGAGCTTTTGAAACATCTTGACATTAAAATTGTGCTGTTTTGTGTCTTATTGCTGGCAAGCAACAGCTCTTTACAAGCTTTATGGCGTATATTGTTTAATAAGTATGGCGAGATTTTGGTCTTAAATGATGCCGATTTCGCAAGGAGCAAATTTTCATTTCCTGGGGCTGGGTGTAATAGCCGGAAGTTGATATGTATCTGGAATTTAAATTATAACACAATTTGAGTCTGATTTTATAAAAACTATCTATCTATTTGATGTCCTTCGGTATCTTTATACCGTTGGCCATGCTTTAAGATTTATTTCTATCTGCCTTAGAAGAAAAGAATTCTCCTATTGCTTTTTCACTTGTTCCCAATCGCTGCAGCTATGACTAAAGGTAAGTAACAAAAAATAAACTATTCAGCACATCGAACGACACACACTGCATGCACTACAACTTACATATATGCGCGATTTGTGTCTCGAAATGAATGCTGCTGAGATTTAGTAATGATCAAACAAAACAAAAAAAATTGAAGTGCATCTATTCAAATCAACAGATCAAGTAGTTGATTTGTATTTATGACTAAAATAACCGATAATGCATGTTGTATTTACAACATACGTATTGAATTTACATTAGTCGTTTTAATTCCATAAAATTCGTTGTTATTATGAAAGAAACAGCGACAAATATACAAAGAGACTGTACGTTTATTATGTCCCTGGCTTTTACATTGATAATTCTTGATTTTACTATGCGACTTTTTTCTGAGCGTAGGAGTACATACGCTTCTTCGTTCCCCTCACAAGCCACGGCGGTTAGATTATCCGTGCTGAAATTAGATTGAAAGTAATCATGAGTATCCTTCCTCGCCAGCATAGCCGTATCACAATCCCAGTCTGCGAACCTGAAGGTTCCTGAACTAGTGCCACGTCAAACCTACCTTTGTTTTGTCAACAGTAGTTCGGCTGAGAACTTGGTTAGTTTATTTTATTTGAACCAATCGAGAAATGGAACTATCGATGAAAATCCATAAATGTCTGTCAACTATCTTTTCGCCTCAGCTTCATTTTTTTCTTTTGTTCATCTTATTTTTATTTTCGCATCTGCTTGAGTTGCTAATAACTGATCTGCTTCGATTTAAAAACAAAACTTTTAACAACCATAAATTTTACTCACTGTCTTTCTTTTATTATTTTTCAGATGAAAAATTAATACCTTTTCTGTTCACTTGATTTTAACTCTCTCTCTCTCTCTCTCTCTCTCATACAACCTTCCTCTTCTAAATCTCACGGCTGAATGGTCTTTCGTTTTTCCAAGTTCCGCAACAGCAGTTTTTCCTCTCGTTGTCACAATCTTTTTCCGACAGTGTAACATGGCCATCGTAGAAATAAAAAGGCTAAGAGCTATAATAGGCAATATTACACCACTACCAATGATGGACTAGAATCAATACTAATTAATTCTTAAGAGACAGATTAAGGTCCTGACAGCTACATGTAACCAAATGTTATACCACCTTCACCTAACATTCATGGGGACGTCCCACTCTGAGAAGTCTCATCAGCCGGGCCCAAAAATATAAAACAAATTCATAAATAGTTGCCCCTAATTCAACTAACTAGAGTTTACCCTATTTAAATTAATCAAAATTAGTATTAAAATGAAACCTATCCTAACTTAATACAACATCACAATTGGATTCAACATTGGGCTCGCATGCTCTCGACAAGGCATCTGGGTCAACGTTCTTAGTGCTTATTCAACGCTGCATGCTAAAACTGAATCCTTGCACCTTTAGGCTCCACTATGTTAATTTTCTCGGCAAATACCTCTTCGCCGTTAACCATTTCAAACTTACGGAATCGTTATAATTCAGTGACGCTATAACTTCGTTGTGGATCATTGAGATTTGTGACAATAAAAATGATGGAATGCTCCCCACCCTCATCATACTATTGAAATAGGACGCTGTCGATGCTGGTTGCACTTGTAACGCACTGAATAAATAAATATCGGGAGAAACAGGAGCTGGCCAATACTGATGCAGACACTAACTGCCTCTTCATTTCCTCCAAAGCTCTTACGGCCGCCACTTTTTTCTCTTTTTTACCTTCAGCAAACTGATCTTATGCAATTTTGGAGACTCGAAATTTTGCAGAAACCGCCAGTTCCACTCGGACACTTCCGAAAGCCTCCTTACGTTGCTGTCTGTTCTGATGTTTGATACCTTTTCAGTTATTAAGAATGCGTGACTAATCACATATTGTTTTTGGGACCAATTTACTCTTCACAACACTGGTGGTCAACTACTCCTACCTAATTACTACAGTGGCAGCAAATAGAGATGCCCATCAAATATTTCACTCGTGATCAGTAAATTGTCCAAGTAAACTAATACCTTTCCCTGCAATTCGTACAAGATGACCTTCTGCATCAATCGGCAAATTGCAAAGTCTAAACTATGACAAAAAACTAGTACAAGGATGCTCCGGCACAGTAAATTCAGTATTTTTCCGATATTTCTCATCTAGCGAAATTTGCCAAAAGTGTCTACTTTCTTTACTCTAATATCAAATTCTTCTACTAACTTAGCAAAAACTTCCCGACAAAGGTTTTTAAAAATTCCCTGTCGACCAACTAAATCAAATTTTCATTTGAAAGAATACCCACATATTTTCACCAATCACACATTCATACTTATGATATACCCTGCACATATCCAACTTCATAGACGTAACTACATTCATTACAAAAGTTCAGTTCACATCGATAGGCGATAATCAAATTATCCTATTCAAGTTGCTACGAACTATGTACGAATCGAACATGCAAAATTGCACCTTTCGTGGCATGAAGATTGCGTTCCCATAAATCTCACAATTCATTTTCAATTCCATGCAATACCATATAAATTCTATGTATAACGAGTATGCCCGCTTCTTACTTAGCTCATCGTGTTGTCGATTGATCAAAGGTCAAGACTTGTTCGGAAGCGACAAAAGATGACACCACTCTCTTCGAAACGAAATGAACGATTCGAATTTAAATTCGATTTGACTGGAATAAAGTCAAGGAGCGTAAGGAATGCGTTGATAAGATTGATTTTACAAAAGTATCGAATCATTTTAGTGAATTGATTTGCTCTCTAAATGTGCATTTCAAAATATTTCGGAGGACCAAATAAAACTAAAAATATAATAAAGTACTGCTGTGAAAGATCTCAAATGTGAAGTGTACTTCAGATTTAAAAGCACCATGATTTGATGAAGAAAAATACCTTGAGAGAAAGAATCGAATCGAACTGATTTTTCCATTATCGACTCATTCCTACTCAAACCCTAGTATTCACACCTCCATAAGTAGCAATAATCAGCGCCTTCTAGTTGCCACCATATACGGAAAGGCATATGTAGAAATACAGTCATGCAAACATTGAAATCGCATACCAGCCAAATACCTCAAAATTCTTCCCCTCTGACCAATGCATTCCCATAATATTATCCTTTCAACATGTCGCTCGCTACTGCCGTGGCAACAAACAGGGCAAGGCTAGGCAAAGTCTACTTTAGCCTTACTTCTCAATACTTGTGTCTTCGTTACCAACTGTCTTGACTGGCCGGTGTGTCTAAGGAGCGCTATGTGCTACTAGGCGCGAAATCTTGAGTTTTGTCTTACAATCGCCAATATGCTACGCTAGCTCGATTGCTCCAGCTCCAGAAGCCCCGACGAAGGAAAAGTTTTCCCATTAAAATATCCCGTGCACGTTCTTTACGTCCAGTCAAATTTAATTGTTATCAATTAAGTATGCTAATTAATCAAGAAAGTGGTCACCGAAGAGATTCGGACTTGGACTCGGACTTGGTCTGTAGAAGATGCAGACAAAGGATGTGTGAATATGTGAGAAGGAGATTCGATGTGGCTTTGAAATATGCACAATGACACGAAGATGTACTCTTCGGTACTGGAGGCTTTTTACGGACGATTCGATGATCACTCATCCCACGATCAGGCTTGGAAACGTGCCGACAACGACGACCACTCGACGTTTGAGTTTGATGGTGACGATGAATATTTCAGGCAATCTGAAAATCTTTGCCAATGCACTTAGCAAAATCACTCTGCTAGTTGGAACACTTTGAAGTCACATAAAGTCCAAGCTGTCCAGAATGAGTTTGGAGTCAGTTATGCCCAACTTTGTGGGTATAAACTAGGATCTTCAAATCATAATGCAACTGATTTTCATGTGCATACTATTTATCGTATGAATAACGTAGCTAATTATGTTTTCATTTATGTCGTATTCTAAGGGCTGAGCAATCTACATAATTTTGCATTCAATTTCTGCAAAGTGATTCAAAAAATTCTTCCAATTGTTTTGGACACATAATGCTTCAAATTTTATTGCAAGCGCTTTCGGCATACTTAAATAACTTTGAAAGTGTTGTCGCTCGCATCACAACGATTCGGATTCAATGTAACGACTTGCCTGCCACAAGGGTCCTCACACATAACATTATTCATGAATTGAATTAATTAATAGGAATACTCTTCTTTTGCAAGGGATTCGGAAGACAACGCAAATCGAGCAATCTAAATTCAATCTGCCTACCTCAAATTTATTTGAAATTTACAATTTGCTATAACCCACATATGTGCATACATAATTATATACGCATTTCACACATACTATGCTCAGCAATGTAGGTTAGAGTTTATTTATAGAGCAGATCACGATGAGTAGTTAAAATATTGCCCGTTCGTATGGCAACTTTTTAGGTTTAATGCTATTGAATTGAGCCATGCCTTCTAGAAGTACGGGCCGTCATGCAGAATGGTGACGTCACAGTAGTTGTGCAAAATGTCGCGAAAAATACACGCAGTCTTATAGGATGTCCGCGGGAAATCGTAAATTGTACAGATTATGTTGAAGTGAGTGAAGTGAAAACAAAGTGAGATCCGCGGAACAGTGCTAGTGAGCAGCTAAAACAAAAATTAATACGGTGCGTGCGGTATAATAGAAAAAATTCGCCACGAAATGTTTATCGGTTGGTGTTAGGTTATGTTATGTTTCGCGTCGATTTACTGCCGATACAATTAACTGATACAAAATGCAAGTTATGGCTAAATATTATTATTATAACGCGTCCACGCACAAAAAGCTAACGTTTTATTTATATTATAGCTAAAAACCGCACGTAAAATCTCCGTGTATATCGGCACTGCCAGATGAAAATGTCAACATTCCCGGCAAAATTGACGTCAGAGCTAAAACGATTACGTAGCCTGACGGCCCGTACTTCTAGAAGGCATTGATTTAGTGTTCTCCGATTCAGGGGTTAGGTGGGTTCCTAAGGCTCAAAAAAACATATTTTTTCATATGTATCAAATGGAATGTTTTATTCAAACCATTCATATCAAAGATAGTCTTTTGACAAATGCTTTGTGAAAATTCATTTAATATTATTTTAAACTCAGCATTGAGATCTCATTTCCCTTGACCCCTCAGAAAAAAGCCTTCCGGCGTAGTCAATATAACTCATGACTGATTCATCTGAAATTAAAAACCCGAATATTTTCTTAGTATATATGTATGTATAGCTCGTGCTTGGACGAAGGAAAAAATAAAATAAAAAATTTGGAGTTTTGGCGGAGTTGTGAACAAAAAATCTCATTTTTCGATAGAATATTTACACCTTGTAAAGTTAGTTGTGATGAAAAATGTTATTTGGAAGAAACGTGCAAAATTTGAACAATATCGGTTCATAACTTTTTGAGAAATCATGACAACTGACTTCAAAAATAGAGAAAGGCGCGATTGAAGTTTTGAATTGAAGAACTTTTTTTACTAATGCTCGAAGAAGAACACTAGTATTAAAATCACTTTAGCCAAAAATTCATATTTTTATTTGTATATATATATATATATATATATATATATATATATATATATATATATATATATATATATATATATATATATATATATACAGTGGGGGACACAACTCTCCATACACCCTCAAAATTTCATAAATTTAGTAGAAAATGCAAATATTTATGAGAATTTTATGTGCAACTTTACTGCAAATGTATTTTTATTAACATAAATTTAAAAAAAGTTACATTAATCAATTTATAACCGTAAAAACACAAGAAAAACGAAAGGCAGTAGGGACAAAAGTGTTCATACATTATGTAATTGAACTGAAAATTCCACATTATTTAATATAATTTTGTATTTTAAAATTTTTTTGGGCCACCGTTGGCATCAATAACAACCTGCACCCGTCGTGGCATTGAATCCGCCAAATTTTTAGTAACTTCCGGAGTTATTTCTCCCCAGGCTTGTTGAAGCGCAGTTTTGAGTGACTCCTTGCTGCTGGTGTGAATTTTCGAGATTTTTCTTTTCATAAGTTTCCAAGTATGTTCAATGGGGTTTAAGTCTGGCGACTGAGGAAGCTAATACAGCTGCATTGGTGCATAATAAAGCAACCAGTTCTTTACAAAACGTGCAGTATGTATGGGATCGCTGTCCTGTTGGAATATCCAATGCCGGCCAAGACCCTAATTGTCTACGGAAGGTTGCAAGTATTCTTCTAACAGTCTTTTATAACAGTATTGGTCCATAATACCGTCTATAAAGACCAATCTGCCAACCCCACCAGCTGCATTTCCACCCCACATCATCACATTGCCACCCCCGTGTTTTGCTCTTGGTATCAAATTCTTTAGTTGCAATGCTGTTCCCTTTTTTCGCCAGATTCTTTCTTTGCCATCATTACCGAACAAGTTGAACTTGCTTTCATCAGTAAATAAGACAGTTTTCCAGAACTGTAAATCCTTTCCTAAATATCGCTTTGCAAATTCAAGTCGAAGCTACCTATTCTTTTCAGATATTAGCGATTTTTTACGAGGATCTCTACTTGCATATCCATAGGAACGTAAGATTCTTCGGATGGTTTTAGGGTGAACACACTTATTCGAAGTATTAGCGACATTTTCCGCCAGTTGCCGACCAGTGATCCTTGGGTTTTTGTCGATCTCTTTTAAGATCATGCTGATATCCCGCCTGGAAAGTTTCTTTGGTCGTCCATTTCTTGGCTTATTTTCCACTGATCCTGTGTTTTTATGCTTTTGAACAATGTATTGGACAGTGGCATGGGATAAATTAAACAAAACTCCAATTGCGCGGTATGATTTTCCATTTCTGTGCTCAGCAATAATTAATTTTTTTATTTCAACACTTACTTCCTTACGCTTGCTCATTTTTCACTCCCTTTGCTCACAGATTACTAAAACAAACTAATCATTAGATCGCATTCACGCAGTTCATAGGAAATACAACGGTTCTTTGAAGAAAAACAACAGTAAAGCAATGCAATGAAGAACAGAGTACACTATCTGATCAATGTATGAACACTTTTGTCCCTGCTGAATCTCGTTTTTTCTGGTGTTTTTACGGTTAAAAGTTAATTAATGTAATTTTTTTTAAATTTATGTTAATAAAAATACATTTGCAGTAAAGTTGCATATAAAATTCTCATAAATATTTGCATTTTCTACTAAATTTATGAAATTTTGAGGGTGTATGGAGAGTTTTGTCCCCAACTGTATATATATATATATATATATATATATATATATATATATATATATATATACATATATATACATATATATATATATATATATATATATATATATATATATATATATATATATATATATATATATATATATATATATATATATATATATTATTTATATATATATATATATATATATATATATATATATATATATATATATATATATATATATATATATATCATTAAAAATTTCAGTGAAAAAATCTCAGGAACGCGATTACTGAATATTAAACTGAAATTTTCAGGATACATTAGTGCATGTGCAGAATAGTGCCAGGTCCTTTGGCGCCGGCGGCTATTTTAGTGATATTTTAAATGTACCTATTTTTCTGTCAGTAAATAACTTTCGCAAAAATAAAGTTTATGGAATAAATTTTCAACGTATTCCAAAGGTGAATATGATTTTTCAAAGGTGAATATGATTTTTTTTTGATTTTTTAAACTTTAAACCCAATGTGTGCGCTAGGCGCCTAAAATCAAATTGGGAAATTTGAAAATTTTTGAATTGCGATAACTTTTGACCAAATGATGAGATCATTATGAAACTTACAGGATATATTGTTGCTACTAACTTATAGACTCGTGTTATGAACGTGCTGGCAACCTTGCAGTTACGGCAGGCATTGAAAATGAAAACCTTCAAATCATCGACTCCCCTGAAAAATTTTCGTCTTTGACAGTCAAAACCAACTCATATAGAAATCTTATGCTTTGTCTATACAACCAAAGAAAATCTTTTGAAATTTCACATCGGACAAGAACGGTAGCCCTCCACCAATTTCCCTATATTTTAAGCATCAAAAACTTATGTTCACGAGAACTCACGACCTAATTATCAAATACAAATGAAATTCACAGAATGTATTGGTATTGAGTAGGACCAGATCTAATAGAAGCGATTTGAAAATGCGGGCAACTCTGTGCCAGTAGTGCCATCTTGAATTCTATGAATTCTGATTCAATTACCAAATTTTCGTGAAATTGACACAGTAGCTGAACCTTTTTTTAAGCCGTGTTTGATAGAAATTTGGTTGAAAAATTCGGTTGGTGCTGCCAGCTATAGTAATTTTGATGTCTTGGATTTTGAAACTCGCTCAGGAAAATAAAGCTTTTTGACGTGCAACTTCCAGTGCAGTCATGAAATCAAAACGAATTTCATATGGTATATGGAACTTAATATATGCATTATCCAGAAGGAATCTGGTGCAAAAAACCAGTAGAGGGCTGCCAGCTATTGTTGGTTTTGTATTTATTTGCAATATCTTTACCAAGCGATTTTATCGTAAAATTGTTAAACGGCAATGATCTTGTAGTGACATTGAACGACAAATATTAAGCTTTCGAAAATTTGAAAACTTTTGCGACTGGTAATCCTACATTTCTTTGTACTCCTATAGCTTCCAATGCAGTCATCGGATCAAAACGAAATTCACAGAATAGGTTGATTCCAATGTGGGGCAGGGGTGGGCTGCCAGCGCAAGGCGTTTTTTGCTCGTGCTGTGGGTTTTTATCTGTGGAGTTATAATGAAAGTAAGTTGCCCACATAGCGGCATAGACAAGCACAGTTTCTTCTTATAGCCAGGTCGTAATAAACTGCTAATTTATCGATCAATTTGGCGGTAAGTTTGCGTTTGTCAGAAAGAATTTTTTTCTAATTGTTTAACCGGCCTTGGTTTTTGAAGTTATACTTCTTTTGGCTCGTTGGGTAGGTATTAAAAAGCATGGGTGAAAATCGCTCTGATTCGTCAGATTTTTTTTTAAACGCTCTGAAAGAGAAAGAAGACGGAGAGAGAAGAGGGGCGACTAGGCTTGCAATAGAATCGCTCGGATCCGTCAGATGTTTGTGAAACGCTCTTATATATTATAAATTACAATGCTTAAGAAAGAGAAAGAAGGTGTGGGTTGATTCACTCGCTCTTTTTATTCATGTTTGTTTCTCACACATACGTACAGTGTGATATACCTAGTATATAGCTGTTGATATTCAGTACCCGGCACGAAACTAGTGTTTATGGTGTATGCTCTTGCGTCTTGTTTAGTATAATATTTGTGTAATGTAAAATAAAACAGCACATAAAAGTGAGTATTTTTTACCTATTTAGTATTTAACCATTTATTAAATTTGAAAAGCACGTGTTTACGTTCTCCAGAGTAATGGCATAACTGCGTAATCAAAGAATTAAAAAAAATTGTTAAAATCTCTTGTAGTATCTGGTTCACTATTTTGACCTAAAAATAAATTTCATAAAACAAAGATTACCAACATTTGTCCGGAAAAAAATTTTATAAAATTTTATTTTATTTTTAGTAACATTTGTGCGAAGAATTACACTGCATTTACAAGTATGCTGCTGTCTGCTCGCGTTGTAATTCTGCGTTTACATGTTTACCTATAATGCTGCTGTGTTACGCTGATTTACAATGTTCATACATAGGTATAGTGTATCTCATTGCAAAATTATAGTTAGGTTTGTGTTATCGTGTCAAAAGGTTAAAAATTTTGCGAAACTGGTTTCAATTTGTTATTTTAGGGTAATCTTTGGGTTTCAATAGTGCAGATATATATATCTCACCTTATTGCAAAATTATTGTTAATAGGCTTGCATTATTGTATCTGAATATTTAAAAATTTGAAAAACCGGTTTGAATTTGTTATTTTAGGGTAATCTTTTAATAAATTGGAAAGTTATTCTAAAATTTTTATTTGATACTGGAATTTCATTACGAAATATAAGATGGGTTTGGAAAATTAATAAATAATTTCTTCATAACTAAAGCCAAAGAAGTATAACTTCAATCGGTCAGTCCCAAAGGACTGCCAATTTTTTTTCTGTAACTGTTTTATTGATCGAATCGCGTAAGCGGGTGCCCATCTTCTTTTGTACGTATCCTAACCTTTCTTATATTGTCAGGAATGTGTATGTTAAAGAACAATTACTACCGGAACTTCACCAGCTAGTGGAGCTCCCCTATCCTGAAATTCCCTAAATGAAAGGACACTTGAGTCGTGAATGTCACAAAAACATTAGCCCTGGTACTGCCCTAAATGCTTAGCAAAATATAAACGATACGAAAAGTATAGACGTTCGGACATAACCACTTGTTCGTAGAGAACGACAGAGGAGCCAGTAGAAACCAAGTTCAAAGATCAGACGTTCACCACAAACAATGATGATCCTGAAACGATCACCGTTGACAAGTTATATTTTCGTGAAAATTATTTAAGGCTGTAAGAGAAAGTCAATAATGAAGCGTGTAACATCACCATCGACACTGGAGTTACTGGGTCGGTCCTGAAAGCGGATAGGCTTAACAACGGTAGTTACTTCGGACAGCTTTTGGTGACTCCACAGCAGCTCTTGGCGAGATCGTTCAACAGATAATACTCGGAGGTTTAGTATTACAAAATCAGTCCCTGATGACAGCTTTAACCAATGAGTTCATGCTTGCGATCCATTTCTTGAGTCATCATGATTTCTGCTTGGACTAAAGAGCGCGAAAAATTAAATGGAGGACCAGAAGTGAATCACTGCCGTCGATCAAAACACATGTAATTCATGACACGTGTGACTATTTTACCGGAACAAAGAGAAATACAGTGGGAGTCATAGAGTGAAAAACTCTGAGGGGGTCATCAAGTGCAACGGAACAAAAAAAAAGTTTGCACTCAGGCCTGAGGGGAACAGAAAAACATATACAAAAATCCTCGAAGACGGCATATACGATGGCGGCAAGAGCTTGTCCCTAATCACAAAGCTATAAGAAAAGTCATGAAAAATATACGATTTGAGAACAGATACGACAGAGATCCAGGAAAACAAATTGGTGTGTCTCTACAGCCTATTAAAAAGAGGGGGATAGATTTTCTACGCTATTTCACATAAAGTATTCTCTTACTTCATCATTTTATTTCTTTGACGATATTAAATATTCAAATTAATTTCCTTAAAAAAGTGACGGGGAGCTATAATCTGATTTTAACATCTTTTCCAAGAAGATTTAAAAGTCAGTCTAGCTATAACTCGAAATTTCTTAATTCATTAACATTCAACTTTTTAAAATTAAAATATGATTTGGATTAGAAATCATATATTAATTTTATCAAATATATGATCCCATTAATTTTATCAAATATATTATCTCATTATATTGGTTGAAAAGAAAGATAATTCGTTTCTCAATTGCAAGTCAAGTCAAGGCAGTTAGATACACCGTAACACAATGAATGGAAAAAGTCTTTTGTGTCATTTTTGAATATACCTACTGTGATCTTTGAACATAAGTTAAAAATTTTAATATGTCGATCATTAGTTTTTTTTTCGCAACAACTATATAATTAAAGAAAACTAGCGAAACCCTTTAGCGGTTGAAAATAAAGAATAAGCATTTAAATATTTGTTAAAATGTTTACGTTTGATCGTCTAAAAATGATTACTTTATTAGTCCGCATTATTTATCTTCTTTTTACCTGTGCTTTTATTTAAATATTTCTCCATTTTCAAATTGCAGTAAATACCTACAACAACACGTCAAGGTGCACAAGCAGCATGAAAAGAAATTTAAATGTTCTGTTGAAGGATGCATTTACACTGCACGAAATCAAGCTATCCTTAAGGTCCATATGAGCTCTCATGCAACGGAAAAAATATTTCCATGCAGTTTTGATGGTTGTAATTATAAAGGAAAAAGTGCGATGTTACTGAAGAGGTAAGCTGAAAAGTTTAGTATGGCTTTTAATTTTTTCTACAAATAATTGTATACTCCGAAAATTTTCTGTGTAATTTTATTTACAAAAAAAAATAGAATATACCTGTACCAATAATTTATAAAATATACTTTTGAATTATTTTAGATGTACGTTAAAATCTATTTTATCTATTTTAACGAAAATTCAAGAGAAAATATTTTGTTCATCGATCATTGGCTCTTAATTCGCCTGAAATACCTATAAGGACAAAATCTCAAGAAAATATACTTTCGTTGTTCTACCGAAAAAAAATAAATTATTTAGCTCATTTTGTGTCATAATTTTTGTCGGTAATTTCATTGCTGCAATTGCTTCTCTTGTAGGTTGAGAACTAAAATTTTCATTTCATTTTCAAATTTTCAGGTCTCTGGGCAAACAAATTTTAACGTATTGTCTCAAAAGATTTGCAAAAGTCTTTAAGCTATTTTTGAGCATTTAAAGACAAATAGATTCAATTCTTTGGGAATATCTTAAGGCGGCTTTAGATATGCGGTGTTTGTCAAATACCGAGCACCTAGTTTGGCAAACTTCGCATGTGTGGTTGGGTTGCTCGCCTAGTGCTTGCCCTAGGCCAAGCACAAACATTCGGGTGCTCGCTATTCCCGTAGTTTGTCGAACTTTCAACAAACATCAAAGTAGACAAGCACTGTGTTTGGGTATGTTCGGATCCCCGCTTTACACATTCGGTATTTATAATTACATATAATGTCAACTGAATCTGCTGAATCAAGATCCATATTTAAGTCCATGTTTAAAGATATAAATATAATTAATTATTAATGCTCAGAGATGCAGCAAATATTTCGTTTTTTCACAAAAAAATTGCGGGAGGGAACAACGACGAGCAGCTCGTACATGTTCCAGTTTTGGCAAACATTCGGCAATGCCCGAATGTCTAATTCAATGTGCTTGTCATTTCGCAATCACCAAGCCAAATGACTTGACTAGGTGTTCGGTATTTGGCGAATAGGAGGTGTTTGACAAACACCGCATATCTAAAGCCGCCTTTACATTCACCGAGCCAGCAATTTGTAAATTTTGTGAAGGACTGATTTTCCGAAAGAAAAATGGAGTTTTTACATTCACAAAAGTTATTTCTTTTCAACAGGTCGATTCAGATTAGTAATATTATCTATGAAATCTAAAAAGCAACATTTAAAAAGCTCTAGCGCATAGACGAAAAAGTCTACCGCATCAGAACCGCTACACTGAAAAAAATCCACACATCGCCCAGAGCCATGTAACATAGCGCATTATTTATGGCCCCATACGCCATGTACATAGTACTCTGAGCCATGCAATATGGCTCCCAGCGTCATAATGTCAGAATCTACATAGCGCGTGGTCAAATGTGACATGGCGCAGCATTTATGGTCCCACACGCTATGTACATAGTACCCTGAGCCATGCAGTATAGCTCCCAGCGCCATAATTACATGGCGCAGAAATTATGGCCCCACATGCCATATTACATAGTGCCATGAGCCATGTAATATAGCTCATAGCACTACAATTATAACTCGCAGCCATGCTGTGTGAGGAGATGCATAAATATCTGCAAGCTTCTTGAATATAGGAGAGGATATGATCTTTGATGTCATTAATCCCTCGGGTATTCCATCACCTAACATCAAGTGCTCTACCTCCAGGTGCTCCGAACTGAGAAGGTTCGTGGCCTTTTGTTGGATGCAAACTGGATCATCTTCAGATGCACTGAAAAAACACATAGCGCCAGATGTCATAATTTATAGACATCTGGCGCCATGTACATAGTCGTTTTCGGTCGATTTGTGATAAAATATAGCGCCACACGCCATAGTACATAGGAGCAGACGCTATGCTTATAGCCCTCCACGCCATGTACTATAGTCCTCCACGTCATACAGTATAGTCCTCCACGCCATACAGTATAGTCCTCCACGCCATGCACTATAGTTCTCCACGCTATGTGCTATAGTCCTCCACGCCATGTAATATAGTCCGCCACGCCATGTACATGGCGTGGAGGACTATAGTACATGGCGTGTAGGCCTATGTACTTTTCGCCATGTATTATGGCGTGTGGCGCTATATTTTATCACAATCCCTAAATCGACTATGTACATGGCGCCAGAAGTCTATAAATTATGGCGTCTGGCGCCATGTGTTTTCTCAGTGTAGAAAACTGATTTTCAAAGAAATTGTCTTTGAGTAACAAAAAAATGTCAAAAGACATTATACACTTTTTTGAAGTATCATATCAACCATTCCTTATCCAAAGCAACAAAAACCAAATATAATATAGATGATGAAAATGTTCAATTCCGACAACACTTTTCCAACGAAGCAGCAATAAGTTTACCATAACAAGCTCATACTTAAATCAACTCATCCTTTGAATTTCGCTCTCACCGCAGGATTTCATCGAAAGTTTCAGCGCTTAAACGTTGCTTGAGGTTGCCATCCGAAAAATTTTCAAAACTCCTTTTTTGTTTTTGCGTCAACTATGGGCTATAGTTAAAACAACTATAAGAAAATTGTTGATTACTTTTATGCACCATGAAGCGTGGTTGATAAACAACGTCCGTGGTGCAAAAAAAGTAAGCAACCGCAAACAATGGTATTCCAACAATATACATAGTACGAAATAGTAAATGACTATAGTCTGTGGTGTGGAATTATGTTTGTTGAATTTAACAATTGTACAGTTGTTCGCTTACTATGAAAATTGTTGATAATTCAATATTTTGTAGTGTTAAATGAATTGATGCTTATTTTCCTGTAGATCAGCTATTTATCGTAACTATGAACTCGAGGATTCAACTGTGTTAATCCTCGAAGGTTTCCATATTTTTTGTATTAGCAAAGTCAACTACTTTTGTATGGTCAAATGAACTATTTTAGCATAGTAGAAAGAACCATTTTCCGTATTTCATTCGACAATTTTGAATGAATTGTTGCATTACTATCAATAATAGTTAAATCAACCACGACTTTTTCTTTCAGTGTAGCCTCATCATGCCAATATGAGGCTAGCTATATACAGGGTGTTTCGTAAATAAGTGCACTGCTATATGCCATCGTGTAGGCTGTGACGTTGCAAGAAAAAAATTCTATAAGCAATTTGCCAGGTGGAGCTTCGTTTGGGAGGAAGAGGGGGTTAAAAATTTTTAAGATCCTTCTGCCTATTTTATCCCGTAGCGTCTGTAATATTCATTTTAATGCGGGCACTAAGGTGTCGCTTGATAGAGAATCATTTTGTCTTTTTAATTATATGCAAACAAATTCCCTATCCTTCTTTCATCAAAAGCTACACGGTTTCAAAGATTTTTTTAAAAAATATTTTTGTTAAATTTTTCAAATTTCACTGAATTGCCCGCAAAAATCTCACAAAATGGTACATTTTTATTTTTGAATTTAGAATGCCTAAAATGTAACCTTTATTTTGATACCTAAATGTTTATGCCTATTTTGAAACCTCTCAAGCAATTTCCGCAAATGAAGCATAGTGACAGAGAGCAACAGCTGAGCTTTTTAATTAACCTGATTTCATTGCCATTTTATCCTAACTCTTTAACGTTATCCAGGGTACACCACGTGGAGGCTAATTGATTTGCCTGATTATTGTGTTGTATAATACTGCAAAAAGCAAGCCTGGTGGAAGGAGCTGACGCCTCTAAATGCTGGACTGATTGAAAATGGTAAAAATGTAGACCCTCCTCATGCAAAACCCTCCAAACAGTGGCGTGGGATGCACCAATTCTTGCAGCTACTCTTCGTGTGCTTAACTTTGTCTCCCTCACGAATAAATCTAAGATATTTTCATAATCTGATTGTCTAGATCTTCCTCTATATCTAATAAGAGCCTGGAATGTACCTTTCTCTCTTAAATTCCTATCAACATTTTCAAACGTTCGCTGATTAGGTACTCTTCGGTTTGGAAACCTTTCCTGGTAAATCCGCCTGGCCAATGCAGCGTTTTTTCCAGCTTCACCATACACTAAATGTATGTCCGCATATTCCTCGTGAGAAAACGACAATTTTTCAAAAACAATTATTCTAACCACTTCTAAATTGTTAACACTAAGAACTTATTCACAAGAACACCACAAATTCCGAGTACAAATCTGAACAAGATCACTATTTCGATAATATTCTTTCGCTATTTAACTCACCTACTCACTGTGTGGTAGTGTACGTTAAACATTGATAGTTGGATGTTTCGATAATATCGATGTTTTTTTTAAAACTATCGATAGGCTATCGATAGACTATCGATGGTATATATGTGTCTTGAGAAATTAGTAGATATACCCAGGATTCATTAATTTTTTTAAAAATAACTGAGAATTCAATTACTATTATAGAGAAACACAAAAATATAGAGTTTATTCATTTCCGAAATGCTGAACATTTTGATTTAGGGAAAGCAATTCATTGAGACGCTTTGAAACTTTAAGAGGTTTCTGCGATCACTGTGAATTACACCAGTTTTCGAAAGAACTCGTTCACTCGGAATAGAAGACGCAAGTATACATGGATGCTAGAGAGCAAACATTTTCTTTGTCTCAGTATTTGAATCTACCAGTAGTCGATGGGACATTTGTCGTTTTCATTGGGAGGTTTCTCCAGGTTTTGGTATATATCTATGTCTTATTGCATCATTATTTGGGCAGCTATAAGCTTTGTCTTTGAATAGATCTTCTGGTAGAAATAATAACTCCTTGGATTTGTTTTGCTTTCCACTATTCCTTCGTTAGTAAATTTCCCCAGTTTCACCAGTTCAGTTGCTTGTAGATGCAGTTGCCGTAAATTCATAAGTACTCTGAGTTGACTCCGGCTTTTGTGTAATCAGAAAAGAAGTATATTCTATTCAGCTTTTCTATTTCAGCTATGTTTCCATCGTCTTCTTTTATTTTTTGAGCCTTGGATCCAGAGTGGTGGCTAACATCATAAGGACCCTTTTCTTAATCGGTATTAATCGTTCCCGCACTGACTTGCATAAAGCATTATAAATAATCTTTCCAGCAGTGTTTTTTATGTTAATTCCCACTTTCGATAATTGTAGAGTCAGCCCTCGTAATAACGGAGTTATATAAGAAAGAGTAATGTAATTTGCACCAGATATTGTTGTCGTAGCCACATCAAATGTTTCTAATAGAAAAATTGTATTCGGCAACACATTCAAATCCTCGATATCATATATATAAATCGATATCATAGAAACATTTGATCTTGGCGTATACGTTATTCCAACGAGAACGGAACTGCTGAATTAGTTTCAGTTCAGGTTTGTTGAGCTGTCATTGTGCAATTGTCAGTATGTCTGAAACAACTGAACTCGATTGAAAAGAAGTATCGACATCTTTGCACTTTTTTGTGATAAAATGAAAATCAGGTGTAATAAATATCAGACACAGTCAAATTTAAAGTATGCGCGAAGCATGGAATATGATTAAATTGAAGAAGTTTTGTTTGCATTAACATGCGAGCAGCATTATCAGTGACGATCGCATTTATTTTTGATCAAATGTTCCATTTGCTTAGTGTAGTATTTCTCGCCTAAACAAGAAATAACGAGTCTGAATATTTGTCTTTTCAACTACACCAATGATAGTATTCATCAAACAGGCATAAAATAAATATGCAACTTACTTCTGCCATTAAAAAAAATCAGTATTCTCTCTTTGTTTGGATTTGTTCACATATCAGTAGTTAAAGAAATATGTTAAATTGCATTTATGGCATTTTAAACCCGCGTTTTAACATCTTCGAAGTATTTGGTGTCAGGAATTGCATGTTTTCCGTCCAAATCAGCCACGAATTCACCAAAGCCTTCATGTTCTCCTCTCCGCAAAGGCACTATGTCCAAAAGAACCATACGAATTATACAGTTCATCTAAATATTTTATCGGACAGAATCATCTGCGTCGATATTTGCTCTTGCAAAATAATTTTTGATGATTGTTCTAGATTTCGTTGAACTGCTCTCAAAGATGTTACTAGGACCATGAGTTTTTGCTATTGGTTCAACAGAAAATAATTTCCACTATGATTTATGTTTCCGTTTTAAATGATCGGATAAATTTTTCGTGTTTTTACTTGTTTTGTATTGATTGCTGCATATATTACACTTAGCAAAATCACTGTTTGGAATTCTTTCTCACCCAGTCTCAATTTTCTACGCGTATGATTTTCACGTGCAGTTAAATTTTACATTTTTTCCTTCTTCATGTTATTTCATTCTACAATAAATAACAAGTGGCAAAATTAACAAAATATAAGAGTGGTCTGCTATTTTTGGTTTGTGCTGTTTTATAATAACAAGAAAAGGAAATATTATTAAATGAGAAAAACTAAGCAAACGTAAAATACTAACAGTGAATGGGATGATATCGAAATGTTACCTTACGCATTTTTTTTTGTTTTAAAAAACTATCGATTGCAAAAAAAAACATCGAGGTTTTCGATAGCTCTGAACGATCGATACTATCGATAGTACTATCGATGTTTAACGTACACTACTGTGTGGTAATTGATAATCACTAAGGTTTTTGCTTGCTTTTAAAGGATTACGACCACGCACATCTACCTACAATTGTTTAAAAACGCTGCCCCACCCGTATTAATCTGAAGGTTGAAAATTTTAGCAGGTACAAAATTGCGGCTTAATTTATCTACAAGAGGATGAAATGTATTTTTGTTGCATTTATTTATATGTTTATTTAATCGGGAAGAATCGAAATTTTTCCAACAATAAGTTTCGCATTACCTGTTTATTTATTTATGTTTTACATTCTTAAGTACTAAGATTTTAAAGAAAAAATAATATAAGTGATAAGAAAATGCCACCTTATTCCTTCGAAAAACAACAAATGAATATCTGTCTGTAATTTTATTTTGTCTTTTGAATAGTCGTTAAAAAATACCCCAAAACAGGTAGGAAATAAAAAGCTACAACGTGTAATACGAACCACGCGTTAAGGGTTAGTTAAAAAGTGCCGCTTTTGTTCTCTATCTATAAGTTATATTTGAGGAAATCACAATATATATATATATATATATATATATATATATATATATATATATATATATATATATATATATATATTATATATATATATATATATATACATATATATATATATATATATATATATATGGATCTATATATATATATATATATATATATATCTATATATATATATATATATGTGAAATTGTAAATGTTCCTTATATTGCTTTTCTGAAGTAAAATTAAATCGACAGAATTCTAGAAGATCGTTTTAATCAGGAAGCTTCCATTTGAACAATTAATTATTTATGGTTTTCTTGCTTGCTCTCGACAATCATTCAATTAGAGATATCTATCAGTTATCTTTGTTCCTGAGATAGGTATTCGTGTATCATAAGCGATATATGTACATACAATCATCTGCTACTGCACCATATTACTTTTCAAAATCAATTTGCATGATCGCTCGATTTTTTCACGAAGCTCGAAACGTTCTTTTCGCTATTCAGCCTCGAATGAGCTTGAAAATATTGTCAAATCGTGACTTTGGCCATGAATTGATAACGGACATTCTGGCAGGAAAATCAGGCAGGCTGGCCGACAAACAGTCTTACCTCTTCTACAACCGAGCTATCAAACGATTGCATTGTATAAAATACGAGTATGCCAGATTCACTTATGTATATTCTTATACCTATATAGTAATAATAAAGACCCGATACGAAATGGACGAGTACGACGACAACAACGACGATAATCGTAAAACGGCTACCATTTTCAATTCAGCAAAGAAGCAAACATATTGTCCAAGATCGGCAAATATGTACAAAAAGATCACAAGGTAATAATGTGCACGTGCAGCTTGAGAGTTTTAAGTTAGTGCGCTAGTTGCAACTTGCAAGGAAAGGTAAGGCAATTCCGTCGCCAATAACAATATCTGCATAGATCAAGTCCACTTGAGTTCTCCTCTTCTTCAGGGCTGATGATAATACCTAGTTGAAATACTAGATGCTGAATGGTTAGGGGATATGGGCGTGAAATTTGAACAGTTGAGAAGAAGACCATTTTATGCCTGAAATTATAATGTCTTTCTAGAGCTTTGATTTTAGATCCGATTGAAAATCCTCATTGCTTAATCCCAACGAAAATACATATATAGGGATTTTGTTTAAGGGTGGTATCACTATTTAGAGAATAATGATAGCAATTAAGTTTGAACCAAAAATCTTTATTCATTGGGGAAAATGATTGATGACATTATGTTCTGCGTACAATTTCAGACATGCTCGACTATTTTTGCACGAAACGCCTCTCGTTGGTCCGTTCCCTAGTGACCTCTCTTGAAAGTGGCGTCGAAAGTGCTTAAAGTAAGTGTTTGATGCATCATTAGTTTCCTTTGTGCAGTATTTTTAGCACTCCGTCCTGAATTTCTACATTATATGAAGTAAACTAAAGTAACTGTGACCTGACAAAAATTGACAGATCGAAATTTTTTTCACCGTGGTCATGACTAAGCCAAGGTTTTATGGCGAGAGTCAGCCTAGTCGTCCATGGTACCGTTGTGATTGAAGCCCAGCGTTCCTTCCAAGATTCAAACTTAATCGCTCATGCTTGAGCGGTTACCAGCTCTCTTCTGTTAAAATATATTAGGGAATAAAAGCAATGGTTTCTTCTATCATAAAAGAGGGAAGAATGAGCATAATACCAATAAGGCTTGCAGTTGCTGAAAGTAAAAAATGATTCAATATAGATGCAAAGCCACTACTTTTGGCCTTCTCTTTTCTTTTTTAGATAAGGATCCTCAAGAATAGAAAAGCTGGAAAGGCTCATCAGACGATTTACGAAAAAATTCAGTTCGGATTCTTTGTTCCATGCGCAGCGTTTTAAACACTGCTTCAGAAAGCGACGATACCTTGACGTTCACTGAAAAAAACCTTCATACAGAGAAGTGAATGCACTAAAAGGCACATCTATTTGACTAAACTTGAGCTGACTTTTTTCGAAAATTTCCTCAGGAACGGTTTTCAAAGGCTTTGGTCTGAACGCCAACTGGCCGGAAGTCTCGGTAGTCAGTCACGTTTGATTCAGCAGGAAGCATTGACCCTATTCTTTAAGAGCTTAAGAGCTGAACTACACAAACTTATTGGAAAACTATTGCTGTTTTGCCTACTCTTTAGATTATTTTATAGGATGGTTGTTTCTGACATCAATAACCACGTTTCTGTCCGTGAACTAGTTCATGGCACGCGTTCTTCCGTTGTGTTTCGTGTGCCATTTGCGCGCACTGATATTTACTTTTTTTCTCCACTATTGCCTTTGCCAAGGCAACACAATAGCTTACAGTTTGGTCCTCTACCGCCGACATTACGTGCTTTTAAAACTTTTTGAAAAAATCATATTTTGAATACTAGTACGTAACTTGTATTTTTTTTTTCTCTTCTCTCTTTTTTTTTTTTTTTTTTTTGGTGTGTGCTTTTTTAACTTGATTTTATTTCTCATTATTTTTTTCCTTTATATTCATCTTGGCTCTGTTTTTTTATTAGGATTATTATGTTTTCGTTTTTTATTATTTTATTATCATTTTAATCATAATATTCAGTAATTGAATTCAGTAATTTTCAGCAATTGAATATTTTTTTTTATTTATTTATTTCTTTATTGCAGCTATTTGATTTACAAAAAATAAGTAACATATGTTTATTTTATTGCTCACAACTCGCAAAAGTGGGAACACTTGTGCGCGAGAGCGGGGATCTTTCCATAATTAAAATATTTATTTATTTTTCATGTTTAAAGGAAATGTGAAGAAATAAATAGAAATGAAAAATGAAAGATCTATAGGAATGAGGTTATATAATAGTAAAGCGAAATATTAACCTTAAAACACACACAATGAATCAAATTAAATGAATTAATGTAAGATTTATAGGTATGAGGTCATGTAAAAGCAAAGTGAAAGAGTAATCTTAAAGCACACACAATGAAACAAATTAAATGAATTAAGTTTAATTGCTGACACAAAGAAGGAAAAAGGACGAACAATTTATGGGTTTAAGACTGAATCCAGAAATTTATTGTTGTTTTGGGCAAAAAGCTTTAAGACTAACCTATAGTTGCGTTCATTTAGACAAAGTTTGATATCTAGTGGAAGGTTATTGTATAACTTCGGCCCTAATATACTTAAATGCCTGCCCGTTTTAGCTTTTCTATAGTGCGTGGTCAAAAAGGGATTCATCAATCAAATTCGTCTGAGTTGAGATACATGAATTTCAAAGCTGCATACAGATGCAACTGACGAATGTTCATTACACGGAACTCATTAAAAGATGCTGTTGTAGATGAATAAATCGATCTTTCTAAACATATTTTAATTATCTTGTTTTGCAGGTTTTGCAACGGTGCAATATATGTCGAAAGAGCGGCACCCCATGTTCCAATAGCATACTGCATTATGCTTTGAGCGATGACAAAATAGACCATTATAATATATTAATAAATAAATAAATAAATAAAGGAATTTACAAATGGGTGCCAAGATTATGTTCATGTTGGAGCTATGTAACATAGGAGTTGAGACTATGTGCATAGCAGAAAAGCCCATATTGTATGGAAATTATACCTTTTTAGCTATGTCATAGCTCAGGATACTGTGAACACAGCGCATGCGACCATAAATGTTGCACTATGTGGACTTTCTTTTCTGTACATCATATCATTTATCAGCGTGTGCTTAAGAGTCTGTATTAGAGTTGTGTATTAAGAATGTTTATCAATGGCCGTACCTGGATGATTATTAATTGGACTGAACGATTGGATGATTACGAATGGCTGCGTTTTTATCACAATTCTTGTGCATGGGTGTTTTTCGATCTGTTCTCGATAGAGACGCGAAAAACGCGGCTAGTATTTTCATGGATAATCAAGTGTGGTATCCACCTTTTTTGGCCAGGAATTGCATTTCCTTCTTGGCTCCTTTTGAAAATTATTTAAAAGCTCGTTAATATGAAGATTACACGCAAAGTCGAAATCGGAGTAACGAAAATTGATTTTAAAAGACTGGCACGATAGTATACCTTCCATACTCTAGAATAAAAACTTTAAGTTGATGTAGGACCAATGATAGTCATTGCAGATAGCGAGCTCCATATCCAGCAGAAATATCATCGTTGAACAGGAGGCCATTCACGCGTCAACCACGTCAGCAACACATTAGATCAACATCAACAGTTATAGAAGACTAATATATTTACTTAGGTGACAAATAAGCTACTAAAATTTAAGTCATCAGCAATTAAGGATTAGAAAGAAAACAAAAGCGTTTAGCGACTTACTCTAGATGGCTGTTAAACTGATGGAAACTAACACCCATAACCATGGCAAAGTTTTAGGCTATCCAAAGAAAAGGTTATTGTACGCATTGCACAAAACAGCTGAAGAGATACATTAATAGAAATTGTGAACAGCCATATTAATGTCAAACTCTGATACTATTTAAAATTGCATAGACAAAGTGGTTTGAATGTAGAGCCACAATACTTTACATTCAAATATAATATTATATTGATTGGATTTACCCGTTGCGATTGAACATGTTTTTAACTTGATTAAGATCAAACAATAACATTGGCGTTTGTAAAGTCTACTACATGTCCATGAATGTCACGATGTTGAAATAGGCTCTGAATAATTTTCAACACATTATAGTCCCCATGATGATAAGCTCGACATTTGCGTCCAGTAGCTCAGATACATTCGGGACTAGCTCCAATGGCGGCTCGTGTCTTTAAGACTTGCGGAAGCAGATGTATTTTTGCATATATTTCCAGGATAAACAAGTAGGTATTTCAGTGCAGTAAATATATCAAAAGTTGCACTCCATTTCTAGTTGTTTGATTCAGTGACTTTTCTACTCACTATGATCACCATCAATCTCATTAGTGGTTAAATGGTGCAAGATTACAAATAACAATGCAAGATATTTCAAATTAGAGCAATTTAGATTTACCCCATAAGACATTGTATCTATTCTCTGTATACATATATTAAATAGAACGTGCTCAAATATTTCATTTATTCTATGTATTAACAAGCTAATAATAAAATACAAAAATATACCATAACTAAGCATTTGTTAAAAAAAAATGCTTTCATACCTCTTCCATAAAGTCAGCTTCATGTCTTTAAGATTTGGGGCTACAATAACCTCACGTTGTATGCCGAACGTTAATGCTCTTGTACTATTTACGTCAAAAAAACAACTATCTTTCTTTAATCATTCCAATACTAATTTACGCACTTTCAGCACAAATAAGCAAACATACAAATCAAAAGAATTTCAATCTACAGCAAAGATTAAACTCTTGAACTCAGTAATAAATCCGTTACAGAAACGAAATATGCAAATAACATCCTATGCTTCACAATGAATCCATTACAGTATTCATGCATACAAATAACATCCTAAACTCAGTCGCCCAAAGCAAACCAGCTCCACGTTCTGTAGCGAAACAGAAAGCAGAGAGGATTAGTGCAGATTTTGAGTGTGTATTCTACCACTGGCTACTTTTCCTACTTAGGACTAATAACAGACCCTAAGCTTATTTTAATTCCGATGACTTCATCAAAAATTACAGAGATAGAAAGGTGTTTGGGATTGCCATCAGCAAAATGTCCAGACCTTAGAAAATTTAAAAATTGTTTACTTATTTTCATTGCAAATGTTCGCGATGTGAACACTTAATGTTAGCATTTATTGGTACGAAAATAACGAAAACGCCTCATGCTGGTAGCCCTTGTCTAGCACCCAAGCCAAAAATATGTCACATCTGCCTCTCGTTGAAGTCAACCTGCTCTGTGAATTTCGTATCACTGCATTGGAAAATTTAGGGATACAAAGAAATTTAGGGCTACCATTCGCAAAAGTTTTCAAATTTTCAAAATCTGAGTATTTGGTGTTGGTTTTCACTACAAGATCACTGCGGTTTGAAAATTCTATAATAAAATCGCTTGCTAAAGATATGCCAAGAAAATACAAAAACAACCATAGCTGTTTTTCATTGTTCTTCCAACTAGATTTCTATTGAATATTGCCTACAATAAATTTAATTCGCCATATGAAAGAGCTTGATTTTCTTCAGCGAATTTTCAAAATGTAAAACCCCTAGTTTCTTTGTGATTTTTTAAGATGGCACCACTGGCACAGAATTTCTCGTATTTCAAAATCACTTTTATCAGGCCTGGTCCTACTTAAGACCAATATATTCTGTAAATTTCAAATGGATCTGATTGTCAGGTCTTGAGTTCCTATAAACAGAAGTTTTGGACGCTAAAAATATAGGTAAATTGGAGAAGGGTTATCGTTCTTGTCCGGTATGGAATTTTAAATGTTTTACTTTGGCTATGTAGACAAAGCATACGATTTACATGTGAGTGGCTTTTTTACCAAATAGCGACAATTTTTAAGGAGAGTCGATGATTTGAAGGTTCTCACTTTCAGCGCCTGCTCTAGCTACAGTGTTGCCTACATGCTCATTAAAAGCAATACAAATTTACAGCGTAATAATAACAATATGTCCTATGTATAATAACTATGTTTATAATAACTATGTCGAAAATTATCGTGATTTAAAAATTTTCAAATTTGCCCGATCTCCTTGTAGGCAACTAGCGCACACATGGGGTTAAAAAATTCTAAAACATTATCCGATTCATATTTAAAACACGTTCAAAATTTATTTCGCTAACTTAATTTTTGCAAAAAATTATAGAATAATAGATATATAACAATAGGTATATTAAAAATATCGGAATAATAGGTATATTAAAATATCACTAAAATTGCCGCCGGCGCCAAAGGGTTAAAGATAATTGACATTTGGTAAGACCTGGACCTATTCTGCATATACATCAATTCAATCGGATGGCGCGTTCCCGACAAATAGTCACTGAATTTTATTGATTATAATATATATTTGTACATATATATATATATATATATATATATATATATATATATATATATATATATATATATATATATATATATGCATATTATGTTGATTACATATATACATACATATATATAATATATATATATATATATATATATATATATATATGTATATATATATATATATATATATATATATATATATATATATATATGTATATATATATATATATGTATGGTCAGAGTGAATTTTTTTTTCTGTAGGACTCACTTTGGCTAGATCAAGTGTTGAAAACGAGACTCGAAGTGCGGAACAACATTGAATATATATCTAATCAGATTTCGAGGAACCTTAAAATTATTGAATAATTTCATCGAAGTGATTCTACTTCGAAAACCCACTAGCTCCCCTATCGATCAATGTAAACATCTCTAGTGGTTCATTTGGCTACCTTATCAAGTCGACTCGCTGCCGTCGTTCAAGTCCAATATGGAGGAAAATCAAACCGTGGGGCGGACAGATTTTTGCATTTTCTTCAATACTGTCTCCGCCTAGAAATAGCAAGATAAATGATCCTGTAAGAAATATGGAGCAAATAATAGTAGAGACAAAGGAATCATCGTGAACCATCAGCCATTCAATGCGCGCGCATTCGTCGCGCCACAATCATAGCAAGTGTGTAGTGTAACCTGGAAGATCAGTGAAGGCAAGTGAATATGTTCGGTATAATTGTAAGTAACTCTACCGATGTGTGCATACTCTGCAAAGGATACTCTGATATAAATTGTATTTATGTATGAATTCGCTTCGATTCAATGACGATAAATGATTGTTGGCAGAAAACGACCGAATCGTGACCAACGGCAGTTTGTTTATGGAAAAAATTGCATGGAAGCTAAACCGCGCTAGGATGGATTGTATGTGGATGTGTAGTAAATATATGTGAATTTGTTGAAAATCTATGAGTCAATAAATCAATGCAAGATTTCTGAGAATAGACCAGATTTTTAACGTATGAATAGAATATTTGAGGAGTAATTACACTAGTTCAAAAGGCTTGGTTGTTTATTTCAAGCCATATTCACTTGATTCCTTCGTCAGAAGCACTTCTGTTCTTAACAGAAGTGATGTCGACAAGACAGCTTGACATTCGCTTATACGATTCCATCATTTTTTCTTTGTTCAAGTTAATCTCTGCATGCATCCCAGTTTTGGTGTTACATGTCCTATATCGGTTTGATCAATATTTTCCAACAGGTATTTTCTAATTCTCCATCTCAAAAAACGAAGAAGACTTTTAACTTACTGTTACTGTGCACTATATTATTTATAAATTTAGATTTACTTTCCTTTTTCAAAAATTACTACAAATATTTTTTTTATCAGATTCATCAGAATCAAATTATTCCACTCATTAATGAGCATCATTTCAGACACAAGCGAATAACTAGCTTGCTCCCCTTATTCCAAACAACATTCAATACAACATTTTATCGCCAAATCTGTACAAAATCAAGTACTCATTCAACACGAAAAATATTTTTTTTCTCAACCATAAAATATCTCGAAGCCCATAAACCTACACAGTTCGATCAGTCGATCGACATTTCGAACACCGATCTGCATGCAGCAGTCATACAACATACCTACAAACATGTATCTTATTGAAATTCCGCCTAATTAAGGATTCGTTCAGGAAAAAAAATTCGCCCGATGATTGCACTTGATACCCTTGAGATGTCGTGTTAACCATAAACTATATCAGCATCAGGATCAGAAGGTAAATACCACCGCCACTACCGTGCACACCACATATCTCTCTCGAGCATTTCAAATCGAACCATAAAAGATCACGTTCATTGTCCTGACCCCTTAGCATTTATTGGTATTGAACATTCATCGTTTGCCGGCACTGGCCAACGTTGACCATTGCTGTAACATCACGACAAACAGTATTCCACTTCTTTCAGCAGAAGCTCCACGGCAAGCCAATAAACTGCCCCGGGAACAATGAGAGCACCAAGAAATCGAACAGAAGATGTCGTCCATCCGACAACGAGCCGAGATGTCATCAAAGAGGAAAGCAAAGTCTTCAAGTTACACCTCGGAATCCACTATAGTGATTTCGTGTAAGGCAAAATAAAATTATTCAAAAGAAGCATTATCGGAGCAATATCGGAATCCATTGATTTACGAATCAGAGCGTGTAGCTGGATGGGTTACTGTTCGGTAGAGGAACTTGTTGGGAATAATATTTTTGGATGTTTAAGGGTCCTCAATTATTTAATTTAAATTTTTGATTTCAACTGAGCGGACTTTGTCTCACCGTCGCTCCTTATAGCCTCGATCTATTCCACACACCAACACCAGTCTTATTCCACATTTCATGCAATATTGGTCAACGAACACTATGATCCCCTTCATCTTTATCGCTCACAGATTGTTTGGTCTCCACTGCTGATACATTTTCCACTTTTCCTTTTTATTTTCCTAAGTTACAGCGACAGCAAACTGTAACTTGTCGTTGGGATTCGCTGATCATCCAGCAATGGATCCCGCGGAGACGACTCAAGACTGGTCTGACCATTGCCATAGGGAACATACGAGCGACAATCTTGAGGCAAACAAGATCATTTTGCATGCAATACGGAACATAAAGAATGCACTCACCTTTATACGTACGGTGGCATTGTTTCAGCTCACTCTTTTTGTACTTTATGTTGATTCCTGGCAGAGAGTGGAGTTTTGATCATTATTCACGTAGCAGCTTCCAAATGGTTAGATGAAGCTAGGAAGGAGGCGACAAGTTTTATGATGAGAACAGTTGCTGCAGATGGTAGGCTTCCGTACCCTAATTGGACCCCATATTTGACGGACATCTTGTTTCACCTTAAACAGAGACTATTTTCAGAAAATTTTGCATTATCTGCAAAACACTCGAATGGCTGATTGCACTACTATATTATTTTTCCGCTTGCAAGCATGTACTATTTGGTGCTTTTGCGTGCTCACAAAATAAAATAATAACCTTTAGGCTGATAATTTTGTTTACAACTTATTGATCTAACCAAAACTTCTTTGCTAGACCTCAATAGTAGTATAGCGCCCAACGTGGGCACAGAACATTTTCTGAAAATAGTTTACATTTCTCATGTATTTACCGCAACGATTGGGCATTTGGTTCAATGATATATGTGTGGCTGTGTTTCAAAAGATAAAAAGAAAACCATCCTTCACCTAATGTGCCAGTGTCCGGCTTTCGCGAAACGAAGAATGGCCTTACTTTCGGCCACCTTTCTCTCGTCTAGCCGATCCTTCATCACCCTTATAATTAGGAAATCCACATCAAGTTTCCAAAATCAATAACTTTTATCACACGGAAAAAAAGGTTTACCATCCCTCCTCCCAACCAACCAATTGAATTCAATTAAACCATACTTGCCAGTACGTAAAACGATCACCTGCCCAGTCCGATGCAACCAGGTCCGAATAGCTGTCTGTGCTCGGAAACAAATCCAAAAACAGTTGCACAGTTGCATGAAACAGTATTAGCGGCAATGACCAAAAGAATCAGAACCACGTTAAATCTGAATCCGAAATCGTGACTTATCGGATCAAAGAATTTAATTCCAGTTTAGCGTTCGTTGATGGTATCCGACAGTAAATATTGTCCTCGATTCTGTTTCGTTCAGGCTGTTACTTCCGAAAGATGGTTTTCGCGTTGCTTATGTCGTCGTCATCATCCTCGTAATTCTGATTGCTTGCGTGGTTGGCAGTGCAAATTGAGCTTACAAGAAACTATTAATGTGCAAAACGATCCATCCATCTTTTCATCCATGACCGATGTTTATATTTTTTTGTTTTTGTTTTTTTTTTTGTTTTTTTTTGTCATTGCAGAGCCTCTACTTCCTAGCAGCAGTAAGGCGCTTAGTCAAGAAACAAGCAATTAAAATTATCATCATCCCCTGAAAGGGAATAGGATAGGAAAGGAATCCCGAAACCACAATCTCGACACATTTAATTTGAAATTAAATTATATAATAATTAAAAAGAAAACATAAATAGGATAAATGGAGAATAAAGAAAGTAAGATAGAGTTAGTTGATGGGAAGTTAGTGGAAAAGATGAAAAATAAAAAGCCTGCAAAGAAGAAGAAGAAGCTCTTTCATAATATAAATAAAAATTAATTAAAGGATTTTCAAGAAGAAAACAAAACGAGAGAAAGTGCTTCCCAGACAGCAACAGAGTGCTGGTATGAGGGAAGCAAAAAAAAATTTTTTTCAATTTCAAAAATCAGCAATCAGTAAAAACTAGTAGTAAATAGTACGTAATTTACTTTACATGGTTCTAATGTGATTCTTCAGCAGCATTTTAAAGACGGGAAAAGACCTAGCATTCTTCAAAGAGTTAGGTAAATTGTTAAAGACTTCCATAGCTAATCTAATAGGATCTTTATGTTTTGTATTCGTTCTAGCGATATCAAGCCTGAGATTATCTTTAAATCTTGTGTGATAGCTGTGATAATCACAGTGTCTTATTGGACATATCGAAGATTTTATATTGTTATTGAGTATTTTATATATTATCTTAACTTTTTCCATAAATATTATATCCCTTAGATTGAATTTATCCGTTTGCCTGTATAGTTTATCACTTGGAGTCAGTCTATCAAGTCCATGCACTGCCTTAACTATCCTATTGAGTATTCTATAAATTGAATCAATATTCATCTCTGAAGTTTGACTCCAATTCAAAATACCATAGGTAATCTTAGGCAGCACAAAAGAGTTGTATATCATATTTTTTAGCTCTAAATCCAAGTAATATTTCATTCTGAACAGCCTAACCCAGAAAACCAACTTAGATTTCACATTACTTATGTGAGGGTACCAAGATAATCTATCATCAATAATTAGTCCTAAGTATTTAGATCTAGCCACAATTTGCATCTCCTCTCCATGTATTCTGATGTTAAGGCAGATCTCACTCTTATTAATCTGCTTGAATACCATGTAACTAGTTTTACAGGTATTGATTGTAAGCCTGTTTCCCAAAAGCCAGGGCCCATAAACAATTAAATAATTATTTATCATTATTTTAGCAGAGTATAGCAAAAGGGTATCATCAGCACACTGAGAAAACACATGTCGCCAGACGCCATAATTTATAGACTTCTGGCGCCATGTACATAGTCGATTTAGGGATTGTGATAAAATATAGCGCCACACGCCATATTACATGGCGAAAAGTACATAGGAGCAGGCGCTATGCTTATAGCCCTACACGCCATGTAGTATAGTCCTCCACGCCATGTACATGGCGTGGAGGACTATACTGTATGGCGTGGAGGACTATAGTACATGGCGTGGAGGGCTATAAGCATAGCGCCTGCTCCTATGTACTATGGCGTGTGGCGGTATATTTTATCACAAATCGACCGAAATCGACTATGTACATGGCGCCAGAAGTCTATAAATTATGGCGTCTGGCGCTATGTGTTTTTTCAGTGCATCTGAAGATGATCCAGTTCGCATCCAAGAAAAGGCCACGAGCCTTCTCAGTTCTGAGCACCTGGAGGTAGAGCAGTTGATGTTAGGTAATGGAATTCCATCGTCGAAATTCCCGAGGAATAAATGACATCAAGGCCCATACCCCCTCTTATACTCAAGAAGCTTTCTGTCATTTATACATTTCCTCACACAGTATGGCTGCGATTTATAATTGTAGTGCCATGAACCATATTACATGGCTCATGGCACTATGTAATATGGCGCGTGGGGCCATAATTTCTGCGCCATGTAATTATGGCGCTAGGAGCCATACTGCATGGCTCAGGGTACTATGTACATAGCGTGTGGGACCATAAATCCTGCGCCATGTTACATGGCACCACGCGCTATGTAGATTCTGACATTATGGCGCTGGGAGCCATATTGCATGGCTCAGAGTACTATGTACATGGCGTATGGGACCATAAATAATGCGCTATGTTACATGGCTCTGGGCGCTATGTGGATTTTTTTCAGTGCATAAATAATATATTTTCCAGTCAGGCCAGAGAAATATAAATTATAAATATAGAGTAAAAATATAGTTGGCCCTTGAGGAACACCACTGTCAACTACTCGTTGTTTACTTATTTCATCATTAAACCTAACCAGGATTTTTCTGTCTTTTAGGAAACTACCAATTAACGCCAGTGCCAGGCCTCTTATTCCAAGTTCGCTTACATTTTCTAACAAAGTGATATGATTAACTGTATCAAAAGCCTTCGCTAAATCAATAAAGAGTGCAGCCACATATTTATTCGAATCAAGTTCACAATTAATAAATTGTAAAGCATCTGTTATTGCTGATGTTGTGTTACTTTTTTGTAAAAAAACCATATTGATGTGTATCAAATCCTACACTGTTTTTTATAAACTTAACTAGTCTTTTATTGATAATTTTTTCGAAAATTTTGCTAAACGAACTTGTTAAAGCAATTGGCCTGTAATTAGAAGGATCTAAATCGTCACCTGATTTATGAATAGGAACTATCATGGTATCTTTCAGCTCTGTAGGTAATTCACCTTTGCTAATGTGATTATCAATGATTGCAGAAATATAAGGTGATATCTGAGTAGCGACTAATTTCAAGTTTTCGGCAGTTATTCCATCAGTTCCAGGTGAAGAATTCTTCAATGAGCTAATTATGACAAACACTTCACCAGGATCAGTAGGCTCGAAAAAACGAGACTTTGAATTCAACGGAATGTTCTGCCTTTCGAAATTGTCAACGTTAAACTTTTAAGTCCTCAGTAAGTTTTTCACCTATGGAGCTTAAATGATCAACGAGATTATCGGCAGTGATGAGAGAGTTAGATTTGTTTATCTTATTGCCAAACAAGAGTTCTTGATTGACGAATTTTCAAACTCTCCTAACGTCACCCTCAGCAGAGATAATTTGTCTTCTAACATAGTCTTTCTCAGCAATTCTGATAATGGAACATACTCTATTCTTCAAGGATCTCTATTCAGAAGTAAGTTTGGCATCATTTGGATTCATTTTCATTCTTTTATATAACATTGTCTTTTTATCCATTTCCTTCCAATTGTTGCTTCTCCTAGCTCTGATTTCCTTAATAGTTGAAGCCGACTGTTTTGCATCTTGAATAATAGTAGCTATGTTTTTAAAAGAAATTTCACCATGCGTTTCACTAAGCTTCTTTAGTACCAAATCAACATATAGTTGTTTATCTAAAACTGAAATTTCCTTTTTAACTATAGGTTGCAGATGCTGTTATATACTCTGGCCATTCTGAGTATTTACTTTCAAAGCAACAGATTGAGTGTTGACGGTAGTTGTTACATGGTCTAACAAAGTAACTGAACTTGATGTAATTCTAGTGGGGTTCCAATTTAGCAGTACCACATTGCTCATTGCCAACATATTATTATAGTTAACACCAGTGAGATAGTAGAAATGGAGTGGACATGCCCATAAGATTTACATTGAAGGAAATGATAGTAATTTTTTGTCTGCTCATTGTCAAATCGGGTCAAATCCAAGTAGTTTCCCTCCAATTTGACAATGAGAGCGAAATGGCGTAAAGGCAGCTTTAACATGCTTTGTGCGCGTTGGTCGCGAGAGGATTGAAGGGGCTAATGGTGGAAAGTTATACCGTCCGTGTCCAGGGGCTGGTTAACACAGATACTATTGTTTATGCTAATGGCATCTATATTGGTATCGGCGACAACTATCAAGTTATTAAACCTTTGATACAAATCATCCACATATTCAATAAAGTCTTCAGCATCATCATGCTGGGTTCTATAGAATGTTTCTAAAGGTACGCTGTGGCTGGGAGCTGAAACCTAAAACTAAAACTTATTTCGGTTTTCAGGTTAGCAAAGCTTAATGACGTCATTTTCGATTTAGTTTCGCAAGGAAATGCTGCCGCTGGTTGCTCAAACTAAAACATATATGACAGACACGAAACCTGTAAAGTATTTTTTTTTTTGTGTGTTCGCGATTGTAAAATGAATACGTTTCGGCAAAATAATCGACGAAGAAAGTGTGCGTTGGACATTGTGTTATTCAATGTTACTTTTCAAACTTTTTTCAAGCTAGACTGAATAGAAATATCAGATTTTCATGATTTTAAGTACATTTAAAGGTACTTTTCTCCAGCAAATTACAAATAATTTCCGATAAAACTGCGCTGTGCCTTAACTTTTTTTGTGCTATTTTGGATCACCAGTGAAAAATTTTACGTTAATGTTGTGAAATTTGTTTTATTTCCAGTTTTTTGGATATTGTTCTTAAAGTAAACAACCAAAACTTTTAATTGAATGCAAAACCACTATGATTTATGATTAAAATAGCATTAAAAATAACTTTTACTGAGAGTTTGTCTCTTAACTTTTTTCACCCACTGCATATATTTTTAAAAAGGAAAATTATGTTTTTTTTTTAAATCGGCAGCTAATCTCGCCCAAACATGATTTCTTCTCTCCACGTTCCAGTATTCAGAATGATATACATTATAAATGAATTCATTCTGCTTCACGAACTTTATCAGCATCTCTTCTTCTTCTGCTGTGAATTTTGCCATTACTCTTATTTCTGTTAAAATGTACTATCAAAATATGCAACAAACAAATTCCGAAGCCAAAACTAAAACTGAAAATAATGAACATGTTCATTCCTCACTTTTAGTATCTGAAAGCTCAGTTTGACAGAGTTTCAGTTTTAGCAAGAGCTTTCAGTTTTAGCATTCTACTACAGCAGCTGTATGATAATACTCTGGTTCATTCTAAAACTGAATTAGATTCAATTTAAGTTTTTAGTTTCAGCTTCCAGCCGCAGCGTACCTTAAGTGGATTGACCGAAGGTCGCATTCAATAGAAATAATGATAGTGTGATATCTACTATCACAATGAAACAGCTTATGCTGAATCCTTTTATTAATGTATATAGCAGTGCCACCTCCTTGGGCATGATATCTGCAGCTATGAATTGCGACAAATCTATCTAAGTTGAATAAACCAATCTCATTACTAGAAATCCAAGTCCCATTAAGAATCACTGCATCTAACTTTGGCTTAGAATTACAGAATATCTCAAGGTCCGTAAATTTATTCCTAATGCTTCTAATATTCGCGTAAAATACTTCTAGACTCATATTATTCATGATTATATTTCCGTAACCAGGTAATTAATTTTTCTTTGAACCGATGTTTTCCTCTTGAGATATTCTGGACATTCTCTGCTAAAGGATGGATGCGAAGAATTGTTACAGCCAGCCAGTGAGCAGTTCGTGCATTTGAGCATTTGCGAGTTGCAAACAGACGTGCTATGATGTTGTGCACATTTCGCACACACATCTATCTGACTTTTGCAGTTAACTGCGGTGTGCCCAAATTTCTGACACTTATAGCACCTACTAACATATATGTCCTCTATGCAAAAATGAGAATTAAAGTCGATATTTATATATTTGTTAACAAGTTTTGCAAAGGTGTATCCAATTACTTCAAAGGTAACCGAATATTTTTTGGTCCTTTTATTTTGTCGACAATAAACAACCCTAACGCCACCTTCAGCGATATTCGGATTGAGAGACTTGATCTCTTTTGAGAACTCATCAGATGAAACCACCTTTTTGTTGTAAATTATAATCGAGCCGGTCACAACGCAAAAGAATTTGTGCATCTACACGAAAAACTGGGAGCGGAAAATAAAACACGTTCGGTTATGACAAGACACAATGCAAGAGAGAGCCGTCTTTATTGACAGAAGTGAAAACTTACAGTGGTATACAAAACTAAATTCAACTTTCAATACCCTCACTGAAGATAATTTTGTTAATAATTCAAATACATATCATTTTGCAAAAACAACAACTTATTATTTATATAATCCAAAGTCCCTAACAAAATGATTTAGTTTAACACTATTCATCGGTTTTGTCATGACGTCGGCAATCATTTCTTCAGTCCGTTTATATTCCAGTTTGATCATTCCATCCGCCAGTTTTTCTCGTACAAAGTAATTTTTTACATCGATATGCTTCGTTCGGGAATGATAGCTATTATTTGTAGCAAGCTGAATAGCACTTTTGTTATCGCAAAACAATTTAATTGTTTGAGAAGCATCTTTGAATATTTCACATTCAAACCGCTTAAGCCATAATGCTTCTTGTATTGCCGCAACCATAGACATAAATTCTGCCTCAGTTGTGGATAGCGCAATTGTAGGTTGTTTGCGCGTACTCCATGAGACTGATCCACCGCACGCTTTGAAAACGTAACCAGTTGTAGATCTTCTCTCGTCCAGATCTCCAGCCCAGTCGGCATCACAGAATCCAATAAGCTCTGGATCTGCATCTTTCTTAAACCACAACTTTGTGCTAACTGTACCCTTAAGGTATCGCAGAACTCTTTTTAGCGCTAACCAATGTGGTTTGCCGAAATTCGCGTTGAATCGACTAAGTGAACTCATCGCAAAGCTCAGGTCTGGCCTAGTTGCTTGAGCTGCAAACATGATACTTCCAATGGCTTCTTGATATGGAATATTTTCAACTTCGCGCCTCTCGTTATCGTCTTTCGGGCACATTTCCTTCGATAACCTTTGGTTGACATCCATTGGCGACGAAACCGGATTGCAGTCCAGCATATTAAATCGTTTTAAAACGTCTTTAATATAGTTGCTCTGATCAATCGCAATTGATCCATCGTTGCTTCTTGTAATGTTCATTCCAAGGATAGATGATGCAACTCCTAAGTCCTTCATCTTGAAATGAATTGATAGTTCTCTCTTTAGTTTATCTCTGGCGTTTTGGTCATTGCTGAAGATCAAAATGTCGTCGACATAGATGGCAAGAATCAAGATGATATTTTTCGAGCATTGAAAATAAATACATTGGTCAGTCAATGACCTATTTAGTCCAAAACCTAATAAAACTCCATTTAACTTTTCGTTCCACATACGGCTTGATTGCTTTAATCCATATAGTGATTTTTTTAGAAGGCAAACTTTCTTACTTCCATCCTCAAAACCCTCAGGCTGGTGTATATAAATCTCCTCATTTAAGTTTCCTTGCAAAAACGCCGTTATTGCATCCATTTGATGAATATCCAGATTGAATTTAACCGCCATAGCGAGAAGAAACCGAATAGATGAATAACGCACTACCGGTGCAAACGTTTCCTCGTAATCAATACCACGTATCTGAGAATAGCCTTTTACAACTAAACGTGCTTTATGCCGCGCAACAGCTCCTGTAGTGTCACGTTTAACTTTACAGACCCACTTGCTATCAATTGCCTTTCTTCCCTGTGGTAAATCGGTCAAAACCCACGTGCCGTTTTCGATCAGTGAATCGTACTCAGAATCCATTGCTGCTTTCCAATTTAACGCATCAGAACTAGACAGCGCCTCTTTAACCGACACTGGCTCACAAGTTTCGCAGACATCAGCGATGAATGCATTTTTCCTGTTTGCAATTCGCTCGGAACGTCGCAGTAACATGTCGTTGTTATCTTCGTCGTCAGATCTGCCATTGTTGTCGTTGGATCTACTATCCGCCTTGCATTTCGTATTGACAAATTCAACATCCAATAATGAAGTCTCATTAGATTTACCCTCACTGAATTCATTATTAGGGTCAATCTCAGCTACAGATTCGACTGTCTTGTGATTTTCAACTGTCGGATAGAAATCAAAATAATTAGAGTGGTTTGACTCATTAATTACCTGACTTCCTCGATTTTCGTTAACATAAACATCTCTGCTAATTGATATTTTTCTAGTCTTCGGGTCATACAGTCGATAAGCCTTCGAGTGCTCACTATAGCCAACAAAGATACATTCTCTAGATTTTACGTCAAACTTTCCACGAAGCTGCTTAGGAATGTGAGCCATGGCTTTGCTCCCGAAAACTCGTAAATATTTGAGGTTTGGTTTGATACCACACCAAAGTTCCTCCGATGTTTTGTTTTTTCCTCTGCATGGGATTCTATTTATCAAGTAAGCTGCGGTATTAGCGGCTTCAGCCCAAAACGATTCTGAAATACCAGCATCCAACAGCATGCATCGTGCCTTCTCGATAATGGTTCTGTTCATGCGTTCAGCAACACCATTCTGTTCCGGCGTATAAGGAGCAGTTTTTTGATGTATAATACCACATTTCTCCAAGAAATCGTTGAACTTTTTATTGCAATATTCAGTTCCATTGTCACTACGTAAAATTTTTATTTTATGGCCACTTTGATTTTCTACTAACGTTTTGAATCTTCGAAATGTCTCGAACACTTCAGATTTTTGTTTAATCGGGTAGACGAATACTTTTCGGCTGTGATCGTCAACAAACGTCACAATATAACGCGCACCACCTAATGATTTACGTGGCATAGGTCCACACACATCGGAATGTACAAGTTGTAAAATGTTTTCAGCACGAACTCCAATGTCTTTAAATGATAATCGTGTTTGCTTTCCTTGTATGCATACAACGCACTTATCATCAAAACGGCTTGATAAAGAACCAATGCCAGTTGCTGCTTTTTCAACATTCCTTAAATTAGCATTACAAATATGCCCCAATCTACGATGCCATAGTTGGTTATTTACGTTTGCACTAAGCGCGACTATATTTTTGTTCTCAATAGGAAAACTTTCCAATTGATAGATGTCATTCACAAGTGGTGCCCTAGCAATCAACTCACGATTCCTGTTGAAAATTTCGCACTTCTTGTCATCAAAAACAATCTTGTTACCTTTCTTCGCCATTTGACTCACTGACAGAAGATTTCCACAAATTTCAGGCACATATAAAATATTATCCACTTTGACATTATCATGTTTACCATACGAAATTTTCAATTTTGTATTCCCGGCACACTTCACTGGCAGCTTTGTGTTGTTGCCAATAACTATTTCACTGGAAGATGTTTCAGTTACTTCGGTCAAAATTTCACTATTATTTGTCATATGAGCCGACGCACCCGAATCGATGTACCAATGATTAGATGAAGTCGATTGCGCCACGAGGGCTGCATAAAGCGACTTGTCAGTTTTTCCTTTCTGATTTCTTCTCCGAGGACAGTGCCGTGCAAAATGCCCAATCTCATTACAATCAAAGCATCTTATTTGACATTTTGGCTTTAGTTTTTCACGTTGTTTCGTATGTTTTCCCATCAGTGCGATTGAATGCGAATTTATTTTTTCATATTTCACCTCTTGAAGAAGTCTCGTCTTCACGGAATCCGAAGTTAATTTTATAGCTGAGTTTTCAACTGCCATCACTAAAGGCTTGTAGTCGTCTGGAAGCCCCGCTAACATAAGCGATCCGATGATTTCGTCATCGATTTTGAGCCCAGCACGTCTAACCTTAATTGAAGTAGATATCATTTTGTTGATGTAGTCCTCCATGGATTCACATTCGTCCAACTTCAATTGAACCAACTGCTTCAACAGTTCTACTCGCCGACAAATCCCTTGATCTTCAAAGGCCTTCTCCAAGCACTCCCATGCATCTTTCGCAGTCTCGCATTCCTGTACATGCGAAAAATTGACCGGATCAATGATTAAAATTAGTTCAGATATTGCTTTCTGATTTAGCGTGGCATCCGCTTCTGTCCCAACAATGCAACTCCAATAATTCTTGATTATCATGTATGATTTCGCAGCCAATTTCCAGGTATCGTAATTCTCTCGACCTTTCAATTTCTCAACTTGCGAAATCGTCGCCATCTTGGAACTTTTTCGTCGCGATCAAAATTGTCTTAATAACACATCAATAATTATCCGCGAATATCAATTGCATCCGTACTCTGGGCCCATAACCTGTTGTAAATTATAATCGAGCCGGTCACAACGCAAAAGAATTTGTGCATCTACACGAAAAACTGGGAGCGGAAAATAAAACACGTTCGGTTATGACAAGACACAATGCAAGAGAGAGCCGTCTTTATTGACAGAAGTGAAAACTTACAGTGGTATACAAAACTAAATTCAACTTTCAATACTTTTTGCAAAACCCCTCACAGAAAAGAGCCTTATCCTCTACCTTCTTTTTACATATGCCGCACTTATTCGACATTAATTCCACTTAAAATATCCAAATTAAGTTAAAACAAAATATCCAAAACAAGTTAAAACAAAGGGAGAAAAAATCTAACAAGATACCGTTAGGAGCTGCTGAAGAATGAAATAAAATTTCAGTCAGAATTCACGGAACACTTTCACAAATTACTAACGTATCAAGAATCAAGTATAATTATAATGATCTCAATAATAAATAAACAGCAAAAAAGACCGATTCAAATGTACAATCGAAAATCAAAACACCAACGATAATTCACACAACTGACATCTGTCAAACTTCTTAAAAGTATTTATCCATTCCATGGTTTTTTTGGAAATTACTCACCATCAAGGTTTTGAATCAATAGAGGCACACCAATTCGGCAATAAATATTTCAAATTATCATCAATTTCTTCAGGTTTATTTTTAAATTATTTTTTTACAATAATTCACCAAAGCAATAGCGTTCTATAAAAATTATCTAACAAATCCATTATCCTGAAGCAACGCTTGTAGTAAAAAGACATTTGACTTGAAATCTGATAGCTCAACTCTTTCAAAATGGCAGACTCGGATGAATATTTGTAGAGTTTCTGACGCTGATCTTAAGTATTTCTGAGAATATGTGTGTATGTGGAAAACAACTACTCAACACGTTAGTATGGAAAAAAAACAACACAATGAATTTTCAATTGAATTTCAGTTCAATTTCGCTGTTTGAAAATAAACCATTTCTGACAAATCTTATACATCTGCTAATCTCTATTATTTCCTCAATCACATATTTTATTACTTCATTAATTTCTATCCTCAATTTTCAGACACATGAAAGGACATGAACCAGTTAATAAAAATCATGCTTGTCCACACTGCAATTTTAAATCGGCCATTTCGACTAAATTGAAACGACATATTAGAATTCATACTGGCGAAAAACCATACAAGTGTCCTTACTGCAATTTTTGTTGTAACACTTCGGTAAGTTATCTCAGAACTGTTATTCAAAATGAATAAAAATAAAATTAATTTATTTTCTCATATTATTCAGGAAAATTTACGAAAACATGTACTCAACACTTCAATCCACGATGGTCGATGCTTATACGAATGCCAGTATTGTAATCCTGAGAATATATTTAAGACGAATTTCCAAAAAGAATATCGAACACATTTAATTTTAACACATCAAGCTTATGCTTAGCTTAATCCATTGATATTCTCATAGCTTGTAAGTGATACAAGATATTTTTTATTAAATTAATAAATATAAGTGTGAAAATAGACAGATTACTGTTGTTATTTAGACAGAAGAATTTTCAATAAATGTACTGAAACATAAAATAAATTCCTTCCTACTAAATTTGAATTAATGTCCGCCAATTTGAAAATTCGCCTAAGTGTTTCCTTACCCCCAAAAATACATCAAATAATCACACCTCTTTAGTTCATATTTTTATGGTTTTTGTGTTCGCTGCGATTATAGAACGTAGTTTCCAAACTGTTGATTATGCTCGTTTCCTTGGTTTTTGGCTACGAAAAGTATGAGAAACCGCCGTGTGTTTTAGTTCTAAAAGATTATAGTCTCTGATTAGCTGTAGGCTCTCAAAATGTGTCTAAAAATGGTTGAGTAAACGACGCGAAACCTACGCCAATAATTGCCGAAAATGGCGAGAATGGAGGAATCGAAGAATTTTTTTTTTAATTTTAAATTAATTAGTTTAAAAAAAGACACCCCCAAAAACAAGCGCAGCACAAAGCATTGAACAGTTACTTCAAAAATCGTAAAAGAACTTTGTACGAACCACCAAATCGTGCACGCTGCCCACCACTCAAACTGAATGATTGGGACTGATCGCCAAATCTTCATCTCCGTTTTCGTAGTTTGCGTCGTTTACTCAACCATTTTTAGACACATTTTGAGAAGCTGTAGCTAATCGGAGACTATAATCTTTTAGAACACTTTTCAGAACACAGATTTTTTTCAGATTTTTCGTAGCCAAAACAAGGGAAACGGCATAACACACGACGGTAAAGCTGCGCCGGCCAATTATGTGCGAAAATGGCGAGAATGGAGGAATCGAAGAAAATTTTTTTTTTAAATAGTAATTAAGCATTTCTCGATTCAGGGTGATATCAAATATGTTTAATAAAAGCTACTTATTTTAACCTTCATATATCAATTTAATTAAATTCCCCAAAGGAAACTGCAAAAACCGTCGAAAAGTGCTTTTGTATTTTTATGAGCAGAAACAATCATGGAAGTTTTTCATGATATCGGAAGTATTGGGTCTTATCTCTCCATTCTTTTTTTCGAATATATTTGTTAAAACAACTTTCTCTTGAAAAACAATCTTAGCCTTGTGAGTATACAGATACACGAAATGGCAATACTCTTTTACACATGTTGATGTATTACCAACTTGTGGAATGGTGAATAATAAAATTAATAATAAAACAAACAAAAACTATGAAAGGCGAGTTTGTGAATGTGATTGAAATAAATTAACTCAGCTAAAAAAACAGTGCTACCATACAATTTAATATTTTCAGGACGAAGTTGTGAAATATCTGATGAAACCACATTGAATCACCTTTATTCCGAATTGTCCCAATAAAATATCGATATCAAAACTAAAAATGGCCGCAATTAAAACCTATTTTAAAATAAATAAATAAAATGAACATTTTAGCTGAAAATATGTCTAGTTTCAACGATTGCAAATACATTGAATTCAAACTTTAAGAAGATTTATGAGACAATGAATGAGATCTAAAATTTTATAATTGATTCATATGAATTTGGTTGGCAATTCATTTTTCCTCTGTATACACAAAAAAAATGTTCATTATAATTAAATCTGTTTTTTTTTACGTTTTATCTGATTGTTTGAATACATGTATGAAATACATGTATGAGATGTATGTCGAGTATTTCCTCGCCGTTTCTAGCATTTTCTGGCGCCGCCACAACGTCATACGATTCGTTTGGCGACAGTATCAAGAATCAAGTATAATTATAATGATCTCAATAATAAATAAACAGCATGCCAGAAAAAAATAGCCAGTTTTGAGCAGTATTTTCAGAAATTTGTTTTAAGATATTAGATAGTGTAACTAACTTACAAAGTTTCAATAAAAAAACGTAAATTAGTTTCAGTAAAAACGAGATCATTTGAATAAAAACCGGCTGAGCTTTTCAAACTCTGCACCTTTTTGTTTGACATTTTGATTTGCGGTATGTGATTTTTTCAAACTTTTACTTTAACATTTAAAACATAAAAGCTTCAGTATAGGTCTATTCGCGTACTACGATTGATTGCAAGTAATTGCAATGAAGCCGTTTTTGTACTCCGTTGCACTGAATACTGAAAATTTCCCCTCTTTTAGTAAAATTCAGTAGGGTCTGAGCTACTGAAAAATACTGAAAAGTGTCAAACGGTGTGGCGCGAGTAAATTTAGCAGCTACATATTTTTGCGTAAATGTTGCTATGAAGGTCAAATATTTTTGTGGCGACAATTTATCACCGCTGGGGATGCCTATATAATCACTATTGTTCTCCCAAAACCCGACAACTTACACTTTTCGTTGTTAATTTTCAGGAACTACAATGAGAGCGTTTTTGTACTTTTTATGAATTTCCCCCTCCACAAGATTCAGGAAAATTCAGTAAAATTCAGTGACTGAAAGTCCGCGAAAACAAACCTTATAAGTGGAAAAAAAAAAAATCTGGAAATTTTGAATAAAATCTTTTGAATAAAGTCTGGCAGTCTCCAGACTTAAATTTGGATCTGGCATCACTGATCCACACATATGATTTCAACTGTCAGTCTACACAATATTGAGCAAATTTTGTCATATGTGTGCGTGCATGTGGATGATTAAGCACAAAAGAGAATACAGAAGGATAGCTTAAATTGAGCTTGAGGAAAAGTCAAAGTGATTTGACGGGCAATCCGAGTTGAAGCGATTTGCTGTCCGTGCTTGTTAGTGAATTGAAGGGCACGTAAATCGTGAAAACGGTCGCGCATTCAATAAATCATCCAAGTAAAATCGTAAGAGCAGCTGAAAATGATCAGCTATTATCCATCTGAAATTCCGAAAATTGTTTTTTAATTCGATATCGATTAGAAATTCGATTCGTATCAGTGTATGTAAAAGTTGTGATTCAATAATTTATTGCATCTAGTTCATTTCCCTATATAGTTTCTTTCCTGTTTTTTGTTTGACGTTGTCACTTGTGTTAAGCGCCTGAGGCTAAAGTTGCTTATTCTGGTATCTCATTTGTGACTGTTGCACGAAGATATTCAGAAACGGAAGTGTTTGCGTCTAATTGATTTGATTAGTTTGTGAATTCTCGCCGATTACTGCACCCCTGTTTAATTCTTGTGTGAAATTCGGAGTGCTACGAACGAGAACGCAACAATGGTGCAGAAATATCAATCGCCTGTACGCGTCTACAAGTACCCCTTCGAGCTAGTAATGGCGGTAAGTACCTACCCATCCCAATTGTTCTTAGTTAGTTTCGAGAAAGTGTCGTGCCTACTAGAGTGTGAGTACAATCAGAGATTACTTCCATTAGATTTCCATCTTACAAGTTTCACCTTCGTCATTCCTTGTTTATAAGCACACGTTTTTGCGTCAACAAAAGTGGAAATAAAAAGTCAACAACCAGCAACCAGCTGCACAAAAGTAGTAGCAACAAATACGAGATATAAAAACAGTTGGCCTTCGCCTGCACGCCAAGCAATTATTGTTCGTAATAATCATAAAAAATAGATTTGCAAATCCCCACTTGCCGTCACAACGTCGTATGGTCCACTTTGCTTGGTTAATATCTCTAGGGTTTTCCATCGGCAAAGAAATAATAAAGACGATGATTTTTAGGAATGACTGCTCAGCTGTTGGTTGGTTTTAGCGTGAACCACTAGCATATATCTTGTTTGAATTCAATTTCTCGGTCGCAGCAGGTGCAATTTGTGGAATCTTCTTCGCTTTTGCAATTTAATGTTGATTTGAATGTGCCTACTTAGGTTGCACAAGTTCGAATGAATGAAATGGATGAAGAATGAAATGGATGGAGAATGAAATCCATGTTAACACAAGTATGGCGAGAATATACTACATATAGTTGCTTGCATCCACTCGCAGAACTGTTTGAATTAATCGCGTGCTGTAAACAAGCTGGCATGCAATGAATGTGCAAAACGTTTGAATAAACATTTCTAAGTGAACATGTAAACTAAACAAGAGGAAATTTCTATTTGAATTTTGACTTTGAATAGTTGCCGCTGCCAATAATTTATTATGAACAGTGTTTGCTGAGTTTACCTTAATTGATTGATTGATTGAAGCACCGCAAAAACGAGTTATAATTAAAAATTAAAAAAGCTAAGTGTTTTCCAACACTATAAAAATTATAATCGCTTAGCTTGGGCGTGCTACATGCATTTAAATGACCCCCGGGGACTTACACATGTTTGTATAGTTTGTAAATTCTAAAAAAAAAATCATCAATTTGGAACTATAATATCAAAAACTTATGCAGATTCGCTTCTACCCTCTTCTTCAAACCTATTAGGAAATAAAAAAGTTCCACTCACCTTGAAGATTTTGCATACAATTTTAAAGACCATGATTCGATTAAAATAACCCGTTAATCTTGTAGTAAAAAAAACATTGTTCTATCAACTGACTGCCTGACACTGCGGTCTGCTCGCGTAATCTCCACACTTTTCGTTACTCATCGAAACAATATCCGGCTATGATATAAGCTTTTTCAGTGCAATCTCTGCAATTGTATACATTGGATTATCAGGTAGAACAAAGTATTATTTATCTTTATCTTGCCTTCGACTCTTTCACAAGCCTCACAAATAAAAATTATGGTACAGAATCTATGCTGCTGTCTTCAGCAAAAATTATGACTACCCTTCAAATTCAATCATTGCCACTTTAGTTCATTCATGTGCAGAAAAATGCTGCACATGTACATATGTAGATCAGTTTGTTTCTCTGTTAGAAGTACTTGTAAATTAATTGATCATAATCATGATTTCAAAGATTGCCTCATAATATCCCGAAGTGAAACAGAAAGTATTGTTAAGCCCATGAAAAATTGGGTTTGATACTTTTTTAGCTTCAGCTTTATAAAAATATCATCTTTACTTTACTGACATATAACTTGGCCACGTAAAAACCACCACCAATTTATCCAAGTGAAAAAAAGAAGCAATAACTTAGCATGTTGATGTTAATTGCAGGCAAAAACAATTTCCGTGTTACACCGCTAAAATGTGGCCACGTCTCTGAAAGAAAAATCCAGATTTGCTCGGAAGATCCTTGGGGAAGGTGACAAAAGAATTAAATTCTCAGGATCGTCATATCAGCTAAAAAGCTGCAAAGGATTGTCGGTGATATTTAAAGGTGTAGAACCTCATATTGGTACTGATGAGATGAAAGTGGTGCTTGAATTCCTTGGTTTTGGCCCAGTGCAATGTGGGAATTGCCTGGGGTTTGGACAAACTAGAACTTATGAAAAATCAAATAAAAAAAATGCATCCTAGATATTTTCAAATTTAAGCAAGTAAATATGTCATTTCATTATATGTTGCTGTGAGTGTGACGTGATCGGGTTTGACGTGATGTCTGTTTGCCCACCTTGCCCTTGATTTGACTTAGGCTAAAACTCAAGCCAAATTAACTTAAAAAGTCAATGCTCGGAATCGTACCAACTACCGCATACGCTGGCAACCAGCACTTACTTTACCCAATAAACAACACAGACTTCCTAAAATTAAAACGTTACTCGGTTCAAAGTAAATACGTCTCTTCGTAATGTATGTTTGTTTATACAACAAAGAAAAGCTTTTACTACTTTAAATGATCTTAACACTTCAAAATGTTTAGCACTTTTATTCAAAAGTGTAAATTACAGAAACGAGCCATTTTGCGTTTTAATTAAATAGAAAATGATTTTTATCGTAGTTTCGACTAGAAGTTACGTCAAATAAAGTAATGTATTGTGTTAAAAATTAACGCGTTTTCAAATTCATGCGCAACCCATGCTTATGTTACTGCTTAAGTTTTGGATTGAAATACTAGTGACCAATCGAACAGTTGGATGTTAGTTATCGCTGAAGTAAAATTAGTTTCAAAGTTGGCCCCAATAGAACATATTTTGGGGGTACATTGAGTACAGTGCGCGAAATAATTATATCGGACAAAGAGAATATCGGGAAAATTATTTGCTAGCTACTGATTCAAAAAATAAAAATTTAGTTTTATGTTTCATGCAATGATAACAAAGCAACAGCGGACTACATTTTCAACTATTTAATTTTTTTGTAGCCAAGAAGATACAATAAATGAACGAAATAATTATAGCGGACAAATCACATAAAAATAATTATAAGTATTTTATTTCAAAAATTAAAAACAATAATTAAACCCAAAAGAAATTTTAATAATCTATAGTGCTTCCCTTATTTTGTATCACTTTGCATAAACGGCGGGGCATGGAATTAACAAGGGATTGAAGAACAGATATGTTCCAATTTGATTCCATTCCTTTAAAATGGCCGTTTTTAGCTCTAATATGGTGTCAAACTGACGACCTTGTGAATAGACTTGTTGTGATAAGATACCCCATAGATTTTCCATGGGGTTCAAATCAGGGCTTATAGCAGGCCATTTTAATAGCGGTATTTTCTGGGACTCAAAAAAAAGTTTCGTGAACGTCGCAGAGAGTATAAGTGCGTTGTCTTGCTGAAACAGCCAGTCGTCTCTCCATAAATCCTCTGCAAAAGTGATAAGCACGTCGTCCAAGAGTTCAACATGCTAAGCTGAGTTCATTTTATGTGAAATAAAACAAATTTCAGACTTTCCCCGAGAGCCGAATGCAGCCCATATCATGAGGGAACCTCCTTGAAAGTTCCTTCTATGACACGTTTGCCGTTCTTTACGGAAATCTCTCCAATATCCATGACAGCCATCAGGCCCGTCTTCATCACTAAATATGACAGAATCCCATTTAATTGTCCAAAATTTATACCATTCAGCAAATTCTAAACGTGTAAATTTATTACGTGGCGGAAGCCTTGGTATTTGCAAGCGTTTTCCATATTTAACATTTTCACTATTCTTCAGAATCTGCTGAACCCTTCGCGTAGTGATGGGAAGATTCAATTGAAACCGTATTTGTGAGGGACGTAGCTTTTTATTAACAGCCAGCCGTTTTATCTCTCTTTTAGACCTCTCACTGACTTGGGACGGACGACCTGATCTCTTGATTTTGGCGTAATTTTCGGGATTTTTCAAGAAATTATTCACCGTACTTTTGTCCCTGTTCAACTTTTCAGCTATTCTTCTGATTGTTGTCTCGCAATCCCTGTAAGCTAAAAATTTTAGCCCGCTCTTCAGCAGTCAATGTTGTCCATCTTGGCATTTTTATTGATTCGAACTGTAATTTTAAAAATTGCGAATTAAAAACAGCACGTGTAAATGCTAATCTTCATTAGTAGGCTGCGTATACCTTGGTGAACTAACTAGTCTTATTAATCTGGACGAACTATCAATGTTACACCTAGAAAATATACTTCACGTAAAACTGTCCGCTATGTTTATTTCGCACTAGTAATTTGGGCTTCTGAACAAAATTAAACACCAGCTGACTACAACGAAAAAATAACAAGTAGTATAAAGTGCCGTTACATTGCGGTCGCTTGCAAAAATGATATGACGTCATCACAAATAGTGTGAGACTATTCATTTTCTCAGAAATACCTAGTGATAGTTTGTATGTTATAATTATTTCGCGCACTGTACATTATCTTTTGCAGTATCCAAATGTTCCGAGTAGTTTAAAAAAGACTCCAAAATTCTCTACATCCTTCTAATATTTTCAAGATGTGAAATCATTGGATTATGGCTGTGATACAAAAAAAACAATATTTCACCAACCATTCAAGTAGCTGCTTGTAATGCCGCCCTTTTCATTTATCTGGTGTAACAGCATTTCAGCATGGTATGTGAATCGATCACAGCCACTTTTCTATAATATGCCTAAGTATAATCGAAACAAAAGCCAACAAGCAATAGTCATACAGTTCCGAAGAAAAGTTTATGTACACCATATAAAATAGCGGAAGCAAAACAGGATGAAGGCCGTAACTACAGCGAATGGCGGGCCAACGAAATATTAATATTAATAAAAACCTACCATATAATATAATGAGTTGTAGGTGTACGTAGACTTTTGTTCTTTGTTATCTGTGGATATTTTAATTGTTTGTTAGTTTTTTTTCCGTAGAAACTGAAATTTCGTGGACTTTCAACAAAATGTTTTTTTACAAAGGGTTATGTTTATTTTGCAATACCACCTGTTTTTATTTATGCTATACTGAACAATTTTCCGCTATTTTATATGGCGTACGTAGACTTTTGTTCGGCACTGTACCCTGTTTATCATTGCTTAGGAGAAGATACGGGCCAATGAGTTGAGCCCGTAAACTCGATACATTAATTCCGAGGACATCGAAATAATTGGCTCCGTGTGTTGAATAGTATATTAATAATAGTATATAATCGCTACATACGAGAGTTGATCCAAAAGTAATGATAATCAATATAAACCAAAGTGATTAAATTTAAAAAAAAATATTTATTTTTCCCCATAGTCTTCAAACAAGTTTATACATATATTTAGTCCATCTTTTTTCTAGACCCAAGGTACCCTTAGAAAAAAAATGTGTCTTTACTCTCCCGAAACGCCTCAATAGCGGCCATCACTTCGCTATCATCTTCAAATTTCTTACCTCGAAAGTGTTCGTTGAGCCGAGGAAAGAGTTGGAAGTCACTGGGAGCTAGATCTTGCAAACGGGGCGGATATTCAAGCAGTTCGAATCCTGTTTCTTGAATTGCAGCCATCGCAACGGCAGCCTTGTGGCCCGGTGCGTTGTCTTGATGAAATATAACTCCGGCTTGCAGTTTGTCGCGTTTTTTTCTCCTTAATAGCCCCCAGCAATCTTCTGATTTGGTCTGCGTAGTAAGAGCCTAATATAGTGGCTCTCTTTTCCAAATATTCCACCATAAAAATTCCTTAAGCATCTCAAAGAACGGATGCTTAACTTTCCCTGCCGAACTCGACACTTTGAATTTCTTCAGCGCTAGTGAAGAGGGCCGCTTTCAGATAATCGATTGCTGTTTGGTTTCTGGATGAAAATGGTGAATCCAGGTCTCGTCCCTGGTCACGAAACAAAACAAAAAATTATTCTGATCTGCCTAGAACGCTTTTCGCTCTGCCAACACGACATCTTCGACTTTTTTCACTTTGTCTTCAGTGAGGAACGTGGATGGACGTCCTTCGCGGTGTTCATCTTCATTGAATGTTCCTTCCACATTAACCTCTTTAGCCCAAGTCTCCTACTGTTTCCACCAAGTCGCTGTGTATGTCTTTGGTAGACATTTTTTTCAAACACAAGTACTTAATGACAGCTCTAATTTCGTTTTTCTCCATTTTGATGTTCTCTCTTCAACGGTTCCTATTCAAATGAATGTACCTCCCTGGAATCGTGGCCTATTTATGTTTTTTTATGCTAACTGAATGGATATATGAAGTAGTAAACAATTGTTTTTTTTTTTAATTTTATGCGAACTGGAAATAGCCCATTATTTTAAATCAACCCTCGTATATGCAACGGTTTAGGCTCCCGTATGTATCCAGTTATCATAACTGCTGTACCTCCTTAATATGTGTCCTCTAGAATGTATTTTGTCAAGACTTATCGCGCTAAAGTAGTGTTCCTTTTCATCTCTGAGGCGGCTTCCCGCTTGCGCTCAGTCAGTCTAACAACAACTAGGAGCTTTGATTGTACAATGTATATTTTTATTAGCATTCCATCCTTAGAGCGCAATTTTTTAGCTCTAGTTGCCGGAACTGCCTGCCAAGAATAAACCGAACCTTCTTGAAAATTGTTCGACAGTACACAAAGAACTCTTATAACTCTTCTTGTGTGAACAGCGTCGTTAACTGACAGTGCTCCGCTTTGTCCTTTTTCTTTTTTTTTTTAAAAAGGCTCCCAATTATTTTCGCATTAAATCCATTTTTCCTTGCCATATCTTCAATATTTTGAGCTTCAAACAAAATCTTTGCTAGTCTGTAGGCACCTTCAGAAGTCGATGAATCGTTGATTTGTAGGCCGCCATTTTGTAGGAATACCAGTAGCCAGACATGGATGGTGTTGTTCTCTTGATGTGCGGAGGTTTTTGGTAGTTACGTGGGTATTTTGATAAATCAGTGACTTTTTCAGCAAATAAGCGTTTTATTTCCCGTTTAGCTCTATAATTCCAAATAATAGATTTCCTCAAGGCCCAAAAATAGTCGTTTGTTTCAGTGATGTGATGACCTCTTCATTCCACCCAAATCTCTTACCGCCCAGCCATATCTTCAGGTTTGGAAACAGAAAATAGTTGCAGAATATGCTGGATGAGGTGGTAGTTCGTAGCCTTATTTATGCATTTTTGACATGGTGACTACGCACATGTGCACCCGTGCATTGTCTTGATAGAACATCACTATTGTCTTTGCCAAATGCGGTCGTTTCTGCTTTAAATCAATATCGAATTCGACCAAAAGCTCTGAAAAATATTCGCCGGTGATCGTTTATCCCTTTTCAAGGTAATCAATATGAATGATACTGTGTGCATCCCATGTAGCCATGACTTTTTTGGCAGATTAACCCATCTTGACCTTCTTTGGTAGACGTTCACCCGAAGAAATCCACTGTTTTGATTGTTCCTAGGTCTCTGGTGTGGTGTGGTAGATCCATGTTTCGTCTACAGTAATAAAATGGCGCAAAATCTCGTTCTAATTGCGGCTGAACATTGTCAAACACAAACCGCTTATAGTAAAGTGTGAGCAATCGCGGCACCCATTGTACAGATAGCTTCTTCATTTCCAATCATTCACGTCAAATGTGATGGACCCTCTCAGATGAGATGATGTGTACAGCCTCAGCTACCTCACGCACTTTCATTCTCTTCATCGAATATAATTCCATGGATTTTATCGGCGATTTCTCTGACGAACTCTTTTGGGCAACTTGAAGGTTCGGCGTCACTTGTGCTGGTACGACCACAACGGAGCTCAGTAAACCACTTCTTAACTATTGAAATGCTTAATCAGCACACGAAATTCACTTTTTTCCATTTTCGTTAAAATTCACGAGGCTGTCTGCTTTCAATGGCTGCCAAACACAAACTGAATGGCACAGCTTGCTCAAAATCCTACAGTAGTCTATTAATAGATGACAGTTGACGCAGGCAACGTTGGATTTAAAGTTACTGCGCGAGAAATTCAAAATGCCACTGACTTATCAAACTGCCCTCGTATTAAAGTGTGTATGCGTAGGCTTTCGGTCGATAGATTTAGCCTCTTTTTGATAATCATCAAATCCAGGAACCGTATAGTTTTGTTATTTTTGACTATAATTTAAAATGTTCCATTGTGTGGCTTCTCCAAAATGTCTGCTAAAAAATATAATGCACTCAATTGCCCGGATTTCAGTAACATATTTCATCCATGACTGAGGCAGTTTCTTCACGAAGTTTATTTTTAGTTGTGTATAAATTTCTGACTCATTAGCGGTAATAAAGCTTGTCCATTCTGATCAAAGCATTTCCCTTATCGGATTTAATAAAAAAAAAAACTAGTTTGCTAACTAACTCTTTCGGTATCTTTTTGCCGTACCAGCAGTTCTTCTGCTTACCACTTTCCTTCCTGATCAGTTCAGTCACCGTGGCTCTGATTTGTGCCTTCTCTCCTTTGACAAGGAATTTTAACACAAAAGGAAAACCTGCCGGGAAGAGGATTCAGGAGCCCACTGGCATATGGCTTCACTGGAGCTAATCTTGAGGGTCTACCAACTCATAATTTTTTCAAATAAAAACACGATACCAAGAAAAGAACAATTCAATAATAATCCAAAATGAAAATTGGATATAAATTTATTGAAATCTAGTCTAAATCGATTAGTGGGGAGATTGAATTAATGTTTCTAAAAGCAAATTTCACTACACAGTTTGGTGATATTTACAAGAAAAAACTTGACCTTCACTTGACTCAATCCATGGCACTCTTCAGCTTCCTTGTGAGAATCCTTCTCTTCCTGATTTTCTCACAAACGAAGATCCTATTCGCTTTTTTGAAAATAGGCTCGTTTTGTACTTGAAGTTTACAAACTTGGAGTCTGATTTTTCTAATCTCCTGTATAGTTTATTTATTTACTATCTAATGAGATTCTTTTCAGCCCAGGTTTTCTGTTTCCCTAATGATACCAAATAGCGCCAAAATTTTATCAAGTCATTTGACGTCACGCCACATTCATCTTCAAACGCTTTAAATAAAATATAAAGTACATACTATGTATAAAGGAGCTCTTAAAAGCATTAAACTATGTGAGCAATTCTTCTTTATAAATTAAGTCACCTTGGTTTTTGCTTGATCATTCTCCCCGTGGCAGCTATAAATTCTGTCTGTCAATTCAAGCCAGAACTGTCATTCATCAAGGCTTTGGGCTAAGCCTACTGATCGTCTTGTTCTCCCCTCTTTTCTTGTAAATTTTTGGTCTCCTACCTTTCTTGTAAATGCCTTTTTTCGCTGACGATCTTAAGATGTTTATGAAGATAGGATTTGTTGAAATTTGCAACTTGCTTAAATTTTAATTTTGTAGCTCTTAAGAACGAGTAAAAAGCAAAGCAAGTTATTCTCAAGACGAAAGGGTATTGTTCAAATTAAATAAACAACACCATATTTGGTTATTTATTGGGTACTAATCTAGTTTCTTCTCTTACCTATATTAAGCAAAAAAAATAAAAATCCCTAGACTCTGACATAACTCTTTTTTCTCTTTTCATCTAATTTTCCTCATAATCTCCATAGACTTATCTAGAAAGCCACCTTAAACGCTACCAGCCTTTCAACCTGTATCTGTTTATTTTCTTACCTAACTACGCAGTGGTTTAGAAACCGCGTCCCAAATCTGTTCCCCTCACTTTTAATATTTATCTGAAGCCATTGAATTGGTTCAGCGCAGACTCACTCGCTTGCTGTTCTTTAAGTTCAGCATCCCCTATTGTACTTATTCTTCTCGTCTTTGTATCCTTCAAATTCCTTGTTTGGAATTACGTATGAATGCATTCATTTCAAACTTTTTCAACGCATTTTCCGGTTAGATCTTGGTTCACAGATAAGTTCGTGTAAGTCGTAGTGGGTAGAGCAACTAAGAACCTGCTCCTCGTGTTTCTGGTGTTCATTCTGGTTCAGGTTCCTAATTGTTTGTTCTGGGCCACGGTTCGAATCCTGGTTCTGACGGAGGACTATGCATCGAGCTTCGAGTTAATGCAGCTCTGAATAGGTACCTAAGTTAAATCAAGGGTAAAGTGGGTCGCAGAACTAATCGCTCCACATTTGTATAAATATTGAATGTAAATTTGAGAATTAAGCTCTCTGCCAGCTTCAACTTTTAAGCTCGGCAAAAGTTGTCGTGGGATTACTTTACTTCAACTTAACTTCAAAACTGTATCCAGGATCCTAAACTTCAATCTGTTAAGGCTAGTATCCACCAAACGCACTGTGTGCGTGCTATTCGCGCAGAGTCAGCAAGCTATCATTTACACCACTGCTCGTGCACTGAACGCGAGGAAGCAAAAAAAAATGTGTGGAATCTCACATTTGGGAAGCAGACGAGCAAAATGACACTCAGTATGGAATGGACTAATGAATTAATCATTAAATTAATCAATAAAATGAAGGAATATCCTATTTTCTGTGATAACACTAATAAAGATTATATGCACAAAATTCACTAATTGAACGGTTGAAAGCTATCGGAAATGTTGTTGCTTCTTATCTGGATGTATTTTAGTCCGGGAAAATTTAACATGGTGCTTCGGAAAAATTAGGGGAAATCTGAATTTTGGTGTGAACCTTGATACTGGCGTCTTAAACAAAATGTCAAAAATCCCCATCGATCCGAGTGCTGCGTTACTTTTTAAACGAGGTCAAAGGTCACCAAATGTGACCTTTCCTGAATATCTCAGTAACGGTCACGTCTTCACACACTTTTCCACCTACCCTGGAGTCTGGTAGATAAGTTTGTTTACATGTTTTTTTTCATCATCTATTTTTTCATCGTTTTTTTTTTCTCTTAAACATAGAAAAACAAACTCACAAGTAGAGATGTGCTTAACTGCTCTTTTTACTGAGCAGTGATCGCAGAGAGCAGTTTGAGCAAAGAGCAGTTTAGAGTAGCAGCTATTCAATCGCAATTGCGATTGCAGTTTCGTGCGTACGAAAAACCGTTCGCTGCTTTTGATAGCTCATTGCCAATGTTTGCTCGTTACCTTCTCATCGCATTCGATTTGTGCTTGATACAGCAATTTCTAGCCTCAGATTACAATCGCATTGTATGCGATGGATGCTCATGTTTAGAACAGATGTAGTATGTTTGGGAATACGTTGCCTGCATTAATTGGGCACTTGCTAGCAGAAGAATGTATTGCCAAGTGCTTGGTAAATCGTATAGTAGTTTTGTGGTTTTCAAAATGTCATACATTGGATGCAAGCAACGTAGTGAAATGTTATTATGCATGTACAGTATTATGCAGTATGTAATTTAATTTCGAAGATTTATTTTTCCTGGCTAATCTAAAACAATCGGTTTTCCACTTTGCCTCACCGAAGCATGAAGTTTGTCGAAAATTTTATTGAGAAATGATAACAAAATGTTTGCCAGTATTAAACATGCACCCACTAGGGGGCCAATCTCTTCGGTAGGGCTGGACATGAGTCACAACCCCGGTAGGGTTGGAGTGCAGTCACGACAACCGCCGCAGAAGCCAACTGGCGAACTAAAAATGATCTCAACATTTATAGTGCTACTTTCAGTTTTTCGGGCAGATTTGATTTTGACGTATCTTAGAAACTAGGCCACTTTTTCCCAGATTTGTATGGAAATTTCACCCGAAACAACTCAGAAAGGTCCCCAAATTCATGCTAGACAAAAAATTTTTTGGGAAAATATGGACGTTTTTGCCTAATATCCCCTATCAAAAATTTTGTCGCCCTTAGTATATCACTAATATACTCCCCGACCACTTTCAATCATCGAAAGCGCCATAAAGGCAGTTTTTGTCAAACTATGGCCAAAAAATCTCTTACTCCCCTACAAAACCGAAATTTTTGTATCACAGCAATAGGTCTTGGCCCGTTATGTCCGAAACCACTCTAACCCAAAATTGGCCGATTTTGTCCGATTTCAGCTACTTTTGCCGTATCTTCGAAGCTAGGCCGCTTTTTCCCAGATTTGTACGGAAATTTCGCCCGAAACAACTCAGAAAGGTCCCCAAATTCATGCTAGACAAAAAAAAATGGAAAATATGGACGTTTTTGCCCAATTTCCCCTATCAAAAATTTTGTCGCCCTTAATATATCACTAATATACTCCCCGACCACTTTCAATCATCGAAAGCGCCAAAAAGGCAGTTTTTGCCAAACTATGGCCAAAAAACCCCTTACTCCCCTACAAAGCCGAAATTTTTGTATCACAGCAATAGGTCTTGGCCCGTTATGTCCGTAACCACTCTAACCCAAAATTGGCCGATTTTGTCCGATTTCAGCTACTTTTGCCGTATCTTCGAAACTAGGCTGCTTTTTCCTAGACTTGTATGGAAATTTCGCCTGAAACAACTCAGAAGGGTCCCCGAATTCATGCTAGACCAAAAACAAATTTTTGGGAAATATGGACGTTTTTGCCCAATTTCCCCTATCAAACATTTTTTTCGCCCTTAAAATATCACTAATATACTCCCCGACCACTTCCAATCACCGAAAGCGCCATAAAAGCAGCGTTTGCCAAACTATGGCTAAAAAAACCCCTTACTCCCCTACAAAACCGAAATTTTTGTATCACAGCAATAGGTCTTGGCCCGTTATGTCCCAAGCCACTCTAACCCGAAATTAGCCGATTTTGTCCGATTTCAGCTACTTTTGCCCTAAAATCTTTTTGAATGATTGAATAAAATACTTGCAAGTCCGAAAACACTCGCAAGGGTAGAAAGAAAAGAATCTGAATAGATGATCATTTAAAATTGTCTGTATTGCAAAAGAGCAATGAGCAGTTGAACAGCATGAGTAGAAAACAATCAAATTGCTCACTGCTCGCCTCAAAACTTTCTGCTCAGCAAAAGAGCAATGAACAGTCGAACAACATGAGCAAAACACAACCAAATTGCTCACTGCTCTTCATAAAACTATCTGCTCTGCAAAAGAGCAGTGAGCAATTGAACAGCATGAGCAGAGAGCAATCGCACTGCTCACTGCTCTTTTCAAAGAGCAGTGCGATTAGTAGCAGTGATCGCAGGAGCAGTCCCATCTCTACACAAGCATTCCAAGTCGTAATCAAAATCGGATAATATCAACATGCCGTTGACAAAGGATGCTGTTGGTAGCAAATGTTTAGATCAATATATCTCAAAAACGGTTATGGTTACAAGAAAAAATTATAAGAACCCAAGGAAAAAAAGAAGATATTTTATAAGAAAAATATGCGGTGTGATGGCACAGAAGTGGAGAGGACGTGGAAGGTGATAAAAGGACAATTACATATTAAAAAGAGGACAAAATATGCGTAATCAAATGACAAAATGCGTGTAAAAGTGCGAAATCTACTTAATTTATCGATTTTTGAATCACTCAATAAAGTATCAGCAAAGCATTGTTTTAAATAAGGTCGAGCCCAACATCGTATTTATTTTCGCTTTTTGAAAAGTTTGGATAATACTGTATAGGATGCTGCACGAATAAGAATTTCGTCTGCATCAAAATTCATTTTGCATATTCCCGAAGAAAATTCTGATTGGAAAGCAAAGAAGCAGTACGCGTACAAAACGCACGCACGGAAGTAAACGTCCACACTAAAAGTGCTAGCATGCAGGCTACTTTTCTGTTTGCGTACTTGATGTGCACGTTGCCGATGGAGAGCGTGTACATTGTTCGCGTGTAGCTCGTGTACAAGCATCAATGCCGCAAAATCTGAGCGCGAGCTTCAATGGATACGAGCCTTTAGAAAAAAAGAACAGAAACAAATTAGAGCCACAAAATAAAAAAGTTTATTTGAGCGGCACCCAGACGGTGATCACACTAATTCCTTGTTTCAGGATAAACAAATCTTCACTGTTGAAGAGAAAATCGACAAGCAAATTGATAGTTTCTACGCTTAAACATCTCAAAAAATCCCTGGTTATACTCAAGGGCGGACTACACATTCAGTGATAGTTTCTGTGATAATTGTCGTAAAATGAGACTAGCAAGCTGCATTTTAGTAAAAACAAAAGAGATCAACAAACAGGCAACGAAACATCAATATTACTTTTGATAGAAATTGAAGAACATGTTCCAAAAAGACTCAGTAGATTCACGAAAAAACCGAAACCAAGTCAACATCGAGCAAACTGCATTTTATCTGCACACCAAGTAATCAATGAGATTTTGAGAAGGACTTGGTAAAAGCTCAACATTTGTATACTTATTACATTTTCAATAAATAATATCATATGGACAAACAGAAACAAACAACATATTTGAAGACACACTTTACTAATTTATATAGTCAATCAAAGCGTAGAAATTGAAACCATTTTCTATAGCAATCACCCTCATTAACTATTTTTCCAAAGAATGTTAATACCTCTCAATTACCGTGTATTGATTAACCTCTGATTAACTTCATGGAAAGTCATAGTCCTTGCCCAAATGAATATTTCAAGCCCAACTGTGTCAATCTATTGTTTTCGATGGAATTTTCTTGACTGCCTTGTGTAATGGGCATTACAAAAGTATCGTATCGTATGGTCTGATTGCAGTTAACTCAGTTAGCCTGCTAGGCTATTAGATGTCTTTCTTCATTCTACATCTACACATACGAAAATCCATTCTGTACCTAGAGCAATAACCGTTTACATGATGTCCTACTTCGTATTAACGCCGGAAGGAAATTTTGTTGTGACATTCAGAACAAGTACAACCAGGTACACTTAGTACACATAATTTACATGAAACTCAGCATTTCAAAACGTAACAGACCCGATTGCCAAGGGTCGAATAATTGCTGCTACTTTCATATTCCATTTTCGATGAAAACAATCCGACGACATGGATATGTTGTTATTGTGATTTTAACACATTTTTGCTGTAGTTTCGAAATAAATAGTGCAAATACAGTCCACCTTCTAGAGTCGTTGACCAGCAAAATCTAGACTTGACGAACAAAGTCCATTTTGAAATTCAAACTGAACGACTGAGTCGTTGACATTTATTTACTCCGCGACGATTAGCAATATTTAATTCGCAATTGTCTTATCTGTGTTTTTTCCGTGAAATCTTTCACTGTTCAAAGTAAGAAATGCGAAATGGAAAGAAAGATAGACCCATGCATTCGGTTGACATTTGCTCATCACTATTATTATGCCTCTTCGAGTTTGAATGATAGATTTTCGAGTTTAGTCTCGCACGTCATAGATGTTAATTGACATCATTTTTGCGAGTGTTTTGTTTAGTGTTGTTGTTAGTACGTTGCAGACGCGTATAATTTATTTTGAATGAAGGTAGACCGGAAAGAAACCGAGCTTCAGTTGGTAATTGCTGCAGTGCGTGTTTCTTTTGCTAATGACAAACGTAAATCTTTGTATCATGTAAACAAAAGCTATTGAAACGGTCAATCAAAATGAAAATATACTGACTGCAGCACTTGTTAGTCTAATAACATTTTACGATTTCATGGAAGTGGTGTATCCAAAGGTAAATTTTGAAGTGCGAACATACACTTTTAAAAAATGAGCCCCAGAAAAGCCCTTTCTCGTCGACTTAGTCTCGCACTGTATATTTTTAGAAAAATATAAGACGTCAAATTCATATTTTGTTTTCGGCACTAAAATTTTAGGGCCGAATTATAATTATGACATGATATCTACAGTCACTCAAAGTGAAAATGATCCACTCAGAGGAAAACAATTGCAACGTAATTTAATGATAGAAAATAAATTAAAAATTGACTGTTGCTACTTAAACATGATTACTTCAGATGTGCAAAATCAGTTTTAAACGTGTAGTAAATAAAAAATTTATTCGATTGGAAAATATAATAATATAAACAAAAAATGTATATTCCATAGTCATATTCATAGATCCATCAAAATACAAAACACAAAAAAATATAAATCAAGAATTTTCTTTAACAAATAAATATTTAGTGTAAAGGCCCTTGGCGAGCCTAACAGCTGATAACCTCTTTGGCGTTGAAGCAACAAGTTTTTTTGTGAATTCTGGGCAGATTTGCGACCACTCCTCCAGAATGACCTCCTTTAATCGATTTCGACTGGATATTTGATGCTCCCTAATACGCTCTTCTAAATGGTCCCACAAGTGTTCGATAACGTTTAAATCTGGTGATTGTGCTGGAGTTTCCATAACTTTGGGACAATGATAGAGTATCCATTCTCGAATGAACAACGACTTATGTTTGGGGTCGTTATCTTGATAGAACTGGAATTTGTCTTTAAGACCCAATTTTTCGCCGGTGGCAGGTAAATTATCCTTCAGAATTTAGAGGTACATAAATTTATCCATGTTACCGTCAATAACGTGAATATTACCGACTCCATTAGCTGCCATACAGCCCCAAATCATTATTGAACCTCCACCATGTTTTACACTTGGACAAAGATTCTTCAAATTCAACTCTTCATTCTTCTTTCTCCATACTCGAACCTTCCCATCCGATCCAAAAACATTGAATTTGCTTTCATCAGCAAATATAACGGTATTCCAGAAGTCTGGGCCATGCGAATAGTACTGAGTCGCAAATTCTAGCCGACGTTTCTGATTGTTCGCACTTATTAATGGTTTTACTCGTGGGGAGCGACTGTTAAATCCTTATTTTCTTAGGACAATTCTTATTGTTTCGTCGCAGACCTTGATACCCAAGGTCTTTTCAGCGTGTACGCGAATTTTCGGCGCACTAAGCTTCGGATTTTCTCGGATAAAGTCTACTATCCACCGTTCGTCACGATCGGAAAACGCTTTTTTTGGACTTTTTCGAACCTTAATACCGATGCGATTGTCTTTAAATCGTTCAATTATATGTTGTACAGTTGACGTACTCTTGTTGACAATCTTTGCTATTTCGCGTTTACTTTTCCCGAGCTTGAAATGATGGATTACCAACTCCCGTTCTTCGTATGTCGTATGGCGACCCATTTCGAAAAAAAACTTGCTCAAAACGATAAATGTGCAACAGGTGACTGCACTCAGCGAAAGACTAAAGTCAACTAAGGAAATGTCAAATACATGTCAACAGCTGATTATAAAATCTTAGAAGTGAACTATATGAAATAAGTACACTGGATCATTTTCATTTTGACCCCATATTCAGCCTTCTAGCAAAGATTGACCCGTAATTTCAAAGGCAATGTAACCATTTCGCGTATAACTTGTGTATTTGTTGCTTACACATTAGGAATTACTTTTGCCTAGAAACAAAGTAATTTCCAATAATATAAAATTGTATGCGATGCACATTAATTTATTTTCACTGGGTGGATCATTTTCACTTTGAGTGACTGTATACTTATTCATCAAAAAATATTTTGATGACCCAAAATCTTGCATGATTATGAAAGCGTTTAATTAACTCAAAGGCTATTTTTCAATTTTTCAACTGGGGCAACGATGAGTCATTGTATATAAATTGCGAATTCCAACTAACGGGAAAAATATTTCACGCCCACCACGAACTTCTACTAAGCTCAGTGATATTAATTCTGAAAAATATTATCAACTCAAGTGGGTGTAATTATTTTCGTGGAACAACGGTTTCACACCACCAAAAATACCTCTACTCTAAAATCATTTTCGCAGATATCTATGGAAACAAAGAAAGCTACAATAGGTAGGTAACTGTATCTATGCATTTTGGGTAGAATTTTTGTTGGAACAGATGATGTTTACATTTGCATGTCGTGTGTATATTTTTCGCCAAATGAGATACTCAACGCATGAAGTAAGCCCCATAGCTAGCATATCGATAAGCAACAACGCCTTTAAATATATAAGTAGGCACACGGACGTTTCCCTGATAGAAATTGTTCATTTCACCAACCTAACCGCCTCCTATTTTCTGCTCTACAACAAATATCTATGCATAATTGTAGCCACTGTGGTATGCTATCGCGGGAAAAAGCGAATGCTGTTACACTTTAGTTTTAAAATAAGTTCAAGTTCGAGGCAAAGGCAAATACCAGCAACTATGACAAGATGCTCGTGGTTGGCCAGTGGCCGGTTTTTCATATGAAAACGCGACGTTCTACATTCTACTTTTGCAATTCGAAATGGAATACGTACTTGGCTTGAAGAGAATTCTACAGACCGTTGTGTACGGATCGATAAAAGTGCGTGGGAAGTTCATCCTGTAGTTCCTTCCTTGTCGTTGCTTGCTTACTTGCTTGCTCTCCATGCCTACACTCTCCATGGTATTTTTGGCGAATGTTTGTGTAAAACCCTCGAAAGTTGGTAGAAATGAATGAAATCGGAAAGCTCAAGGTTGTTTCGCGTTGCCATATAGATATTTGTGAAGGAAAACAAGACTCTTGAACGGTGATTTTAATCACCTTGAAAATAGAAAATTCCCTTCCCAAACGTTTTGATTTGAAACTTAATTAACAACTGCGAAACCTCCTGTCGACAAATGTCCAATTGTCGCCAAAGAACAATTCGTGTAGGTTTTCATAAGCTCTATGATTAGCGGTGTCTGGCGTCGAAATTTCTTTTTCATTCGCATGTTCATCCTCACTTTCACCCAATTACTTGCAATTCTCTTCCGCTGCAATAAGCTGTAACAACTGTAAGTACTATATAGTTTGAAAACCTCAAAAGACAGTGTCAGACTTAAGTCGGAGTAATCTTACCTGTAAACTTTTATTATTCACTTCGAATCGAACTTATGTGTGCGTGCGCTCGTATATTTGGCAAAAAATGTTAGATCATTTCTAGATAGGCGTGTTACCATCTTAGTTCACATGCTGGGTACGTAAACGCATGCAATTTGTGTACAGAAACGAACCATGAAGTTGCTTAACACTCCTCAGTGTAGTGTATTTCCACTATATATTCGAACACGGTGGATATTAATGTTTTTTCTTACATAAAAAAGATGCTTACTTCAGTTTATTCAACTGGCTAGCCATTGTTTGGCATACGTACATATGTATATAAAAAATAGTTCCACGTTGTTATGTAAAATGCATGTAATTGTTAACAGGTAGTGTGCGTTTCAAAATTTGCCTCATTAAATTAAAGATTATTTTTCATTCTTCTATTGCATATACTGAACATGATTATTGGAGATTTAACTTACTACTCATTTTACATATATTGTAGGGTTTTTCTCTTCTAAAATTCACAATAAAATATGAATGTATTTAACCTTTTGATGACACTGGCCCTTTTAGGGTATTTATAGTTACCCCTATATTTTTGTAGAAGCAAAATATTTGGAAAAAATAAGTTTTAAATTTTGATTCATACATTTCTTTAACTTTATTATTATAATGTTTTAAAAATTTTCAACCCCATGCAGGCGCTAAGTGCCTAAAACTAGGCAAATAATTATTTATAATATTTTGAATTGTGATAACTTTCCACCGAGTCGTCAAACCATTGCGAAATTTATGTTCCGGCGAACTCACGATACGATAATCAGATCTAATTGAAATCCTTAAAATGCATTAGTCTTTAGTAGGACCATATCTGATAGAAGTTTAAGGAATATATCAGACGCCCTGTGGTAGTGGTGCTATCTTAAAAAGACACTCAAATGCTTTATGCCCTATAACTTCTGATACAATCAACAGATTTAAGGGGGTAGTACCGGTTAGAATGCTAAAAAATAGCCTAATTTTCAATATGTTTTTTCTTCACCTCATTTATTTTGTATAAATTTTAAAATTTGCATGGGTAAAATACACGTTTTGAAGATTACAAAAAAAAAAATTTTATGATTTTTTTCATATTTTTCATTTTTCTACTTATTTATAGAGGGCGCCAAAGTTGACGTCTCGAAAAATACCTCGTCATATTGCGGACAGATAATCTCAGGAATGAAGAATCTGAAACAAAAACACCAAACCGCATTTTAAAGAGGAATATTTTTTACGTGGTAATCTCCCACAATATTTTTTTTTAAAAAAATGGCGGTTGTTTGAAAATATTTTTCGAAAAATGGTTTTTTTTTCACTTTTCAATTTTTTTTGGGTTAAATTTTGGTCAATATTGTGGTAGATTACCACACAAGATACTTGAATAAAGTAGTGCACGAAATTTGATTTAAATCGGTTCGGCCAATCCGGAGAATAAGTGTCCGCAGTTTGAAAAAACGTCATTTCGAGAAATACGCGTTTAAAGTGTTTTTCCATTTATTTATTGAATAATATTTAAAAAATATGTTTTTATCACCTACAATTGCTCAGTCTGCAATCCCTGGACCATACATAAGTATTCTTGAGTCCACGTAAGCCAGTTGCTCTTGCAGTTGGGCAGTTTTTTTTTTGGCAAAACACGCTTCCTTTACCGCTTTTTTACCTGACATATGCGCTCTTCATCTTTTTTTTCGCAGCAATTAAAACCAGCGGTCTGCCGTAAACTGCCGTAACTTCTTTATCTTTGGGAATATCTTAATAAAATTTTGAGACGTGATTTCTGAAGGTATAATAAATTAAAAAACGCAAAAACCAAAAAATTCATTTTTTCAATATTTGAACCGATACTACTCCCTTAAGGGGCTATTCTACTTTGTCAATTTCAAAAAATCGATTTTGTTTTTTTTACGTTTTTTGAAAGTATATGATCTCAAGAATATCGTATTAAAATTTCAGAATGATCCGATCATTCTATTTCATCATTTTACTCAAGCGCGTCTTAGTTCATTTTGAGGCGTGTACGTCGTTCAACCGCGTTAAATGCGTTTTTCTCAAAATCATGTTTTTCGATACTGTCCAAAGCTTTTCTCAGAAACTAATAAACCGATCCTCCTGAAATCATTACCACATATTTTTCAAACATACAACTATGGTTGGTACTAGAATCGTGTCAAAATATTGATTTTATCTATTTATTTTCAGCAAAAATCGGTAAAAAAAAACCGGTTTTTTCGAAAAAAAATTTCAAACAGTCGCCATTTTGTTGATTTTGCATAAAACTTCATGATTCTAGTACCAACCATAGCCGCTATTATACAAACAAAGAATCTTTTTGAATTTTGTGTTTCAGACTCTCCGTTGCTGAGAAATCTTATGGACAAGTGCACCCCTTTTTTTATGACATGTCAAGAATGTATGCGTCATGACTATATATATAATTATATATATATAAATAAAAAATTTTTTTGTGAAGTTCAAGAGTTTATTTATTCAATGCCAGAAAGATTTATAACGATACATATAACAACTCCTAAAAAAAAAATCGCAAAAATTAGCATTTTTATAGGGCTCTAAAGTAGAATAGCCCCTTAAACGATTTTCACACATTAGATGTGAATTTTTCAAATCGTCAGAGGAATTCAGAAGTAATTGGTTGAAAAATTTGCATAGGGCTGCCAGCTACGTTGTTTTTGGTCATTTGTTGTACCGAAATATGCTACCATAAAATTTTCAAATGATAATTATGTTGCAGTGATAATAAACAAAAATGTTTTAATTTTGAAAATGTTGAAATTTTTGATATTTTCACGGGCATCGTCACTTTAATTCTTTCTATCCCTTATAACTTCCAAAACAGTCGTAGGATCGAAACGAAATTTACAGATTGGGTTGGCCTAACAAACAGATTACCACCAAATTTTCGTATGATCAACATACTATAGTGAAAATAAGCAACACATGTTTTTCTTTCCTAAATTTTGAAACTCCTGCAAGTCATTACATTGGTGTATAAATAAATGTGAAATAGGTCCAGATCTCATCATATGTTAGTTATATTAAACCCTTTTGGCGCCAGCGGTCATTTTAGTGATATTTTAAGTGCCCTTACCATTCTATCATAAGACTTTCCAAGAGACCAACTATGCAAAATTAATATTGAATGTTTTTCAATCATCGATATGCTAACGTTTTGGCAATTTGTATTCCTATATATCCGCTAGGTGGCTAAAAAAAAATATCAAGAAAATTTGGAAAATTTTTAATTTCCAAAACGTTTTACAGAGTAATCAGATCACTACAAAATTAGCAATACACATCGATATTACTAACGCATAAACTTGAGCTGTTTTTAGGAATGTGCTCGTAAGACTATAGCTACGGAAAATGCGGAAAGAAAAAATCTTCAAACTGTCGAAACTCTTGAACATTTTTCGCTTTTTAGAAAAAGATGCAATTAAAACATAAATTCAATGCTCTTGCTACGTAGTCAAATTGAAATTTTTTAAATCCCGTATTGCTCAAAAACGGAAACTTTTCCCCAATTTGCCCATATTTTTAACACTCAAAATTGTGCTAATTAGATCCGATTGAAAGTAACAGAATTTATCAGATTTTCACACAGTAGATGAAAATTCAAACAGTAGATGGATCTGATTGTAAAAAAATTGATTAGGGTTGCGAGCTATGCCAATTTTTGTCATTATACCCCCAATTCTCAAGTGGTTATCACTTTGCAGTGAAAGTAGACACCGAATGTATAAATTTTGTAAAGTTGTAATTTTTCGCAGTTGGCAGCCCTAACAATCTTTCCACTCATAACTTTTACCGCAGTCATCGGTTCGAAACCGAATTTACAAAGGATAAGCTGATTTAAGTATAAGCTTGTTAACGTAAACTTATTGCTGCTTCGTTGGAAAAGTGTTGCTAGCACTGAGCATTTTCATCATTTGTGTTATAGTTGAGTTTTGTTGCTTTGGATAAGGAATGGTTGATATGATTCTACAAAAAAGTGTATTACGTCTTTCGACATTGTCACTCAAAGACAATTTCTTCGAAAATTAGTTTTCTAGCGGATCTGATGCACTAGACTTTGTTTTTATTTGTAGAGTGCTCAGTTTTTTCCAGGAGTTCAGTTGGAGATATTAAAGTCACTCAGCGCAGCAGAGTGAATTAAAGTAGCTTCGGCTAAACATTTTTTAGAACGAGATGTTTGAGCTCGAACATTTGGCGGCTTCGAAAACGTAGATATTTTTCGGGTTCTTTCCAAAGTGCATTTTTTATACGACTATATTAGATGACTGCCTAGCAGATTAAAAAACTGTATAACTATCGTACTTTTTTCCCTATGTAAAATAAAATTTAAAAATATTGCATCTTTACACCGAGTAAAATAAATGATAACTGTCGTTGCGTTGACGTTTGCACATACAATTTCCCTATCAGACAAATAGATTCTCACCCATCCTGTTAGGTGCCCGTTTAAATTTAATTTTCAGTTTCGTATTTTTAAGGATAGAAAATAATTTGTGAAAACGCTATTATCTTTGATCATATCAAGTCTAGACAATGGAACTATGACCATATCTTGCAGACCACTTTAATCACCTAACATATCAACCAATAGCTTAGATAATGAAAATATATTCTTGATGTTGTATCCGATTATAGTACTATCGCACTGATTTGTCGCATTTTCGTTTGCTTTCCAAATTGAAATTTCGTAACTGAAACATACGAAGAACGTGGTATAGTTTGATATCACATGTGACACCCGAAGGATTGTTGATGTATTATGAGGACTGCGAAATTGACAAATAGGTACCATAATTATATCAAAGCTAAAGTCAGTCGTGGAGTTTACATTGATTGTGAATGAAAATATTACCAAGTTTGACACCCAGACCCGACAAATGTTGTAGTAGGACTAATTTACATACATTGAAGTAAACCGCAACAGACACACAAAGTAAGCTGCCTAGTTTTTTGATCTAAAATAGAGAACAATCTGTTTTACATTTCTTGGTCTAAGAGCTTCGCTATTGTAAATTAAAGATGTTTTTCAGATTTTTTTTAGCAAAGAATAATTATTATATTTTGCCAATTGTCTGGAAAAAATTTTTCAGCTCGAATTCTTAGCCTCAGAGTTAGATTTCAGTTTTCTGACTAGTTCAAATAATTATTAAGTAATTTATGCTCTAATTGCAATTTGACACCAAATTGCAAGTACGGAACATGAAAAATATCAATTTCATTTCTAAAGGCCGCCATTCACGAACAGTCCAAATGGCCTGAGTCCATTTGGCTTGAGACCGTTTGGTTTAAGTCCAAATTAGCTCGCCACTCACGATAGAGCCTCGATTCAATCATTCATTCCATTCCATTCCATTTTCTGTCATTAATTAAAAAAAAAATTTGAAGAAAAAATTATTTTTATTCTATTAATAGTACCGAAGCATATGGAGGAGTTTTTTGCAATTGTAACTTGCATCTACATAAAGAAACGAAAACCAAAAAGGATGGCTTGCCAAACGGAAACAAATGAGTAACGTAAATTTGGTAAAAGAACTCACACTTGAGCCTTCTGATTGGCAAAAGTATTCAAGAATGGATGATACGACATATAACACGTTGCTACATTATTTATCAAACGAAAGGATACAAACATGAGGCAAACTATCACTCCTCACGAATGATTGACCGCTTCTTTGCGGTACTTAGCAAGCGTCAAATAATATTATATACATTCATGTAACCTATATTATTTGATAACTCGCAAAACAAAATCATGGCCAGCACTATCCAATATGCTGAATTTTTCGATTAAATAAAATAACCACAGAAGCAGTCAATGAGCTTGTCACAGGTCAGCGTGTCAAGCAAGACTGCCACGTTGTTTGGACTGAGACTTCATCACACACGACTACTCAATTTTATGGATTGTCCAAGCTCGGCGTACTATATCCCCACACACGGTCGAGCCACAAAATAGCCCGATGGCCTGAGTCTTTGGATTGATTGGAAATCCAATTTGGTTCCTTGAGTCCATGAGCCCTTCCGAGTTCTCCCACACACGGTGAGATTTTGGGCTGGCCTCAGTCCATTTGGACTGATAGACTGCTCGTGAATGGAGGCCTTAATATACCCATTCCATTAAGTAAGCTTATACAAACATATAAGTATTTTACATAAATATATGATAACGCCTAAAAACACCAGCAGGAAAATTTTCCACAAAATCTTAACACTTTATTTTACGTTATCTCAAGCATTCAAATAATTATGTGTGCTCCCATGCTCATAAAATAAGTGCATGACAAATAAAAAAAACTTATCGCAGTGCGAAAATTTGGTATGAAAATGTATTGCGACATTAAAATGATTCCTCCAATTTTTTTATCTCCAGTCTATTTTGTCTTGCTCTGTGTTTTTCCTAGTTTATCAACATAGTAATGGAATTTGAGCAAGATTCTATCCACTTGAAATTATTTTGTTGGTTTAGGGGCTTGTAGCTAACAGCTCTTTCGAGAGGGAGAGATTTCAGATGCCAGATGCCACCCGTGCCAATTAAACTCAATAATTGAGGACGTTTCGTAGAAAAGAACTATTCGTAAATTTTTTCGGAAGTTGTATATAATATGTTTTTCTGTAATAAGGTTCATTGACCCGCGAGCAAATATTTCAAATCCATCTACCTAAATGTATCGAACAACTTGTATTACAACATTGCTTGTAACCATAATAAGCACGCCAATTGCTTTATTACCTGATAATCGAAAAATATCATATTTTTCACGCTTGTTTAATCGTTGTTATCAAACACATTTTCCAAAGCATTAAAGCTTTGTTTTTAAGTACTCATAAAATTACTTAGTTCTTACATACATTTCAGTCAATTTTTGAAAATATTTCTCTTACCTCACTTAAATGAAGCGTACAGCAACAAAAATTCGAGCACTTGTACTTTGATCAAAATTAAATTTTCGTCACCGGAAAACAGTTACTGAATCCAGACGATACGGCCAGCGAAAAGTTATCATTTTAATCCACAAATCGACCTTGATTAAAATTCAACTGACAACATACTAACAAATTTACTATCTCACATTCGCAATATCAATCTTTATCAATTGAAAGTGATTTATATATAATGAGTCATAAGGTGAATTGATCAATTCGCTATAAAAATCAGCTAGTATCACTATGATGGATGTCTGCTTCAATTTATTATCGGCCTTGTATCGGCCTGCGGTTCATGTCGATTTTACTGCTATATTCATTGGCAGTCATGCAGCCGCACTTTTAATCTTATCTTCACGTTATATTTATTTACTATTCATTTTTTGGCTTCTGTAAACAATCGGTTCGATTCGTAATTAGACTGTGGTGGTCAAAGACATTGATTTGTAACACGGGTGAGCTCAAACAATGACAGTTCCTTGTTGATTTTGCTTCTTGAAAAAAGTTTACTTTGCTCTTTAATGTTGCAATCGCTATGAATATTAATTATTCAATTTGACTTTGTCGAGAAATTACTTGAAATCACATTGAACTCGTTACTTTTCGGAAGGTTTTGAGTGGAAGTTAAGATTTTCAAATATTCGTAACCATGTTAGCTCTCGAAACCCTAAACGATTGTCAGTTTGCTAAAAATCAAACCATGTAAAATTAGGAAAACAATTTTATCTTAAAAAAATGACATTTTCTGTCAGCTACTCAGTGACTCAATGTCACCCACAATGTTTGCCAAACAACGCGAAAAAAGTGATTCATAACAAAACCATGCGCCAAGTAGTTCACCGTCATATTTAGTAGAAGCTATCTATCTATGTCTGCAACCATCTATACAACGGATCATGGATGAATCATGGTAATGCCAAATCTTCATGATTTTCTTGACTGATCATTACATCTGATACTGTACTTGGAAGTAATCGAACATGTCTAGTTAGCCTTCGGTGGAAAGAAACTGGTCAAGTATGAGTCCGTTGAGGTTTCAATTTCTACACTAAATGATCGTCTCGATATACATGACCTAGCCAAACAACATTGCTTGAGTAATTTTAAGATAACTACTAATTGAGTAAAAAAATACTATTGCTGCACTTTTACCACTAATTGAGTAAAAAAAAGTACTATTGCTCAAGAAAACGATGAAACAAATTGCGATCGCCCAAAACATCTATTGAAAAATAATGTTTACAACAGGTCTTTCCTTTAGCTTGTGCGTAGCGAAAACCTATTTTCATTAATACGAAAGATAACGGGTATCTTATTCTAGTACAATCAATTGTTTTAAAATACAGCATTCAATTTCGAATCAAATTGATAAAAAAAAATGAAATATTTCCTGTTGTTTTCAATAATGAGAGTCTTGTTTGTAACATCGAGAACCACTAACTTAGTTTTTAATTGAAATGAACATTTCCTTAGATCAATCGGATTAAATTTTTCTAGCTTTGGAAATAAACATTTTTTATTGAAAAGCATTTTTTTCGAAACTAAATATATTTCAGTTTCTTGAAAGACACTGATATTTCGAGAATAATCTACCCTCATCTTCAGATAGACTGATAAACACTGAAGAAGAAGGAAGATTACCGTCGAAATATCGATATCTGTCAAACAATTGAATAGTTTAGTTTTTCTTTATTTATTATTTATTTTACTTCAAAGTTAGCCGCGCTTGTGATATGAAGGGAGGGAAAGTTTTTGTGTGTTTATACTAGCGCAGTCGAATTAATAGCCATATAATTGCGATGTGCGGTAGTTAAGGTTACCGCAGAAATATTTTTTTATTGGATACTAAATCATATTGTTAGCAAGATACTATAAATGTATGTAGATGCAGTTTTAGCATCATACTAAGCCATCAGAATAATAATAAACTTTTCTTTTCTTTTGGGGAAAGATGGTAAGAATTTTTTGGTTTGAATTTACTAGCTTCGATGGAATTTATAAAGTTTTACTAATCAATCAAGGCTAAACATGATTGTATTTCTAAATAGAACTTCAAGAGTAGTTTATGATTAATTACTATCATTACTTATTTTATAATTGATTTTCCTGACGCTATTGTGGTCACTTTATCATACCTTCGTGATTGTGTTTTTTTTCATAACGGTTCAGTTGTGTTCTTCTTCCCCTTCTATCCTACTTCTGATGTTCTGCAAGGGTCGATTCTTGGTACTCTGCTTTTCCTCCTGTTTTATTTCTCTCTTTAATTCCCCGTGTCTTTTGTACGCTGACGATCTAAAAATATTCAGGTTGATTGAGTCAGTGGGTGACTGCTCCGAGCTGCAGGATGACTTGTCTGCTTTGGGAAAATAGTGCTCTGTCAATTGTAGGTGCATTTTTTCCGTCTCGATCAATAGCAGGTCAAGGTAGACAGCATTGAAAACAACAACAAATGAAGCAAGATTGTTGTTATTTTCAATGCTGCCTACACAAACCTGCTATTGATCCAGACGCAAAAAAAAGCATCTTGCATTATCCTTAATGCTGCTAAATGCTTCCAGATGCCCTTCACATGTAAATTATTCCGCATTACGTTTTTCTATTCCATCCTAAGTTCTTTCCAAAAATCTAGACTCTTTACTAAAATTTGATGTCCATATCATGCGTGTCACATTCAAGGCCTCGCGTTTATTCTTAGAGCGTTCAGACCTTTTGCTGATATTACCTCGTGTGTACACCTGTATATCTCCTTCGTGTGTAGGATCCTCGAATATTGTTGCCAAATTTGGTGTCCTCATTATCGTTTCTTAATTGATTGCTCGCTCGCTATATCTCAAGTTCCGTATTTCTTACTGTAGTATAATATGCTCCTTTCCATCCCTTAAATCCCTACCCTCCTGCCCGTTTACTCGTACTCAGACATATTTTTACTTTCCACTTTTACGCTTGCTTAGGCAACATTATTGCTTGAATATTGGCCTTCTTCTGCCTTTGTTAACCATTTTTTTTTTAAAAACTAAGAGCAAATGTTTTTTGTCTTACGAAATGAATTAAATGTGTCGGCGTGCGATCCAAATTCTATTCCTCACTCATGCAGAGACTTTTTATATTAAAATAACGTGATTATTATTGTAATTATAATATTTATACTAAAACTACACCCCGCGACACAAAAATTTACGAATTGTTCATTTCATGGAAATTCCTAAATATTTCAATCAGTGTCTCGAAACGTTAACTTTGTCTGTAGAAAATATTTTTCTGACGACAGTACCTTTCTTTTATAAGCGCTACAAGTTAAGAACGTTTTTTTCAACTGCTTATTGCATTGAAAATGGAAAATGAGTGTTTTTTTCAAAAATTTCGGAAATTTATTAATTAAAACAAAATACATTATTTATTAATTTATTTTTGCTCCGTAGTGAGAATTACAATGAACCCATAGTAACAAACACGTAGAACTTAAAATTGAACAAAATTTGAAATTTAAAGACAATTAAAAAACTATTAGTAATTGATTGGTCCGCCTTTAGCTCGGATGACAGCCTTCACTCGCCTCACCATGCTGTCGTATAAATTTCGCAAGAAATCCTCGTTTACAGCTTCTTCCCACACCTTTCTGATAACACACTTTAAATTGTGTATCGTTTTCGGCTCGCTTTGTCGTATCTTCGACCCCATTACCTGCCAAACGTTTTCAATAGGGTTCAGGTCGGGACTGTTACCTGGCCACGGGAGGGACTCTATCCCTAGTTGCACCTTTAATTGTGTTACCTAGAAAAGAGAAACAATTACCAAGTTTATGAGTGACAACATTTTTTTAATCAATGTCGAAATAACTTACAGAGCGAGCTCGATGCGCAGGGGCCGAATCGTCTTGAAAGACGGGATTTCTGACATCCGCTGTCAGATCCTCGATTGCCGGAACCACGCCTTCTTCGATAATTTCCTGGTATTTCGCAGCATTGACGGATCCCTCAAGAATAATTATCGGTCCTACGCGATTGTATAAAATGCATCCCCAAACCATCACATAGGGGGAATGCTTCACAGTCGCTTGAATGCATTCGTCCGAATACCGTTCACCGGTTCTGCGTCTCACTCGCAATGTTCCATCTGGACCAATGAGATTGAATTTCGATTCATCCGAGAAAATGATTCGTTTCCAATCCTCAGAGGTCCAGTTTTTGCGTTCTTTGCACCATTCGAGCCGAGCTTGCCTCATGCGCTGGGTTAAAAGCGGCTTTTTCGCTGGGCGACAAGAACGTAAATCCATCTCGTTTAGTCTCCTTTGGATTGTTCTCGTGCTGCATGGTCTATTCGTCGATTTCAACAGCTCAGCTCGCAGCTTTGATGCTGAATCGAATCGATTATTCAGAGACAGGAACTTTAAATGAAGGTCGTCCCTTTGTGTGGTAGCTCTTCTTCTTCCACTCCCCTTTTTTCGCTCGAGGCTACCAGTTTGTTGTTTTTTTTTAACCTAATAACGCACTGACCCCTCACTGCATCCTACCTGTCGGGCAACTTCCGATTTGGACAATCCTGTTTGCAAACAAGCCCAAATTTCGGCCTTTTGCTCCAAACTTAACTGAGCGTATTTTCCCATCTTTACTATTCCTACAAAATTCAAAATTCTTCACTGGCCTTCAAAATCAAACTGACGCAAAGGTTCTGAGTTTTCAAGTTTATATAGGGTCTGTCATTACTACCTGGAAAATTTAATCTTTCTAAGTACGAGTTAACTCGGTCATTTTGATGATTTCTTGGAAAATTGCTAGTTCGTAAATTTTTGTGTCGCGGGGTGTATATTCACAACAAAACATACATTATAAGAAGGAAAATATTGAAAATTAAAAATATTAATATTCCATTGTTTCGCCTATTTCAAAAACGCTAAATGCTAAACTGTAATAAATCTAGATTGACTTAAGCGAACGCTGAAAGTAAGTCCCGTCAATTTCTGTCGTTTGGTTAATTTACCTGAACGAATGTGGAAGTATTATACAAGTCAAATTTTTCCATCCGTTATTCACATATTAATTAAGTAAATGCCTGCTCACACTATTCCAATATTTTCAAATTTAAACGCTTATTGATATCAAATGTCACTTTTTCGCTCGATCACAGGCAGTAAGCAGTCACAGTTTTTCGCACGCAACAAATTAACTGTGCTTAAAGGAGAAAATACATGTAACTGCTAATAAAAAATCGATTATTTTTTATTACATCAAAATGTTTGAAATGCTCTTAAAATATACAAAAAAAAAGTTTTGAAGCGATATTCGTATTAGTTCTCGAGTTATAGTCAGTTATAGGCAGCGCGGCGTTTCCCAGGTCGGGCAAGCTTTAGAACTTTAAACGCGTTTTTCTCAAAGTAGTAGTTTTTCAACTTCCGTACAAAATATCTCAAAAAATATGGAACCGATCCGGCTCAAATTTATACCACATCTAAAAAAAACAGTATTATCTCCTCGTTGAAATGTTATTGTAATTTCGGAAAAATAATTTGTTTATTGATGTTTAAAGCGTGATTTTTTTGAAAAATAGTCGATTTTTTTGTTTAATCTAAAATTAATGTGAAAATTAAATTTTTTTAAATAGTTCACCTATGAATTATACATCTCATTAGCATATTTTTCTCTCTGAATGTTGCAAGTTCCCTGGAAAAGGCGTTAAGTTGTACGAGGCAGTTTTTGATGTATATTTTTCATTCGCTCGCATCGCCGCCATTTTGTGTTGATAAATTATTAAAAAAATATTTTCATTTACTGTAAGACATGTACTTTAAGGATTTGATATTAAAAATTTTCTGAATAAACAATATATATATTTTAAATCAATCTGAAATTAGAATTTTTTTTTCGATTTTACATGTATTTCCCCCCTTAAAATTACTGGTACTGCTGCTCTTTAAGTAAAAAAAGCAATTCAACATATCTCTAGATCTAACTGTTATTACAAATGGAATGCAGAATAAAAATGACTTAGGTATAGAGATTAAAAGAAAAGAATACAGATGACTCAGAGAGCAGAGCTACTAACTTCATGGCCCCTAATAAATTCTGAAAATTACTTACACTACCGCTCATAATTATATTAATATTTTTGCAATTATGGATGGATATTTTTTTAAATAAGCCAATGTAATCGAGCTGTGCCACAGATTTGTATTTCTTAAGATATATTTAATTGAAAAAAAGAATAATAAAGCTAGATAATACATAAATTAAAATAATTACACAGTTTCTTTTATGTATCCACATCTGCTTTTATGACACCCTCACAAATTCTTGGCATTCTCTCTTGCAACTTCTCCAAAGTTTCTGGTGTGATCTCGCTCCAACATGAGGAAGTTTTTTGCCAGAGGTCTTTTTTACTTGTATGATCTGAAGCTTTGGCCTTTATATCTAGCTCGTCCCACAAAAGTTCGGTAGGAAATAAATCCGGTAATTGTAATGGTCATACATTGTTCCATTCCAGTTCGTTCAAGAATGATCTGCACAGATTTGATGAGTACTTGATTCCGTTAATCTCACAAGGTCCCCACTGGATCTTCCACCGAAACATATAGAAAACGTGATGTTCTTTCTTCCGTGTTTAACTGTGGGTGTGATACAGCCTTCCAACATCCGCTCTCCGATACGTCGACGAACAAACACACGTCTGTTGGAAGATTTTATGAAGATGTCCGAAGATTTCAAATTTGGACACGTCTGTCCAAAAGACCCTTTTCCACTGATCCAAAGTCCAATCTTTTTGCGCCTTCGCCCGGTTCAAACGTTTTTTCTTACTTGTAGATCGAAAGAAAGGCTTGCTTGCTGCTACACTTCCTGATAGACCACTTTTTTTCAGACGTCTTTTTACAGTTGAAACAGGTATAGGATTTGGACGGTTCCTGTTGATCTCATTTGTTCTTTCGGGTACCGTTAGACGTCTGTTCCGTTTGCTTCTGACAGCTTTTATCTTGTCGTCTCTTACAAACGCCTTTCTCTTGCTTCCGGCACGATTTCTGTTGATAACACTGCCCATTTATTCCTTTTTCTTAATAATCAATCGACCAAGCAGTGCTCTTTGGTATTTGAAAACGAGCCGCAATCCGCTCGTGAGAATATCCTTCTTCACGAAAAGTGCAAACCGCAGAATGAGTCTCCACGGATAATTCAAGACGCATATCAAGGCGATTATTCGAGCTTATCACGACGATGTCATTATCAGGACGGTTAATGATGCAGCTGGCTGTAAAATTGAAATCAGAACTCAAAGCAAGTAAAAAGCAAGGCCATAAACACTGGCTGCATGTCGCCACTAACAACTGGAAGTCATAATAATATGTTTGACGGAATTTTGCATAAAGGTCGTATTAGGATAATACGCGTCCTTGCCATCATAAAAACGGATACGGTAAATTGGTTTTTTCCAAAAAAAAAAAAACTACACAAAAGTCATAAAATCAATAAAACTTAAAACAAAATGTATCATTCCCCTTAGTTGCGAAAACCTTTGAATTTACATACCGTTCGAATAATTATGAGCGGTAGTGGATATCACAAAAAATTTAAATATTATCAATGCTGACAATGCAATGCAATGGTTCCGAATTCGAATTCTTTCCCTTTCGTTTCGTGGGAACATAGCAGACGGCATAACCATTGAATCAACGAGAGAGATTGCTTTATCAAACTCTTCAAACTTCGGGATCAATGACTGAGTCTGCATCACTATTTATACAAGGCGCTAGATATATTCAAACATCTTCATTTAATCTATTTTATTTCATCATCCTTTTTGCAAAAAAATTACATTTGCTATTTCATCTGGATACAATAAAATTAGTTAATGCTATTGATTTTCGCTTTTAATCATTACAGAAAGTACAAGATATAATTGAAGAAAGAGTTTATACTATTTGCGCATAATAGCTTAATGCTGTTAAGATAATAAACTTAATTTTAATTTTTTCCCGTAAAAGAAATATGCAGACCGACATTAGGCACAATGTAGGCTTTAATTAAGACAAAGAGGCCGACTTTAGACAAATTGGTGATTTTCATCCCGAAACTCCAAAGATTTTCAGGAACTATAAAAACTGATTCAACTTTGATGCAAACCTTAGGTTAAGATATAATGGCCATTCATAGTTTAGATTATCTTTATGTAGCCGACTTTTGGAACAATCGGCCTACCTGTACTGTTGCCAAAATGCGTCATGACCATTTTGACGATCCGAAACAATTAGCTACCAACTTTTCACCAAAGTCATAATTTACTGAGTCAATAATTCCGTTCAAGTTTTCTAGAGGGCACTACAAACGAATTTAAACTATTAATGTCAAATAATCTAAACAACAACAATTCTGTTTTATTTTTACTGAAAAGCAAATATGACCTCCGTAATAAATATTTAAATAAGCTATTGAATGCGCCATTCCTTATCTGTGCAACACAGGCATTCTCATTCTGACTAGCGATTCACTATCTTCCAGAAAGAAAGTTCAAAGGGTTTCATTATTGCTGTTGTTGTTTTCGCCAGAGTTGTCATGGTATATGAGGTGGCCAAATGATTTTTGCCCTAACATTTCTATAATATTTTTTCCAATCCCCTTATCTCATGCGTTTTTAATTTTGTTGTTGTATTTTCCGGCAACTTTCAGCCTAATCTGCTAGAGAAAACTATCTCTACTACGCACGTGTCAAGCGTTTCATCTTATTTGTGACTGATATGTTTATGCTTATAAATAAATGCAGTGTTGTTTTCCGGTATTCTTATCAAATGCCTAGTTTTTTCATGCATAAACATTCTAATTTCGTAGTGGATAGATCAGTACAGGGTTATCAGCAAGATTATAGATCAATATATGGTTTATTGAGTTATTGAAAATCAGTCAGGCATCACGGTTTGTAGTAATATTTTGTTTTGCCTGGGTATTATTGATTCGGAGATAATTGAAATGAAACTTCGTTTTGAATTTTTGTAACAGAAACCCTGAGAGTGTATCAATTACAGATTAAGAAGACAAATGATTGAAGAATCTTAATTATAAATAATATGCAGGGATAAAGCGATTTGTTGTGATACATCAGTTTTTGAATAGCATTTCAAGCCCGTTAAATAGTGCATCATAACGATGATGCTATCTTACAGTCAACAAAATATTCTATACGTATGTTTATATATTCACTATTTTCTTCACTAATCTGCAAAATGAATGACAATCATGTAACTCTTTTATATCTGACTACATCTCCACCCAATTCCAGAGAGCTTTTTTATTACACTTGACGAGGACAATGTTCACATGTACTTAGTTTTGAAGGTCATATATGATACTCGTGTAACAATCGTGCAATAGCGTATGCATGAGAATTTCTATTTGTTTTTATTGCGAAGATTTCAGGCTCAATGTATTTATGGACATCAAACGAGCTAACAAGTGTCTGTAGTCTATTCAATCACGTAACATGAGAACTCAAACACGAGAAAAGATTACTAGTCATCATAGGACATAACAAACAAGCTAGTTCATATCTATGAAACTATTTATTAAAGCTAATATCTCGTCGGAATAGTATTTACAGAGTAATTTAATGTCTTAAAGTGGTATTTCCATTTGTAACAAAACAATTACATATATGTTTTTATTCTCGTTAGAGAGGAAGGGGTGCTATGAGCAAAATAAATAAATGATAGCATAACTTAGTTTTTACAAACTTAATTGCTTTAAATGATTATGCATATTTATAGTAAAATTTCGTGTTGAAAAGTCCTGAGGCTGCTGACATTAGAAACCAAAATTAATATACCGCCTACGATTTTACGTGTTTACTGTCTGGGCGACAGAGTGATTTCGTCAAATTTAGTTCGAAAAATCTAAAAATATTCAAAGCTCTAAAGTTGCTTTAATTTACAGTACAAGGCACACTTTCACAAAGCATTTACACGTCAATTCTTGCGTGCTTAATTAAATATGACTTTATCGGGTTCAATATATCGATAACATGCCAACCGACTCACTTCTTAATAATAAATTACAATGTATGTCCTTAAAGACTTCCTCCTGACACCGATTTCTATAGATTTTTCTTTCTTTCCGACTCGGACGTGTCAGAAAGATTTTAAGTTTAATACTATTTGCTAAAGGACTTGCTACATAAAATGTATTTACATGAAAGTACTTTTAAATATATCTGGACTAAAATGAAAAAATAAAGTAATTCATTAATATGATAACCAGCTGCTAATAGTTATACAGTGACTATGTAAACTTTACGAGCAATGCATCTATTCAGGGAATTTTAAATAATTTGATAAACTGTACGTGTACCTATCATAATCATATGTCAGATTCATTGTGCAGTTGTTGTATTGGAAAAGGTAAGTGGTGACGGACATATGGTACAGTTTCGGTCATGAATTATTAAAATCATGAGGTACAAATGACCCATGGAATATCGACATAAGTTGACCGTGAATCTTCAAAGACTTGCATCGACAAATGAGGTGAGGTTTTATTTCATGGATTTTTACTTCGGGAAATAGATTTTGATACAATTTCACTAATTTTGCGAAATAATTCAAATGATCTTAATCGGGGTTGTTGAGTATTTGAAAATAAAATCCCAATCACCCAAGCTCATTTCCGCTTCTTCATAAGAGCTGTTACAGTTCAAACAGAGTAAATCCGGCGGAAAATAAATTTTTAAATACGGTCTTACATCTAACTTTATTTTCATAGTTCTGTTGAGATAAAGAAGCATTTTTGACAAATTTTTGACTATACAAGTTGACGTGAAAAAATTTGTCTGCAACTTCCGCCATATATATACATATATTTTTCTTTGTCAGGACAATAATCCACGAAGGAGACAGTTTGAAAATCGAAAGGATTGCATTTTGTCCGATGAACATAAAAAAGAAATATACAAATAAAAATAACATGGTTCACAAAGAAGTGAATGATGCATAGTTTGGTTATATTTTGAACAATATAGAACTTTCCATGACAAAGGTATTGTTAGCTGCCAGCTACACACTACCACACTCCTCACATAACATTTACACAACACTGGAAAAATACTATGAGTTCAGTATCTTTATGGGCGACTTCAATTGCCCCAGGCTCAATAGGTGCCCTTCAGCTAACGGTACCTACATTAGCTTACGAAAAAATGCCTGTTCAATATGACTACAATTCAAAAACTCACTTTTGTAATCGACTCAAAATACTTTATTTTGGTTTCAATTTAATATTCAATTTATCTTTAATATTCAAGTATTCAATTTAATCAAATGCAACTAATTCAATTTAATCAAATGCAACTAATTCAAATTCAAAAGGAAAATTCTATGATAAAAACTGCTCAACACTATTCGACCGATTCAAAGTTCAATTCAAAATCAACTCTACCATGACAATGGGCTCGAAAAATTTCTAAGTGAAAATTTCGGTAAATTTAACATTGTTAACATTTCCAATAACGTTACATCTATATTGTTGAAAAATTGTTTTCCAGTATTTTACAATTTAAAACACATCCTTAACATTATAAGTCAGCTGATTTTATGCCTGGTTGCGCGACGTCAAAACTGACAATCGAACCGTCGACTGTCATCCAGGTAAGTTAATTGAATATTTGTTTATGCCTTTTTTATTAATTTCCTTTCATTTCAGATTCAGATCAAACATACTCCCCCCGCTGGTCCAACCGGATCAGTATTAATATCTGTAAAAATAAAGTTGAGTATGCTTTCGTCAATATTGAGTTACCGATTATCAGGTCTATTGTCGTTGCTCCATTGCCATGTATGGTTGGCTTATCGAAATGGACTCCCAAACACCAGATGCTGCCTTCGAATTGACAGGGTAAAGATGTTAATGTAACCTGTGGCATTTCCTCCGTACAGGCACATAACACTCGCCAACCGAGGGGTTATTTGAACTTGGCGCCCCGACTCGCCAACTCGAACAAGGGTTTACTGAGAAACCGTTAGCATTGTTTTTTTTATTTTGTGTGGTATGTACTTTGGATAGGATTGGATAGTGATAGGAAAGAAAGGGTAAAGTGCTGTATTGTCTGGCATCGTAGTTCATTTTTGTATTCGATTCATTTCTATTTCTGTCTATGGTTTTGTTTGCAGCTTCATTTCTTTTATTAAAATATGTGTATATTATAGGTTCGGTTATTGCGTAGGAAGTAGAACAATTTTTGTTATTGCACGTTTGTAGTAGTTACCTTTTGAAAATAACGTGACCACTCGTGTTATCATATCTTTTCCCGTATGAACGTTAGTGATCCTTGCGAGAGGCCATTTACTAGGATGTATGTTCTCTTCTTTCAGCAGACATAAATCTCCTATTTTAGGCTGGATTTCTTGTTTGAGCCATTTAGGCCTTTGTTGCAATCTTGCGAGATATTCATTTGTCCAGCGTTTCCAAAATGTTTGCATTAATCTTTGGCAAAACTGCCATCTGTCTAGCCGTGATAAGTTTATTTCAGACAGATCGTCTTCTACTGGCATAATTAGAGCATCTCCGATCAGAAAATGAGCTGGAGTCAATACTTTGGTGTCCATAGGGTCATCTGTGAGAGGGCACAAAGGTCGCGAGTTCAGGCAGGCTTCGATTTGGACTAGAGTTGTTGAAAATTCTTCGTAAGTTAGAGTGGCATGTCGTAGTATACGGCGTAAATGTAGTTTGATCGACTTCACACCAGCCTCCCATAAACCTCCAAAATGTGGTGATGCTGGTGGGTTGAAATGCCATGTAATTTCAAGGCCACTCTGGGACCCTACAGCTTCTCGATTTCTTGTCGTTATTTTCCTCAATTCTGATTCAGCTCCTACAAAATTCGTGCCACAATCGCTGTAAATGTGCTGACATAGACCTCGTCTTCCAATAAAACGTTTGAGCGCAGCGAGGAATGTGGTCGTTGTGAGATCATTGACGAGCTCGATGTGAATTGCCTTCACCGCCAAGCAGATGAAAATAGCAATGTATCCCTTATGGGTTTTACTTCCGCGTCCATTCCTATCTTTGATTGTAACTGGCCCGCAGTAATCCACTCCAGTATGGATGAAAGGACGTGAAACTGTGACTCTCGGCTTCGGTAAATTTCCCATTAATTGTGATGATATTTTAGCTTTAGTTCGAAAGCAAATTAAACATTTATGATTAGAATGTCGAATAACATTTCTTGCATCCAAAACCCAATAGTTTCGTCTCAGTGTAGCGAGCATCAATTGCGTTTCTCCATGTAACGTGATGTTGTGTATATGTCGTACTAGCAGTTCAGTAAATTTCCCTGCTTTCGGAATGATGATCGGATGTCTTTGTGAGAAGGTTAAATCTGCGTTTTCCAGACGCCCTCCGATTCGCAGAATCCCGTCCCCGTCAAGAAATGGAACAAGATTGATTAACTGACTTCTTTTCGATAATTGTTCGCCCTTTCGTAATTTGTTAATATCTTCTTTAAAAGCCTTTTGTTGGACGTTTATAATCCAAAACTTTCGAGATTGTTGTAATTCTTCCGTCGTTAAGTATCCTTTATCAGTTGTCTTCTTTCTGGCTAACTTGAAGAATCGATAGCAGTACGCGGTAACTCGAATCAATCGACTAAATGAGGAAAATCTATTTATTATATCGTTTGTATCCGAAGATAAATCCAGGCAGAAGTGAACATTCAAATGTTTCCGTTTTTCCAAATTAGTAATTTCTACAGTTTTCATTTTAGGCCAATGTTCAGGGTTTTTCTGCAACCAAGATGGGCCTGTCCACCACAAAGACTTATTGTTGATTGTGTCGTTGTCATCCAAACCACGAGTTGCCAAATCAGCAGGATTCTCCTTCGAGGGCACGTGACGCCAAGGTGTATTCCCGCTAGTATTGTAAATTTCAGTGACACGGTTGGCTACAAAAACTGACCATCGCGTCGGATGTCCCTTGATCCAGGAGAGGACAATTTCCGAGTCGGTCCATAACCATGTTTGAACATGTTGGAAATTTAAAGTTTCTTTTATTTGATGTACTAATTTGGAAAGTAGCACAGCGCCACATAGTTCCAAACGTGGTATTGACACTGTTCGAATCGGAGCGACTTTCGTCTTCGCCATCACGAGATAAACGTGAGTTTGTTCAATATTTCTGCTGACTAGGTACACAGCAGCCGCATAAGCTTCCTTTGACGCGTCACTAAATCCATGGATCTCAAATTGAGATGATGACGAGTTTCTAATATATCGCGGTATTTTAATTTCACTTATCATCTTTAAATTGTTTTTAAATCTCAACCATTGTTGTATGATTTCATCAGGGGCAGGTTCATCCCAGGTGAGCCCCTGAAGCCATAAAGTTTGGAGAAGGACTTTCGCTTTGATAATAATTGGAGCAAGCCATCCCATTGGGTCGAATAGTTGAGCGATTTCTGAAAGCAGTTGTCTCTTTGAGTAAGGTAAATTTAAACCTTTCAATTGCAGACGAAAACTAAAATAATCATTCATAGGATACCACACAATTCCTAAGGATTTGAATCCTTGGTCTAAATTCATTTCAAAACAGTTCTTCATTTCAATATCTTCTTTAGCAATTCCTTGCAAGATCCGTTGGTCATTCGCAATCCATTTTCTCAGAATAAAACCACCAGATTTTAAGACAGCAAAGATTGCATCACGTTTGTCGATAGTTTCTTGTAAGTTTTGACCCCCTGAGAGCAAATCGTCGACATAAAAATCATTCTTGATAGCATCAAATGCCGTAGGATAATTATTCATCTCATCTTCTGCTAATTTGTGCAGAGTCCGTATAGCGAGAAAAGGTGCGCACGTTGTGCCAAATGTTACCGTAGTTAGGCGATAGTGATCAAGTGCGTCATTGGGGTTCGATCTCCATACTATTCGTTGATAATCAACGTCGTCGCGGTGCACCTTAATTTGGCGATACATTCTCGCTATATCGGCCATGAAAGCATACTGGAAGAGCCTCCACCTCATGACAACCGAAATAATTTGATTTTGAATGGATGGTCCAGTCAACAATATATCATTTAGTGATAATCCTTTGTTCGTTTTCCGAGATGCATCGAATACGACTCGCAATTTCGTCGTACTACTTTCTTTGAAGACTGCATGGTGAGGCAAATAATAATAATTCATTCTATTATCTTCAATGGGTACATTATTAGTCGTAGGTTCTTTTACTAATTGCATATGATTAGAGTCGATGTATTCTTGAATGCATTTTTGATACTCCAGTTTCAGGTCGGGTTGTTTTTCGAAACGTTTTTCTAACGCTTTGAAGCTGACTATCGCTGCGTTTTTCGATTCTCCGAGATTAATTTTACTATCCTCATCTTTAAATGGTAGTCGCACCGTATACCTTCCATCATTATTCCTCGTAACGTTTTTCACAAAGTGGTTTTCACAAAATTCCTCTTCCTTGGTTAAAACCCTTTTGGGTTGAAGTTCCTCAAGCTCCCAAAACCTTTTGAGCTGATCACTAATATTCATATCATCTGTAACTTCAACTTTGAAACTTTGATAGCCTTTTTTTGAATTTGTTTGGTGAACGCCACCAGAGATAATCCAGCCTAGCCTAGAGTTTTGAAGTATTGGACCAATATTAAGTTTCTGCATATCGCCAAGTATCACCTTTGCATAGACATCAGCACCGAGTAGTAGATCGATTTTACCAGGTTTGTCGAAGTTTGAATCTGCTAATGTTAAATTTCCTAATTCCTTCCACACTGCTGGTGTAATGTTTCGTGGTGGCAAAAGATTTGTTATCTTTTCTAAAATCAAAGCATCTAATTCGATCGTATCCTGTTGTGGTATTATTAAATTTACTCGAACAACCCCTTTAATTTTTGTAGCAGTGTTCGAACCGATTCCTGTGACATTAACTTTCGAAGATTCTCTTTTTAATTTCAATAGTTGCACTGCAGATTCTGAGATAAACGACGCTTGTGAGCCCTGGTCAAGTAATGCTCGAAGTGGGATGTGACCAGTAGGTGACTCGATGGTAACTAATGCCGTAGCCAATAAGACTTCTTTGCTGGCGGTAACGTTTAGTGAATTAATATTAAGACCAGCATTCGATGGACCCGGTTGCTGCCTCAATTCAGGACCCGTTGGTAATGCTGTGTCAACATTTTCTCTATGCAATAGTGTATGATGCATGCCCTTGCACTTAAAGCATCGTGACGTACTTGGACAACTGCTCATCATATGGCCCTTTTTTAAACAATTGATACAAAGGCCATTGCGTTTTACTAATTGCAACCTTGTACCGTGATTGGCTCTCGAAAACTGGATACAATGCTGAATACCATGTTTTTCCTTGCAGATGGTGCACGACTGTTGTACGTCACTGTGATAGGATTGTATGTTACCGGTGTGAGACGCTGTAATCCTCCTTTGTGAACTTCCTCTAATATGAGTTACTCCAGAGGCCTCCAAAGCGCGAAATCGAGTTTGCAAAAAGGCTTTCAACTCAATGAAAGTCGGCAACTCTCCAGTAGCTGCTTGCTGCTGCTCCCATAATTGTCTCGTCTCCGAAGGTAAACGTTGTGTTGTCATGTATACAACTACTGCTTGCCACATGTCTTTAATATTCATGTTCTCCAACACTTGCACTGCCTGGACCGTTCTATCTAGTAACAATTTAATTGATGCCGCTGACTCATTTGCGACCCCTAAACTAAATAGTCGTTTCAATTGTGTGTTCATTAACGTTGCTTTATTATCGTAACGTTCAACCAACACCTTCCATGCCACTTGATAATTCGTATCTGTTATCTGGAATTGTTTTAACAGACTTTCTGCTTCACCCGAAAGACTACACTTTAAGTAATGAAGTTTTTCAACATTACTTAATGAAGCTTTTTCGTGGATTAAACTCTTAAAGAGATCTCGAAATGAAATCCACGATTCGTAATCTCCCGAAAATTTTGGCAACGATATTCTTGGAAGTTTAATTTCATTTTCTTCCGAATTCTTTGGCCGATTGGTAATTTCGGAAGAATCTGTATTCGAGACCCTTTGTACCTCAATCAAAGACTCTTTAAGTTCCGAATATAATGTTACATATAGTTCTTCGAACAAACTATATTTTCCGTCATTAAAATATGGATTACTTAGCTCAGACTCGCTGCCGGTCAATGAGTCGAGAATAGATTCATGAGTTTTCTCAAGCGCCTTTTGAATAGCTTCGAGTCTCTCTATTAATTTTGTAAAATAAGTGACGGTTTTACGTGTCTTCGGATCTTTTTTGTAATTAGAGTGCATTCGCACCAACTGATCATAGTTCAGACCTTGCTGCAAGATCAACTTAGTAATCGTCGCCATGATCTTTCAACTATTCAAATCAAATTCAATTTCGACTACTTCTAATCAATTCTATTTTCAATTCACGTACATACACGTTATCTACTTTCACGCCTAACTTGATCTCACAAATTCAAATTAAAATTTCACTTTCTAATGAACTGATTTTCCGTTCACGTCTAACTTGTTCTCACAAGCTCAAATTAACGTTATACGTTTTCTAATGAACTGATTTTCTGTTCAATTTTCTAAATATACTACTTTCGAGTTTAAAGTAGCAATTTGACCAGCACTAATAAATTCAAATTTGATGGACAAATACGACAAGGAAATATATTGGAAATCAACATGCAATATAATATAGGATCAAATGTTGTAATGCAATGTAATCTACATACCACACCATATGATTTGCACGCCACTAATCCCGGAAAATGTTCACTTTAAACGTATTTCACAAGTTCAATAATTTCAAAAGTTCAATCACTTTTTTCAAAATTCGAAATTTCAATTTCTTTTTCACCACTTTTAACACCGAAACGATTATCCGGCTCGACGGACCAAATTTTATGTTCAATATGACTACAATTCAAAAACTCACTTTTGTAATCGACTCAAAATACTTTATTTTGGTTTCAATTTAATATTCAATTTATCTTTAATATTCAAGTATTCAATTTAATCAAATGCAACTAATTCAATTTAATCAAATGCAACTAATTCAAATTCAAAAGGAAAATTCTATGATAAAAACTGCTCAACACTATTCGACCGATTCAAAGTTCAATTCAAAATCAACTCTACCATGACAATGGGCTCGAAAAATTTCTAAGTGAAAATTTCGGTAAATTTAACATTGTTAACATTTCCAATAACGTTACATCTATATTGTTGAAAAATTGTTTTCCAGTATTTTACAATTTAAAACACATCCTTAACATTATAAGTCAGCTGATTTTATGCCTGGTTGCGCGACGTCAAAACTGACAATCGAACCGTCGACTGTCATCCAGGTAAGTTAATTGAATATTTGTTTATGCCTTTTTTATTAATTTCCTTTCATTTCAGATTCAGATCAAACAATGCCTGTCGGGGTTTTTTTCAATTTTTTCTTCCTTCCTTCCACTCTCTCTATCACTCAGGATCCCCGGCCCGTGAACATTATTTTTCACTCACTTATACTAATGTAACAGACAACTGGTACACTAGTATACGAGAAAGCACAATCCTTATCAACAATTAAATTGTTAGACTCCGTATTGTTGTCTTTATTGACATGTATCCAAAGAAAAATATACAAAAAAGTGTGGTGCGTTTTATCATTGTGAGTTGTTACTAATTTTATAGTATGGTATTTCAATTCGTGTTAAATCGATTAGTTCTTCGTGTATGCACGGAAATGCTACCACCAGATCTAATTTCTCTGCTAGTTAACTCTCCAACAGTCCGAGGATTATCTGGCAATTTTAAATTGTTGTTCATAATACCAAAATACAAAATTAGCCTCTTTCAAAATTATTTATCTTCTGGATATTTTAAAAAACTATTTAAAACTATCTACGCATAAATAGCAACTGTGGGTGTTAAAGCTGGCATTCTAAAAATCCAATCAACCTTCTCTAGACGAAATTCATCAATCCGAATGCATGGATTTATAGGGCAATTGTTTTTTTGCAGGAAAACAATGTCCATACTTGATTTTATCTACATTTCCAGCCAGTTTGCTTTGTCGCAGCCACCTCAATTATTTCTTCAAATCTACGTTTATTGCATTTTCCAGGGATGATTTACTGTTCCCAGAAGGCAAACAGGAGTGTCTCTTCAGCTAATACCAAAAAGACAGAAGTCTTAAACCGTACCAAAAAGGCGTAAATCTTGAACGCTATATATATGATGAAAAGTGCAGGTCCAAAGATTCATCCTTGCGGGATGTCTTTGGTGACAGAATATAAGTAGTTTGCTTGGTTTGTCACTATTTTCCCATCTAGCAATATGTTTTTAATAAACGACACAAAGTTCATACAAATACCATACTTTTCAAGTCATTGAAGCAAAATTGCATGATCTACAAAAATTGCTGCTTCAGAGTTTTTTATTAAGAGCTTCAATATCAAGTGAAATTTGCATTAAGTATAGAACACAATACTCTATAAATACCCCCCTCCCCCTCCGCTTTTCTTGTAATTGGTCATTTTTCTGAAGAATTTTTTTATTACGATTTCGCACATCTCCGGGCTAAGCATGGTTGAGTTATTCAATTTTTATGGGTTTGTTAGCGTAGGCATTATCCTTAACGCAGCTCCACAGAAAAAGGCTAATGAACTCAAGTCGCAAAATCTGAGCGGTCAATTCATGTCTGCATTACGCGAATTTATCCTTTCAGGAAATTTCCAATATAAAAATTTCCAATAAATGCCTCACGCAAATATTAAGGTAAGGGTTTCAGCGTGAGAAAAACAATTTTTGTTACGAATTTCTTTTAGAAATATTGATAGAGCAAATTCATTTAAACATTTTGCCTATTATTAATTATCATTTCAAAATATCGACAAACAAACCGGTGACAAACGTTTTTTAAGAACGTCTTTGAAAAAAGTCGATTTGCGGTGCTCATTGTATCTTAGCTGAAAATTATCGGAAATCAAAGAACATTAAAATTTAGTCAAAGCGTCATAAAATCCTCCCCCAACGTTCTCTAATTTCTATTTTTTCATTTTCAAATTTTTGGTGGTCATTTGAAGTGAAAATTGTTATTTTTTACGAAAAATTTGGCCTTTTTGTAGGTGGTAAGCCCCGTTAATGTAAAAAAAAATCTAAACTTATTGTTGGCGGGAAGTATTTTACATGTAGAAAGTGTGTGTGTCAAGTTTAACATAAATCGGTAATGTGGTTTTAAATGGCAGTGAACACGGACTTTTAAAAAGTGGTTTTGAGAAAATGCCTAATATACTCCGAGCTGTCGGAGCTACAATGATAGAGAAGATGGGGCTAAGTATTCAATAGCTTCGACAGTTTTGCTCTGATTGACTTCAAATTATGAAAATATATTCCTCAAATGTTTAACTATAAGATAAGACAAAATTTTGTTTCACAAGTGCTAGCCCTTACCCAATACGGACCAACGACGAACTACTATTCCTGAATATTCAGATCCCCAAATGCGACAATTTTGCTTGTTAGAATGATGAACTCAAAATGATTTTCTTTGAAAAAATTGGGGTCATTCATTGCATTTTTATGGTCTTGTGGCGTCATTTCTTGCTTCAACTAGACTTTGTAAGTCTTGAAGTCAAGATCTTTTTGTGCAGAATGCGGTGCTTTGCAATATTCACTATGGATAAACCATGGATTTGTACAAGACTTGCAGCGATAGAGGCTATGTTTTTAGCAGACCTTGTACGGGATTAAGTAAAGTTTTACATCAGTAAAATTCGTCGGTTCTGCAAAATTTTCACCATTTTTGTAGTGCATTTTCACTATTTGAATGCGTTGTGATATTGTGTATCGATCCATTTTCGTTAGCCGTATAGTTTTTATTATTTAAATGTCAACAACTGCTAATTGGGCACATATAAAGTGGCGGCTCTTTATAAAAAACCAAGTACCTGGTTACCTTTATTCAATTGATGGCCAATGAAGTTCACTGCATTCAAAGAAGCCGCTATTGTGCTACTGAGCTCTTGCAAGCCGTACTACATTGGATCTGAAGTAGACTTTTTTTGAAATATTTAAATATACGAGCATTTATGATGATTTCGAACATCTTCCTTGTTACACTTGTGACGACCATAGGACGGTAATTTGAAGCATCAAAGGCCTACCTCCTTTGAAAATTGGTGTTAATCTCGTTAACATACGGCTTGTATCGAAAATGCCAGCTGTTAAGTATTTATTTATAATCTATGCCAACACTTTAGATTTTCTCTTCCTTCAGTAATCTCCCTAGCCTAGACATAAATACTGTCCCTATATTGTAAATTCAAGTATTTCAGTAATCGAATGACATATGATACTCTTTTATAAGTCTCGGTCAGCTACAAATACCTCAGTTGCACTAATAAGTCTGAGCTGACAACATGGAGTGGAGTGTCAAAAAAATCAAGTCGCGGTAATAGCGCTGCACAAGTGTAAAAAAACGCCAAATATCAATTTGTTAAAACAGCTCGGTATAACCAAAAAATTCGCCTACCGTACATTCAATAGATTCACCGAAATGTCTTGCGTCGATGAAAGACCCAGAAGCGGCCACACTCTTGAATCTAGGACACCAGGAGTGATCAAAGTCTTTCCCGAGTGAATTCGGAGAAATCCTCTCCGAAAACAAAAATTCATGCCGAGGGAGACAAAAACTCCACTTAGGACCATGTCCCGCATCATAAGACAAGACCTGAAGTACTAGACATCGCTTGACGGCAGCTTTGCGCCACATTAGAGCGACCAGAGCTAAGAAATTGTGGCAGCAGGTACTTATCAGCAAATCCTCTTTATGGATGAAAAAATTCTCACCGCAGAAAAAAAAACTCAACCGTCAAAATTATAGAATCTATGGGATCTATGATCTCTCAAGAAGCTTCTGAAACGGCTGCTAAGGTGGAAAGATCCATCACCGGTCGTCAATCATGGTTTGGTGGGGCATGTCGTATGAGATGATCACTAAGCTCCATTTTTGTGAACAAGGCGTTAAAACAAAAGCAGCTAACTATCAGACGGATATTTTGGAGCCCTCTGTTAAGCCATTGACCCAAACGTTATTTTCCAATAAGCATTGGATATTTCAACAGGACTTAGCACCTGCACACAAAGCGTCAACCAAACAACTTTGGTTAAAGCTCAATTTACCCGATTTTATTGCCTTCGAAGATTGGCCGTCTGATAGTCCTGACCTCAATCCATTGGATTGCAAACTATGGGACGTTTTGTAGAAGCAAAAAGCCTGCTCAAAGTCCCATCGAAACATTGAGTCGTTGAAGCGTGATTTAGTGGCAGCAGCGGTATTGATACCTCTGGCAACAGTGCGTGCCGTGATAGACGAGTGGCCGGATCGATAGAAGTCTGTCAAGGTAAAAGGGGATATTTTGAAAGAATGCTAAGTTTTAATAATTAGGTAAATAAGCAATATAGAATATATATATATATATATATATATATATATATATATATATATATATATATTTATATATATATATATATATATATATATATATATATATATATATATATATAATGAATTTTCGTACATATTTTCTTTCCGAATTTGAAATTACACTTTGTGAGAGACAAATTTATGACTAGACTAGGTATATGACTTGTTTTTTAATAGTTGATAATTTTATCCTTTTCATCTGGCAGTTTGGATCCGTTCTGCATATTTTATGTGCTCTTCACTTTTGCTTTGACATTTCAAGATTTTTTGTTGTATTCACGATGCTTATCATACTCTTGATTCCTTGCTGGATGTTGCCTTAGTTTGTGATAGGATACAGCCAAAGTACTCGAATTAGGAGGCTCAATCTGTGTGGCTCAATCAATCATTGGCTCAATCTGTGTGAAATCTAGGACTGCCTTAGGTTTTGTCAGAAGACAGTTAAAGAAATTCAACAATATTTCCCTAACTAAAACCCTCTTTTGCAGTCTAGATAGGTCTATGGTTGAACACGCCAGTCTTGTAAGATCACTGTATTAAGAAGTTTCTATTTGGCAAAACTCAGTCTATCCAAAAGACGTACTTACGTTTCTACTGCTATGTTCTTTTGTGATTAGAACATTTACATTTATCACCTTACCAAGACCGCTTAGATATTTTACAAATGGATACCATAAACTCCTGAAATAAAAATTCTAAAATTTTATTTGTAGTGATAATTTCAATGAACACATGTACTCAAATTTCTTACTAAGCCAAATGTTTAACATTCTCACCAGAGTCAAACGTTTCTTAACAATTATTAATATTATGATTGCAATGAACGAGTCATTGCAATAACATTTTTTAACGAAGCTTACTGCCTATTAAATTTTCATTTGCCTACAGCATAATTTAAACGAATTCTAAATCGAAATAATTAATTACTTTTGCGATTTTCATTTTTGCATGTATAGTCTAATTAACAAAAATTTTAAAATAAAATAAATGAAATAAAAATAAAATTAGTAATTAGTCAAATAAAATCGAGCATGCTCCGTATTACTGTATAGTTACTTACCTATATCGAATTTCATGTACCACTTTAACCCCATGACTGCAACTAAAGCCATAGTGCAGAAAGATTTCCAGGGTTAATTTTTGAAAATTTGCGAAAGTAAAAAATCTTGTCGCTTATTTTCACTATAAAATGCAGCTTCTCGTAGTACAAAATGCCGAAAATGCTCACCACTGGCAACATTTATTAGCATTGCATCCAAAAGTACATCAAGATACAGCTAACCTGTAAATTTGGTTTTTATGCGATAGCCGCATCCGAAGTCAAAAGGATGCCATCCGAAAATTTCCAATTTTTCATTGTAGATGTTTATGATATGAAAATTTAATGGTAGCATCTGTTGGTACGACAGTAAAAAAAACGTCTGGAGCTGGCAATCCATTTAAAACTAAAAAATGGTAAGATCTCTTAGTAAAAAAATTACAAAAATGATCATCGCTTGCAGCCCTATCCCAATTTTTGAATCAAAATTCAACCAAAGTTGGCTCATAGTTAAGGTTTATCTACTTTGTGAATTTGGTAAAAATCTGAATTAGCAAGAAAAAAAAGCTAGAAAAGCTACAATGAATTCAGTTTCAAAAGGCAACGACTCAAATTTCGTGGTCAATATCTAGTTTCGCCTCCAAAGCAACAAACGTCGCTATAAAAATATACTTAATGTTCCTTTCGAACTATTTTTTATTTTATACATCACTAAATAAATAATCAGAAATGATATAAATATAAAGACTTATCGGAATGTACGATCAGCTTTATATTGACTTCACAAAGATAAAATAGAAACTAGAAAAAAGATGGAAAACATTTATGAATATTATAATTTCTTCTTTAAATTTTTCTTTTGGTTTAAAGTCATAAGCACAAAATCAATCAATAATAACTATATCCGAAATTTATGCATAGATACCATTTAAATATAATGAAGCAACTTCCTAAAACAATTCTTCCTTTCTGGTGATGATGTACTCATATATATGCCATCAGAGCAAAAGTCAATAACATTTATTATCAACAAAAGAATATTGTCTAATAAAATAAGCTGAATCAAGCCTTGAAATAATTTTATTCGAGTGACATATTGCGATGATTTGCATACAAATCGAATTGGACACCTATGTATACTTGTGCATAGTATGCAAAATAACATCCAAATTTTTGGGCAATATTATTTATTGTTGCAATACTGCTATCCAAATCAGTATTTCATTCAAATGACGCAACTAAGTAAAGATATCGATAATAATAAATACAGTACAGCATACATATCTCTATCTGTTTTCAATTTAAATATTCTTGATCGTATTAGACTATTCAAACTTACCAGGTTTTTCACTTGAAATTTTGCAACACGTTTCAATAGATTTGCGCAAATAATTTGCAGATGAATATTCAAACGACACAATATAACATTTACCGAGACTATAATTTTGTTTGTGCTTTAAGTGTATACATGAAAATGCTCCTAACAACAAAATTGATTGTGTCTTCGCTACTGGTGTGTTCAATTAACAGCTTTCAAAAAATTGGCATCATGTGAGTTGTGTGGCGGTCGTTAATCCACAAAAACATTAATTTGTTAGCAACTAATTAAATAGTAATGATAAACGAATACTAGTGGTCGGTTTATAGTCATACACGTAGTTGTGACGTTAAACTAGATTTTTTATGAGATGTCTAAAGTGATGATATATGTATATGAGATACTCGTTGATGTTTATTTTGACTAGATTCGTTTGGCTGTTTTGGTTGCATTTATTTATCGAAAGTATAAAAGTGTATAAACATATTTTTGGTATTTTATACAGCTGGAGTTTATCATGGGTGTTAATGGTATTTTACATGCTCACAGATGATTTTTAATTAGGTGTCAAGTGAGGACAACAAAAATGCCTGATAATAAAAATCGTCAAAGTAGCTGTTTTGCTTAAAAATGTCTAGCCCTCCAATAATTTTTACGAAAAACATGCTTCACCAATAGAATTCAATCGAAAAAAAATACATTTTTGTCTCCGCTGCACGATGACCATAAACCTGTGCATGTGCCATGTACCTCAAAAGTCACTCAGCCATTGACGATGCCTAGCTTGAAATAAAGGCGTGTGTTTTTCCCTTGGTTTTTATTGCCTAGTGCTATGGTTTGTTTTACTGAACTCACTGCAATCTACAATCTTTTGATTGTACCATATAGTAACTATGGCCCCTCGTGCATAATCTTGCATTTTTGCCGTAACTCCGTAAAATATAGATCGTAAAAGATTGAAGAAATAAGACCAATGTGTTTAATTTAGCAGATATACTTATAATTATGCTATAATTTTTCTCACGGAAACTTGTCTAACGGCAAACATTGGAATGAAACGTTACCCTTGCAGAAGATCTTCCATAAAGACCCTGATCGTTTACTCACTAGCAAATCGGATGGTGGAGGGACTTCAATTGGTATGAGAAAGTCACTCACAGCAACCCTCTCTAGTGCTTTTTCGTACTCGCCTCCTGTTGAATGTATTGAAGATCAAATATCGTTAACTCCTTCTAACTTCATAATCTTTGTGTTTGTTTATATCCCTTGGATCAGTGTATTAATGCTTCTTTTTGGAATGAATGTTCTAGTTACCTCGACATTCGCTTTCCACCGCCACTCTATTGATATGTGGAGATTTCAATCTGCCTAACGTAGAATGAGATCCTTCATTTGCGTTTATTTTATCAAGGAATATTTTATCGTTTATTTTATCAAGGAATATCTAGTGACCTCGTCATTTCTTTCTTAAGCTCCCTCTACCAACACAATGCTGTCTTCAATACTCGTAAGAAAATTTTAGACCTTGTTCTTTCGAACTTCCTTTCTCAGCTGTATTTTTCAGCTCTCCACTTTTACCAACTCCCAATCCCCATCACGCTCCATTTTCAATTGAAATGTCGTTTGTTCAATATTTTTCGAGGAATAATTTCCATCCCTTCCATTTCAACTTCCTTAAAGCAAATTTCTGAGATGTTCCTTCTTCCTGGGACTGAACGCTGTTAATGCTACCGATAAATTTTACGCATTCCTCTCAGATGTGATCTCGCGGCTTACATCCACTTATCGTCTAAATAAGTCTAGCGATTCCCCCTGATTTAAATCTGACGTTGCAGATGCATTGAAGTTGAAAGATATAGCTCGTAGAAGATACACGCACATGGGTTCAGTATTCGGATTGATCGAATACAAAAGATTGAGATGCGAACCAAAAGGTGCTGCAAAAGTTGTTATGTATAATTTCTTTAATAGCGTCGAATCGTCCTTCAATCAAATCATCAAAAGCCCTTCTGGTGATACATCCACTCGGGTTGGGTACAAAATCTCGTATTACAATATCCCGTTTACAAAATCCCGATTACAAAATCCCGCATTTCAAAATCCTGTATTACAAAATCCCGTATTACAAAATCCCGTATTACAAAATCTCGTATTACAAAATCCCGTAATACAAAATCCCGATTTAAAAATCCCGTAGTTTTGCATAATATAGAATCAGGCGCGGCGCCGCGCCTGATTCTATATTATGCAAAACTGCGGGATTTTTCCTTCAGCTCTTTTTTTATTGTAGCTAAAGCGACGATAGCTAAAATGAATGGAGAGGAATCAGAGAAGAAAAATTTGGCAAGGTACCAAAATATTAAAAAATTATTAGAAAAAGGTCTGAAACTGAAACAATCGATTATTTGAGAAGAATCGCGTACAATGTCTTTATGTTGAAATTTATTCCTAAATAAAAACTTAAATCACTATGTTTTTGTTATTTCATTATATGAATAGGTTTCATTCCACGAGATTTTGAGTTTCGGGATTTTGACTTTCTGGATTTTGAATTTCGGGATTTTGAGTTTCGGGATTTTTAAGTACAGGATTTTGTATTTCGGGATTTTGGAATACGGGAATTTCGAAACATACGGGATTTTGTTAATTCGGGATTTTGTGATTCGGGATTTTGATACGATCCCATCCACTCTCTCAAAAGCTCTACCAACATTCATAATATTTTCCTGAATAAAACAACGTGTTCTCATGCGTAAGAAGTATATGAGCTTTTTGCTTACCACATACTTCTCAACCTTTTAAAGCTGGAAGACTTTTTCAGCACCTACCTCGAATAACGTTAGTTTTTCCTTCCCTCATATTTCAGCCTCACCTCGTACCAAGTAAAATCCTTCATGTTCCGCTTCAATAGTTGCTCTGTTTGTGGCTATGATAACATTTCCAATGTTTTGGTGAAATCTTCCTCCTCTTCATTATTTACTCCATGGTCTATTATTTTCAACTGCAGCCTTAGCACTCAAGTTTTCCGGCGCAATGAAAAATTGGAAATATTTCCCCGATACACACGTCGGGTGATTAAGCTTGTATAATGGGAACATTATCGCTCTTATTCCTTCTTCCATGCTTTTGTAAACTTCTTGAACGTATTGTATATAACAACCTGTATGTCTAACCGTTCCTAGTTCAAGACCAACAGCAGGGTTTTGTCAAAGAAATTTCTAATCGTTCTAATGTTTTGTCGTTCACTAATACTGTCGCACCTGCTTTGGATCAACAAAAATGTTTCAAATGCTTTTGATTCTGTTTATTATAAGCTGCTGCTCTTGGAACTAGAAAACTATGGGTTCTCTGACTTCTTTCTTTCCTGGTTTTCCTCCTACGACTGTATTGTCATTGCAAATTCCTGTCATTCATCTCCCTTCCGTCCAAAGTCCGGTCCTCTACAAGGTATTATGCCCAATTATGTTTCTAATTTTAATTAATAGCCTGCCTTTCTCCATTAAGGGGGCGACTGTTCACACCCAAATCCCTTTGAAAACTATCTATGTTCATTACTCTTTTTATCAGCTTCAACTATATACATTTATAAAACCATTTTAGGAAACGTCAACGAATGGCAGAAAGTACGTCGGATGAGGCAGAAGCTAACTTAACTTTATGCACCTTTTTTTATTCAATTTTAGAGCGTCCGCACACGGGTCGACATTCAATCGACTCGACTCGAACTCGAACTCGAACTCCTTGCGATTTCCAATGTAAATGAATGGAGACTCGCACACGGGTCGACTTGTGCTCGACTCGGACTCGGTGCGACTGCGACTCGACAGGCACTCGTCTCGCTCGAAGTGTTTGGAACGGGAAAAGTCGAGCAAGACGCGTGATATTTTTTTTCGAAATATATGTGTTTTTTTTTTTATAATGCATGCATTATTAATTATTTTATTTTACGTATTATTATGATTGGTTCTTTGAAAAATATTATTGTTTCGGATAACATATCACGTATGTATTTTTTTTATATGTTTGCATAATGTAATGTTACATATTGTAATGTTATATACATGAAATTTTCCTATATATATTTTAATTATGTAGGCCACAAAATAGTTGCACCTATATGCTCATAAAGGTTATTGATTTGTGATCATGGTTCCCTTCTTGTCTATAAATCAGCATAGATAAAGCAGAGCATAATTGATACGGGAAACTCGATCGTTTTGCGGAATAAGCCGCCGAAAGCAGAATCAAAGTGGAATTGTATTTGCGGGATGATTAAAATTGAAATTTTTATAGAAAATGTTTTTTTTGACAAAGTGATTTCGAAAGTATGCACTGATTCTCATCAGACACCAGCTCACAGCGCTTACTTGGCTGAAGTGACCACTTGCAGTTGGAAATCAGTAATTTTTATTTACGTTAGTTGTGACAAATTTTAACATCTCCGCAAAACGCAAAACAATCGAGTTTGTGTGCGCTGGTGTCTGATGAGAATCAGTGTATACTTTCGAAACCACTTTGTCAAAAAAAAAAAGTTCAATAAAATTTTCAATTTTAATCATCCCGCAAAAACAATTCCACTTTAGCATCTATATATTTACTCAAGCAACAGCGAAGTGTTTATAATATAGTTTCCTAACAAAGAAACAAGCTTGCAATTTTTCAGGATGAATTTCCACTTACTGGAGAAGCTTTTAGTGAACACTAGTTGTTGCTGCCAATGGCTAATGATTCGATTGGTATTGACATTCTTTGATGATATAGCAGTGCCATCTGCGAGGATAGGAATTTTGCACTTAGAGTATGGAAGAGAGGCGTATAGCTATTGAATTTAGTTGGACCCTGGGACATGCTTGTCAGAATATGAATGGAAGTGCTTCATATCGGATTCAATAAAGGTCGGATCATCATTACTTGTAGTAATCCATAGTGGGTGAATATAAGTTATACGTGACAAAGCGACATATACTAATAACATACAAGTATATAATATTATTGAAGATCTCTCTAGTAAAATTACTTTCAATAACCGACCAAGACGCACCAGATTTGCAAATCTGCTCTATGAATTCATTCATCACACTACTTATCATATGAGCCCATTAATAGGTGCTGTGGAATATTCAATTCTATAAGCAGCCACTACTCTTCGGGAATTATCAAATCAAACTTCAAAAATAACTGGTCCAAAGCCCATTCCACATCCGAACCCTCTTAACTTCCATCTTTATTAGCCTAAATTTAATTAAAATAATGTAGAGTAACTGCTACAAAATTTGTGTTGTATTGTAATATTTTTTACGGACAATTTGTATTTTATATTTATAATGATTAATTGTATTTTAGATTTATATTATGTTTTCTTGTTGTGTATGTTGCCTTGCTTCGTAAAATAAATATCTAAACAAATAATATATACTATTGTTTGTTTGTCAAAACTTCGCGTAGAAAACGACCCGTTTAGAGTTCGAGTCGCAGTCGCTTCGATTGCATGTCGACCCGTGTGCGGATGCAATTGTCTACTTCGAGTGTGACGCCTATGACGTTTCGAGTTCGAGTCGCAGTCGAGTCGATTGAATGTCGACCCGTGTGCGAAGGCACTTACTTTTATGTAATTTTTCTCATTTAATTAACTATGCGGATTGGCTTAAAATGTTCACAAAATATCAATGTATAATAGTCCTTAATTCATCTTGCCTTTTGTATACTAACGACTTTAAGATGTTTAAAGTTGTTGTTCGCTGCAAGGTTGCGAGCCGCTACAAAATGATATAAGAACATATTGTAACTGGTGTACCGCCAATTTTCTCACTTTAAATGCCTCGAAATGTCATGAGATTTCTAATACTAACATAAAATTCCCATTGTGTTCGCTTTTTAAATTTCTGGATCCCCTCTTAATGATCAAAAATATAAAGGATCTTAACGTCGTATTCGATACTAAGGCTCGCTTCACGCTAGACACTCGGTGACCGGCCTCTGAATCTCCAGGCACTGTCGGAGCATAGAACTAAATAAGAGTTTACACACAGAGCCACAGTGTCCGGGCCGCAGTCTATACTCCAACAGTGACTAGAGGTTCAGTATCTCGTGAGAATCAATCTTAACCTTCGATTTGACCAGCATATCATGCACATCATCACTACAGCGTCTCATTTATCTGGTTTTGTTCTCAGATCCTTAGAACCTTTTAATAATATTTCAACCTCTGTGCACCTTTTTCTATCCTTTGTTGGTAATGTCCTTGAATATTGCTGTCAAGTGTGGTGTCCTCATTATGGGTATCTTATAGATGCCTAAGAATCCTTCCAGCGCAGGTTCACCCGTGCTTTACTCTTCAAATTTCATTTCCCTTATGTTGCATGTAGTGAAAGTCTAACCCTGCTAAAAACTCCATCTCTAGAGTAGCGCAGAGTGCTTCTTAATGAATATTTTCTCTTCAAACTGGATAACCATTTCGCATTGACAGACCTTAGCTCCGAAATCTCGGTTCGTAAATCTGAATGCTGCAATAGAGCCACACCCATTACTTTGAGCTAACATTTCGTATAGTGCACCTAATAATCTACTTTCTATCTTTTTCAGGCATACGAACGTCGTTTCCCGAAATGTCCACAAATGCCAATCGTCCTGGACTGTGAGGTCATCAAAGACGAAATACTTGACCATGGAGCACGTCGCAACACAAGTCGCCGATGCAAACTAGCCGTCGACGCACCGTACCTGTTCAAGAAAATCATCGGTGTCGATGTCGTTTTCTTCATGCAACACAACTACCTGGATTTAGCCAATCGAACATTGAGCATTGAAGCTACCAATGAAACATTTTCATCGCGAATTGAAATTTTCGAACGTTGTCGCTACTATGTCCATCCCGACAATCCCGAATGGACATGTTTCGATCAAACTGCTACACTCGACATTAAAAACTTTTTCGGTTTCGAAAATTCCATGGAGAAAATGGGCATGAAACAGTATACGCAAACAACGTTGAAAGGACGTGAAATCATTGAATATTTCATAGATCAACTGAAAAGTGAGGGTATTACGCATGTGGAACGTTGGAAGGCAACGGACGAAACAATACCATCTGAACTATCTCCGACGAAAATAAGTGAAGACGGTGACACGAATGATATGCTGGACGGTGACTTTATTGCAAAACACTTGGGTAATTTGTCGCCGATGCAGGAATCGAAGTTGGTGGAGTTCCATAAATTATGCAAGAACACAAGCGGAATTGATAAATGTCCAACGTACCAAACTCTGTTGCGATTCTTACGAGCCAGAGACTTTAATGTGGAGAAAGCTATGATCATGTTGAAAGAATCGTTGGCATGGCGAAAAGATAATAATATCGATGAACTACTGAAGGAATACAAAATGCCTCATGTGATTTTGAAACATTTCCCAGGCGCCTGGCATCATCAAGACAAAGATGGTAGACCCATCTATATTTTACGTCTCGGACACATGGACGTGAAGGGATTGTTGAAAGCTGTCGGCGAAGATGGATTGTTGAATTTGGTAACAATGTGTTTTTTTCCTATGAAGAGGTATTGTCACTTAAATATTTTCGCTTCCAGTCACTTCACATATGCGAAGAGGGAATGCAATTAATTCATGACTCATCTCAGCATTTGGGTAAACCAGTTTTAAGCTGGTGTTTACTAGTTGACCTAGAAGGACTCTCGATGCGTCATTTGTGGCGTCCAGGCATTAAAGTTCTACTAAAAATCATCGAAACTGTTGAGAAAAACTATCCTGAAACAATGGGACGTGTTTTAGTTGTAAGAGCACCAAGAGTATTTCCAATAGCTTGGACAATTGTTAGTACATTTATAGGTAAATGATGAAGAATGCTAGCAATATTTGTTGTTAACTGATCGCTTTTAGATGAAAATACCCGCTCGAAATTTTTATTCTATGGCGGACCAGATTGCTTACATATGAAAGACGGCTTAGAACAATACATTGATTCCGAAATCATACCTGACTTTCTAGGAGGACATTGCAAAGTAAGTTTACTATTCTATGTTTGTAAAATGAAAAAAATGAAAGGCGATTGAAATTCCACAAAAACAAAGCGTCGTCACTCTGCAAATATTTGGGAACTTAAATAACACTATCACTGTCTTTAAAAAAAATTAATTGCTCAGCAAAAATTATATAATTTTGTCATATCAATCGCTCTTTCATTTATAACAACTGAACGATATTATTTCGCTTTGAAAACTAATTTACCAACGAATCGTTTTCTTTTTTTACCAACTATACCTACATATTAAAAAATAAAACTAAATCAGTATTGCCAGCCAAGCATAACAACTAATGTGGATCCAGTTGCGCCGAAATACTACACGCGTTGCTATTTAGTCTCATGCCAATGTGTAAGAAGTGAATTAATAAATTAATTTCTGTTCGAATTCCTGTTGTTCCACACATTCGCCAAAGAAATAACATTAGCAAAAATCAAATTCGAATTCTTGTCATACAAAAACAATAAATTTAATATGGCATTCACACATGAATTCATCGAGAAGAAAAAAGTATGTGAAACGCAATTTCGTAGCATCGATGTTAATATTCAGGATAATGTTACTTGTTTCTAAATGGAAACACTAGCTTATATGAATAGAGCGTTTCACATACTGTTGCTGCTCACACTGTAATATTGTTTAACCTTTCAAATAGGACCCAATGCTAATAATATTAGTGAAACAGATTGGTTGAGCCTTTTATCTTGTTTTGAAAAAGCTTAGATGCGATTTTTGAGTTTTAATCTGACTTTAAATAAAAGTGCTTCGCAAGTTTAGTTATAATTACTATGAGTTTTTTTTAATTTTCACTTTTGTTGTAATTGTCCAAGAAACTGACTGGCATAAGTATTCATAAACACACTTCATCGCTGAAAATCAAGCAACCTAATATCATTTGCAGTTTACTTTAGGGAATCAAATACTTATTACTTACTCTTTTACTCTAGCAAGAAGGTTTTAAAAACCTAAAAATAACTATGATATTTATTGAATTGGTGGTACAATCGAAGATTATTATCATCATCGTCGGCACTACAACCGGGGTCCGGTCCTGGCCTCCTACAAGTTTTTTCACGGATCCCGATCGTGAGCTAGCGACATCCAATTAGGCACCCCTAAGCTCCGAGCGTCCTAGTCAACGCCGTCCCTCCAGCGTAAATAAGATCTCTATCGCTCTCCTCTGCCGTAAAACAAGCTGCAAGGGTTTCCCGCACGCGAAGGGTGCGTTACCTTCCATTAACAATGTTAAAATCGATGATGGTAGTTTTAGTTGACGAGGAAGCCTATCCTAAGCACATGGTGCTTTGGATGACGTCTGTAGTAGAAGTCATATTGTTTCTTTTGTTGAACACAATTTCTCTTACACCTTATATTGCTTTTATATCAGCCTTATATTCAGACAAGCTACTGACCAGCTTAAGATCTGTAGAGCGATCTAACATTTCATGAGAAAAAGTCAAATCGTTTAGCCATTTTCGTTTGGGTGTTCGTTTTTCTGATTTCAATCCGATTCCGAACCTTCTTATGAGGGTCCTGATGAGCGTTTCGGAAAGCTTTTATGGAAGAAGTTATCGGTCTCTCGTCAACTGTACTTGAAAAGGATTAGCTTTTTCAACAAGAACTTTATGTTTTAAAACAAAATAAAACAAAGAATTTAGATGCAAATGATTCAAATTTTTAATGTATAAGAAAGAGTAAGGTTTGGCAATCATAAGTGAAAAATAATATCTGACAAATGTACACCACGACTACGCATACAGATGTCGATTCTTTCATTAAAATGTTCAATTATTTTTCGGCAAAATAGCGGGTCTGTTTCGTTAATCACGTGACTGATTTTGAGTTTTAAGGCTGGAATTGATTCTATTGGCTCCATATAGACTCTGTCTTTAACATAGCCCCACCAAAAATAATCCAATTCTGTTAAATCACACGATCGGGCCGGCCACTTAACAGCTAAATTTCATGAAATATGCGATCGGGAAATTTGGTTTGCAATAAATTCATTGCTTCGATGGCTGTGTGACTTGTGACACCGTCCTGTTCAAACCACATGTCAGTTATATCTATGTCATCAATAATAGGCCAAAATTGAGTTGTTAACATCTCCCGATATCATAATCCATTGACCAATACCATATTCCCAGCCGAATTTTCGAAGAAAAAAAACGGCCCAATCACGCCTCTAGACCACATAGCGCACCATACAGTGACCCGTTGAGCATGCAAAGGCTTCTCAACAATCACTCTTTGATTTTCAGAAGCCCAAATCCGCCAATTTTGCTTGTTGACATATCTAGACAAATGAAAATGGGCTTCGTCTGAAAAGATGATTTTTTCAGAAAAATAAACGGGTTGTTCTTGAATGAATTGAGCAAGTATACGGCGATGGAATGGTCTGCCTGCTGCAATTCTTGCACTAGTTGCACTTTGTAAGGCTTCAAAGCCAAATCCTTACGCAAAATTCGCCATGTGGTCGTTGTGGGTAACTCCAAATTTTGTGAACGTCGAGGAATTGACAAATTCGGATATTCTTCAGCAATTTGGCTCACGGTTGCGATGTTTTCACTTAAACGACCTGGTCGAACACGCTTTGGTGTTGTCACATTATGTAATCAGCCTCTCGAAACACAAATTTATCGACCAAATTCTTAATAGTGGCCTCAGACGGACGATTATGTTGACCGAAAATATCACGATTTTTACGAAATGTAACTTTTAAAGGTCCACCATTGCCATAGTGGATTTTTATTATTTTAATTCGATTTTCTAGCGTATCCTAAAATGTCTTATTCAGATGATAACATTACTCAGAATAGTGCACTACTCAAAGTAGTGCACCATTACGAACACTAAGCTAAATATGGACTTAAGTCGTAGCATACAGAAATTTTAGGTATTGAGTTTTACGTTACAAGCATAGTTTTCATGTGTATAGAACAGAGAAACAAGCATACGTTTTTACCTCCTGACCTGCGTAAAAAAAATACTGTGCAACAACTCTAGTAGAAAAATAGATAAGTATATAACCGATAAGACAAAAATCAGATACTCTCAATGTCAAATTTTACTATTATTTTTCACACTCAGACCCCAGACAGAAAACTGGACTTAAAGTCTTAGGAATTGACCTAAATTTATTGAGATTTATGTATGAAGATATTAAATATGTAGCGCTCTCCGTTGGTTTTGATTATTTCCTTCAGGTCATTGCCTTGTTGACTCTTGTTGATTTTTCTGCAGAAGTGTCATAGATCGAATATGTAGTTAAGTTTTCATTGGTAGTGTCATTCTTTCTACCTCTCATCAATCTATAAATTTGTATTTCATTCATTATCACCCAATTACTTTAACGAAATAAGTCAACTCATGACTGAATCAGTCAATCAGTGTATACACAATGCTGTAATATTTTAATGCATCATATTTTTTATTTCTTTACTAAATCACACTACACAGTACATGAGGTTATAATCACTTCAATGTCCGTGCTGTGAATTTGAATACTTTCAATGAATAGCAATTCAAAATCTTGTAGTTAAGATCATAGCTATGTAAGCGTGAAATAGCTCAAGACATAATTGTGTTTTCACTAGTTCTGCAATAACATATGTATGAAAATAATTTGCAATATCAAAATTTGGTTGTTTTGTTTTGCGCAATTCCAGTCACAGTAACTAGTTGGCTGCGAAATTAGAGCTCTGTGCTTCACAATTCTTTGCGAATATATTTTTGTACTAAAACAGCTATTAAAATGTGGCCCTAATTTCGTGTTCACAACGTTCGGCATTTCAAATTGTTTCTAAAGCATTAAATATGATTTTCAATTTTCTCCATAGACATTAATACATGAAGGCGGACTCGTCCCCAAGACCCTTTATAAAATGAATAGCGAAGAAGAAACACAAAACGGGACGCTCCCGCACGAACATCATAATTTATATAAAACTGTAGACATAAGACCCGGCTGTATACATGAGGTTGTGATTAAAAATAATGATCCTAAGAGTGTCCTTACGTGGGACTTTGATGTTCTCAACAGTGATTTATACTTTACGGTATATCGCACAACAAAGGAGCTGCCAACTAAATATGGTAATTGGAAGAAAAAACGAAACTGCCCTATTTGAGGGAATTCATAAGAAATACTATTTTTTTGCTTAATAGACTCATCAACGTCATTCTTTGATCTGTCGAATTTCGAAGAGGGAAAAGACTATTTCCGCGAAGAACCAGCAACAATTTGTCGTCACAAAGAAAGTGTACAAGTAAGTAGTTCAATCTGTAAATTTATACCAACTACATGAGCAAGTTACATCTTTTAAAAGAATGATAGCAATCTTATTTCATTATAACTTCTGTTTAAGGGCTCTCATGTAATGAACTCTGCTGACACTTACGTACTACACTGGTTCAGTCCGGCATCATCTTCATCGTCGTCGGGACCAGCACAACTAATGCATTTCTATGAAGTCCTAAGCTCAGCTAACTATAAAGGATCTATGACTAGTTTACAGTCAGGATGCTCAGCACTTAGCGTTGCCAGCTCATGTCAATCACGATGATAATAAATGAGATTTTTAAGTTAAGCACTAAATTAATTTAACGTTGATTTCAATTGAACGAAAAATATGTATATTTAGTTTTCATATCAATGAACAGCATGCGTCAAAAGTGAATCGTAGAAAACGAATGAGATAGAAAGCATAAAAGTTGATTTTGAAGTAATTCGAAAGTAAAACTATTTAGAAAAAATTTAATATATTCTATTCTAGTAGTCAATGGGTAGCATATATGTATAATTAAGTTGTTAGAAAATTATATAAACAAGTAAACAATGTTTAAAAAAAAAATATTTGAAAGAAAACAAAATGTGCAATGAAAATAGAAAGAGATTCTACTTAAACTCTATCGTACCATCGTAGCAGATGATTTAACGGAAAATGTATAAGGCCCAAGCTACAATAAAAGCAATGTAAGGAAGTTGCGCAGCAAAACCAGTTTGAACACATGAGAACGTATGCAAGCAGTTACAATGATCTAACACAACTTTGTTGCGCTGCGACATTTGCTCAAAACTCGAACTTTGCAAAGGAATAAAATTTTTGAAATCTCCCATTCCACATATTCTTATAAACTTCTGGATTATGGGTAATGTCAAATGTCAGTAACAATCACAATCTGTGGTTTTTCATCTTATTTTTCTTTTTGATATGCTCTGCAGTGTGTAAGGGCTAAAATACTCACTGGCATCGCATTCCGACACTTTAAAGGGCCCGTGTTATCAAACAACAAAATCGTAAATTTGACCAGTAACAGATGACGGCTAATTTTGTGTTGGTTCCACTATAACTTGTTCCACCGGGAAGGTTGCGCAAAAATGCTGTGTTACTTTCATTGTCACTAGGGGGCCAAACAGTTTTAGTGAAATGTTCTCAAAAATTTCCCACAGATAAATTGTTGACATTGACCCCCAGAATACCAATAAACGTGTGGTGCAAAAATCACAGAGAAACATATTTCGAGGACTATGTGCATCTGCTGTAATCTAGTGAGTAAGAATAAAGAACATTTTTCTTGATAATTTTTATTGCAAAACTGAAAAATAGAAATATAATTTGTAAATTGCAATACGTTGACAATACGATGAGATAAATGAAAGCTAAAAAAGTCTTACTTGTGATCAGTAGCACCTTTGTGAACCTTTTTTTTTACTAAAAAGTAAAAAAGTGTGATACAAATTTTCAAAAAATAAACGCTTGAAATGTGGGTTTTGATGGGTTTGAGAAGGAATGGAATATATTTGTATTCTTCACAGTTTGGGTTTTCAGGATCCATTTCCCAACCTGCTAAGTTTGAATTCAATGGTGAAAATCAGTTTTTATTATCCTAATTCAACTGGTTATTAGATAAAAACAGTTCTACGCCAGCAACTAGAAATAAAGGCCACACTAAACGTTGTTTCATTTGTAAAACCAAAGCGTATCAGCAAATTTTAAACAATATATTAGGCATCAACTCAATTACCCACTTCCAATTTGGCAAAAACAGAATCTACGATAGGAGTAAATGTTAGCCACATCTGCCAAACGTAAAGTATTTTTGCATAATGGAGAAATCAGGCTGAAGGTTTCGTGAAAAACTATTTGCTTCATATTTAAAATCGTAATATTCTTCTCTTCGTCTTCTTCATGGACAAAGTTTAGGATCAACACTGTAATGGCTAACGATAACTATTGAGTTTTTTCCAATACAAAAATTTTCCAACGAACTGACGTTGGCTCCTTGCTCTTAGGCATTAGCCATTGTTTTCGATAAATAAACTAATGAAAATATTGATCCTATTTCAAGCTACGTCAGTCACATTTCCAGTCATATGTGTAAGAACTACTATTCTAAACCTACTACAATGTGCTACTGATACATGCTTATCTAAACAATATTCGTACAAGAAAATCATAAACCTAGCAAATCACATACATACATCTAATCGTATCAATTAACATGTGATTGTAATTTTAAGAATGTTTGAAGCTATAAAATTATGCGTTGACAAAGATAAAAAAAAACATGTTTAACCTTGAATTGGGTTTTTTCAATGCAGAACCATTTTAAGACTATTTTTGAAGAATACAAAAAACTATGACACACTACAATACCTGTTCAAATAAATCGTAACGTTGTCGTCCTCCTTGTTACCTTCTATCGAAATTAATAAAAGAAAAGCACATGGATGTTATGAACATTATCTGACTGTATAAATATTTGTAATGGATAATGGTCATTTCGAAATTCTATATAAAAGCCGATATTGTTCATTCGATGTATCACAAAACCAGAGAAATTATTTTAAGAGATCAGTTATAAAGATGATTTATAAAAAGTAAGTTTTAAAAAAATTGTAAGAAGAAAAAAAGCGCAAGCTATGTGAAAGAAAAAGTAACATTTTGGCTTATGTATGATTTCGTGTCAAATTATAACTGTATCAAGAATGCTATTAAAATTGAAAACGATGTACAGACTTATTAGAAACTACTCATTGTCTCACAGACATGATAACGTAATTGCATTATTAAACAGGGCTGTAAATCTTGACATATTCCCTTCCGGATTTGGTTTTCTTATACGATATATCGCATCGCATATCGTCAATGCAAGTAGGTATGCAAAACTCTTTGATTTACATATTCGAATATTGTACTTTAAATCCTTGATCTTAAAACTGAGGTGGTAGAAAAAATAATAATATTTCAATGTGACGGTTAGTTAGTATTGACTGCTTTCATCAAAATGTCTACTGGAAATAAATGAAATTCTACCCTGATTGGAATTATACCTCTTTTGGTATGCCAGAAATTGAAAATAATGAAATACTAACAAGCAGAATAAAATAAGTATATAATATGAATAAATTGTTGAAAATCGATATACAACGGCTAAATAGTTTGTGAAATAGGAATGCGTGTTTTTATAGAGAAAAAGAATGACAACAAGAAAAATCGATATCAAGAATATTTGCGATTGAGGTTGATCATAACTGAATGAAATAAAATATATTAATTTAAGATTAGCAAACTGAAGTTTTAATGCAAGTGAATTTGGAGGCAACAAGAATACTGTACGCTTTCTTTGTTGATTTCAGGGCAGCATTTGACACCGTTGGTCACCAAACACATTTTTATAAACTTTATAATCATGGAATATCGGCGAAATTCGGAAAAGCTATCGAAATGTTCTATCGATACATGGAAAAAACCGCGGAAATATATTTTGCAAAACTATATTTTCACATCAAAATAAGATTATGGTTAATTAAAATCAGTCCTTTTTGTCACAAACTAGGAATATAAATGCGCCAATTAGTTTTGTGATTTATCTCAGATTAATAATGAAAACCAAAATTATAATAAATTTACTATTCCTCTCTTTAAAAATTATTTCGTTTTTCTTATCAAAAATCAATGTTTAACCGAATACACCATCCATCCCATTAATCCACTAGATGTCTAATGTATCAAATAACAACAATACAGCGGTTCAATTGGATTTAATTTGTGCTCAAATTTGCTCAAGATTTCCAGTACGAAAAATGACATTGGCATTTGCTTGAGTATGTGTGCGTATGAAATCCGTATACCGATTTGAAAGAAATGTGAATGTGTGCTACCGCCATCTTGGAATGTGAACAAAAAGCAGAAAAATCGAAACATTGACAGAAAAATCGCGTCAAATCGAATTCGAATTCATACGGAGTGCATTTTTTATTGATAGTAGAAAACGCAAAACAATTAAGATCTCAACGGTATCAACTTTTCGCGGTAGAAATTTTGCATGTTTTGCAGACTATGTCTGAATACCATCAGTACAATAGATTTACATAGCTATGGCTGCGACGAGAAAGTTGCAAGGTGAGCCCCGTTGCTGCTTGAGAACTATCAAGAATTTTTTTTCATTCGTCTCATTACTTTCCGATTTCGACGGAAAATTTACGTGCATTTTTCGTGACCTTTTCGAGGTGTGGAATCATAATGTTCAAGTTTCGAAGCTGTGAAGCGGATTTTTTTGCGGATACTTGTTCATCAGGGACATTTTGTGTGTGTTTGGTGTTTTCGGATTCGAAGCGAAACTCAATGGGACTTTCGATGACGATCAAGTGTTTTTGACACATCGCTAGCAAAAATTACGTTACCGCGGGAATTTGTGCAGGATATGTTACGGTGCTTTTGCATTTTGTGATAATGCTATTCTCATAGTGCCATAGAAATCGGATGAGCAAGAGTTAGACAAATGGACTGTGAAAACATTGGAACGTTTGCGCCCTGGTCGGCACTGGCAATATGAGCTCCGATTGCGCGGAGCAGACTCACAGAATACTTTCCGATTTGTCGTGTACGTCAAATATGTCGTAGCTACGTGCTAAGGATCGTAGGATACCGCTATGATTTTTTGTTGCTAATGGAGTTTTAATTGAATTTGGATAGAGAAATCGAACCGCTGATGGGTAATCAGGCGTGTGGCTTGTGGGATTAAAAATGTTTCCTCGAGAAGCGCTGTTGGACCTTCAATTTTATGTTTTTTAGACGATAGTGAAATGTTATCATCTTTTCAGACTATAAGTTTATCCCAAGGTGAAGGCTGTATTGAAAATTCCGACAGGATCGGGTAGAGAATTCAAAGAATGTCGAAACCAGTTTTGAGACTTATTAGACTACCAGGATTTATAAGGGAAAGATTAAGTAGAGCACATAATTTGTATAACGAACTCAGATGTTGAGGAACCACTGGCTAGCGATGTGCCGAAGAGCATCGCGTAGGAGGCAAGATTGGCAAACACATGAGTAAAGTATGTTGAAAATTATAAAAAATAGCGCCCAGAATCCGCAGCAATGACGCTCGACAAAATATAATTTACAAAACCATCAACAAAGCTATATTGAGCTTGTGTAAAATACGATACTAAATGAATCAGCATTGTTGGTATAAAAAGTATTTTGAAGGTGAAACGGTTCTCTGTTCAAAGCCACGTTGTTCTTCGAATTGTTAAAATGCTGCACTGCAAAATATCGACTACGTTCGTCTCTGGCATAATATATTATTACCAATGAGGAGACGTGAAAGGTGCAGTTTCGAATAAAATCAGCCAAATCACAACCATCACAGGATACAGTATCAGGATATAAGTTAAATAATTGAAAAAGCGCGGAATCTAATTTACAAGGATAAAACTTGTTTCTCAAAATTTAACGAATGCGAAAATGTTGAATAGTCTAAGGCAACCATATAAGCTTTCCAAAACTATCCGTACTAAGTTTATTTGATATAATTCTCTATCACAAATTGGAGATATTTGTTTCACCAATCTCATTAGACTCTTGGATAACTTAGCTAATGTGTCCGTACTCGAAAAGGCTCGCTACTTTCGTCCATAATGCAATTCGACCTTGTTTAGACCTGCCGATATGGTTACCAGATGACATCTCTACCCGTATATTCACTGTGAAACTTGGATTTGTTTATACTAAAAACATAAGGTGTTGTTTAAAACCTTACTCATGATTCCGCAATCGAAAACAAAGTGATTTAATTTCGTGTAGTATTCACTGCGTGATTTCTGACTACCACACCTCGAAACAAACCGCTTCGTAATCTTGATCTGATAAAGAATGATTGCAATTTGATTATGTCTGTTCGGAGCTAAAAGAAATGCAAAAATTTATAGACTTCAGTGACAAGATTACAGGCACATCTACGAAGTCATTTGAATCATGTTAAAGTATATGCGAAAGTTGATTCAATTATGTGATAATACATATAATTACGGAACCATACAATTACAATTTTCGTTGAAAGGACAACTCAAAACAGGAAGATTGCTTTTATTAGCCAATGGTCGCGGTACAATGTCAAAAAATGGTTCTCACAATCTACACGAAAGTTGTCTCATTTCGTTTAATATTAATATCAATCACGTAAAATCTTTTTTTTTAGATTAAGTATCGAATTTGAATTTGGATGGATTTGCATCTAAACAAAAGGAAAATATTCTTAAGTAAATAAATTCGTATTTCCGCGTTGCATTCTTTCACGAACAAATCAAAATTGTAACTGAAAATTCGTCCAAATCGTCTGACGATTCGTACATTATTTTTCATAAAAATATACACATGACATAATCAGTACAATTTTATTTTGCAGGAGAAATAGATAGATGTCTCAAAAAAGTAACGGAAGGTGTTGAAACGTTCGAAGATATTTGGCAAAAAGTACACAATGCAACAAACAGCAATCAGAAGGTAAATATTTCACAAAATCCGACATTTTGATAAAACAAAATGAAAAACAAACAAAAAAATCAATCCGATCCTTATTAAAGGAAAAATATGAAGCCGATCTCAAAAAGGAAATCAAAAAGCTGCAACGGCTCCGCGATCAGATTAAATCATGGATCGCGTCCGCCGAAATCAAGGACAAAAGTGCCCTCTTAGAAAATCGACGTCTTATCGAAACGGTACAGTTCTATTTCTTGCACAAATTTAATTCAATCAAATTCGAACTTAGTTTTTTTTAATGTTGTTGAATTATTTTTGAAGGCACAAGAACAATGATCTTTCTGTTTTTTTTTATGTTAAGTTAATTTCGAAAAAGTTTGTTAAAAATTACGGGTTACCACACAGCTAATACTGTGTTAAGGCTTCTCCTTTTTCTTGTGTGTTCAAGTGCTTGTAACGAATTAGAAGTCTGTCGTTCTCTATTTGCGACATTATTTTCCATTTGACCGCTCACTATCTTATTTACCCACAAGGCCCGTAGAAAGTATCCTTCCCGTTTTGCCGCAACATTTTGTGCCTTCATTTCAAATTCCTGTCGATAGAAAATTTTCAAAAAAAATACTAATTTCATTCTTTCGTTTTCGTCGTCTTATTGCACTTTTCGTCGTCTTATTGCACTTTTTTCCGGAATCACTCGCAACATGTGATTGTAGCAAATGGAACGATTTAAAATTGTCGAACGAGAAACAAAAACAAAAGCATATTCGAAAGAGGGCTTAGGAGCGGCACAAAAACTCGATCCAGCGCAACGGGTGAAAGACGAAATAAGAACATGGTTAACGCAATCGATAAGCTCGCTTCAAATACAAATCGATCAGTATGAAAGTGAGGTGGAATCGTTACTGCCCGGCAAGAAAAAACGTCTGGATCGTGATAAACAAGAGCGTATGGATGAATTGCGTGGAAAACTCGAGAGGCATAAATTCCATATAACGAAACTTGAAACAATATTACGACTGTTGGATAACGATGGCGTTGAAGTCGAAGAGGTAGGTTGTGCAAATGTGATCGATGTGGATTTTTCAAGGAATGACGAGTGTTTTCTTGCTTATTGTTTGTGAATTTTTCCAGATTCGGCGAATAAAAGATGATGTAGAGTATTATATTGAATCCTCGCAAGATCCTGACTTTGAAGAGAATGAGTTCATATATGACGATATAAACGGTTTGGATGACGTTGAACTATCCGGAACTGGTGAGTGTTGATATTAGTAGACGCCTCGCTTGCGTTCCTCTAATATCCTCTAAAATGCACATCAATTTTGATTTAGGTATATCATTAGGAATCGCATCATCGGCAACGACAGACAGTAACAACAGTAATGAAACCGGCGGATCGCCTAGCAGTTTAGCATCAGGCACAAGTCCAGTGCAGTCACCCGCTGCACTTAATTGCAGTAATGCAAATAATTTAAATTACAGCAGTGATTCGACATCAGTGGAATTCACGTCCGCTGACAAACGGAATAAGAATGAAAATATTGCCAGTAGTAAAGTGAAGGTAAGTAGAAATTACTGAACGACAATAAGCGCAGAAATGACATGTTTTGCTTGTTTATTTTAGCCTGTGAAGCCAACAGCTGTGAGAGCGAACAATAAAGCCGATGCGAATTCGAATTCGTCGAGTACAAATAGTTCGGGTTCGACGACACAGAATAAAATTATTAGTTCAACGCCGAGTAAAAACCAATCTCATGCTGCAAATTCGTCGTCAATTTCGACGGCACTTTCGGTGATAAGTAATCAGCAGGCGACTGCTAATAATATTTCGAACGCAACAGGAACAAATGTTCAGGCCCAAACTGTGATCCTATCGACACCGCCAATTGCATTTGCCGCTGTCGCGAAAAATAATACATGTAAGTTGGCAAACAAACGGCATATGGATTGAAAGTGTAATTATGTTATTTGTACGAATTTCTTTGTAGCACATCTCGAAAGTGATCATCATCAGCAGAACTCATCGTTTACAATGGCAGCATCAGCACTCGGACCACAATCGTCGGCGACAAATAGTTTGCAGCAAAACACTTCACTCTCGAGTACTCAGCAATCAAGCTCTGCACATCCTTCGTCGAATGGCACCGCCAATTCCATACCTGCATCTGTGTCGCACGCGCATCCTGCTGCCTCGACGGGCTCAGTAATAACGACACCGTCGTCAATAACGGATTCTTCATCGTCATCGTCCCTGAGCACTTCCAGTAGCAACTCCGCAAACGCAATTGTGAACAGTAATAGTGTGACAAATACATCAGTAGGAGCGAAAAGTACCAACGCCCTAACGAACTGCGTCTCGCCGAACAGTAATTCGGTAGCAAACAGCAGTCGAACGTCACCGAGTCCAATATCACCGAAACAAGTCAATGGTCCTGTGAATTTGAAATGCGTTCCGCCTTTGATGGCTGGCTCCAACAACGTTACGGATTCAATGTCTACGTTGAAAACGATAGCACAGGAGGCGATAAACCGCGCAGCAGTCGATACGAATCTGCTAACATCGAACAATAGTGTAGTGGAGGCGGCCAGACAACAACAGCTACAACAACAACAATCGGCTGCTGTAGCTGCTGCAGCCCAGCATTTCTCGACGGCCGTATCAGATGCAGCAGCGGCTGCAGCGAATTCCGTAACAACAAACGGACCGACCTCGATGCCCGGCACCGGAAGCATTGTACAAGCTGGTGTTGGCGGGAAGGCTCCAACGAACGAGGCACATATACCACCGCTTTTAGGTGTCGCTCCGCTGGGGCCATCTCCATTACATAAAGAGCACCAATTCCAATTCCAGATGATGGAGGCGGCGTATTACCATCTCCCGCAACCATGTGATTCAGAAAAACTGACGACTTATTTGCATAGGCAACCGGTGCAGACGCCACCGCATTATCCACAAGTGAGTATACAGTCTAAAAATGTATTACTAATGTATAGGTAACGTTGTTTGAAAAATAGTCCGGTAGCCGGTAGCTTCTAAATTCTGCAATTCATTTTATACAAAATTTTCGAAAAAATCTGAGGCTAGAGCCGTAAAAATTTAAACTAAACTAGATTTTCAGGTTGTAACGATTTATTATGCATTGATATGTTGTGAACATTTTAAGCTATTCCGGATGATCACCATATTAGTAAAAGTGTAAAAAAATTATTTTGAATATGCAAGTTACATAAAATGTAGTTAGGTCCTGTCTTGTGCAGCGCACCCTATGCCTCTTTGTGGAAGCACTTGATACGTAGCTGACAGCTTTCATCGAATAGCTTCTCAAGAATAAGGTTTTTTCGCTGTTGGAAGGTGGAAATCTTCTAAAAGAAGTTTCATGGCTCCTGCCCTGAACATGCCGGATTTTTACCGACAAAACCATCTTCTTCCACAGTCCCCACGGGACTACTTATGCAGCAATACTTCGCGGGGGTGGATCAGCCCTTCTAAGTATTATCTCTTCTTCCTTCTTTCTGTCCCTTTCCGCGTCACGCAGTTTGCGTGAATATTTTTAAGTGCTGTTTCGACGGCATTCCACGCAGTTTGGGATTTCAGCATATCCTTGTGCCTAGTACCGTCTCTATATTACTTCTACATGCATCAAAGCGCGGACAACTGAAGATAACGTGTTCCGGATCCTCGGGTAAATTTTTGCAGACTGGACAGTCCGGTGAGCTGTCGTGTCCAAAGCGATGCAGATAAAAACGATAACCGCCATTTCCGCTCAAAATAGGGTAAGGTCATAGCTTGTTTCTTCGTGGCTTCTTGAAACCCATTACACAACGTTGGGGATTAATTTGTACGTCCAACGCCCGTTTTGCGCCTCTTCCTCGCTACTCTATCCGTGCTTCGTTTTTATAGAGTCGAAGCGCTTCATCCGCAAGAGTTTCGATGGGCAACATACTGGCTACAACACACGTTGCCTCGAAAGGCACAGCAAGTTCGAAGTGCATTCAGTCGGTAGACTGCTTGCATTTTTCGCCGACTCGATTTTATTTGCAGCGCTGGTGCCCACACTGGTGCTGCTTACATTAGAATACAGATCACCGCTCTTGAGATCCGTAGCCTTCGGCTTTGCTTCGGTCCACCGATATTGGGTAGCATTCTAGCGAGTGCTGAATCGACAACGGATGCCTTCTTGCCTGCTTTCTCCAAATGAGTTTTGAAGCTCAGTTTACTGTCGATTGTTACGCCTAGGTATTTTATAGCAGGCTGTGGGGTAATTGTGCAGTCGCCAACCTTTATCTGTACTACTGGTAGTTTCCTCCGCTTCGTGATTAGTACCATTTCCGTCTTATCGTCGGCTAGTTTAAGCCCAGAGCAACCAAGCCTGGATTTAACCGCCCAGATTACTTCGCTTGCATAAATTTCGACTTCTTCGAGATGGGTTGGAATCACGATGCCAATATCGACGGCGAAAGCAACCACCACTAATTTTCTGGGTACTCATAGCCTTAGTATTCCATCGTACATTATTTTCCGAAGCAGGGGTCAAAGGACAGATCTCTGTGGTACTCCCACCGTTACCAGATAAAGTTTTGGTCCTTCGTCTGAGTCATAGCATAAGGCTATTTTCCTGAAGCAGTCGACGATTATACATGCCAAATAGCGTGGCACTTCATTATCGACTAGCGTGCCTACAATACGGCTCCACCTCGCAGAGTTAAAGGCGTACTTTACGTCTAATGTAGGAAATACATATTGGCCCAAGCAAGACCAAAAGAGGCTATGGCCAATATGTGTACACCCGCTTGGTGCGAGCTGGGCTGATGTTGGGCTCACTTCCAGACTGAGTGGATTTTTGGCCAATATGTTGGGCCAATATGTATTTGAAGCATAACGTGACCACGCCGCAGCAGCTTCCTTTATCTCTCGCGTTCTTTGCATTGTTCGACACCATTCTGACAGCGTCCACAGTTGATCGCCCTTTCCGAAAACCGAATTGCCGGTGGTCCGATAGTCCGTTTTTGCTTTCGATTTCCGGCAGCAATCGTTCGTATATGACCCGCTCGAAAAATGTTCACCGATTTTTCGTATGGCTGCCAATACTTCTTCTCTGCTTACCGCCGACACGTTTTGAGGATCTACCTGCTTCTGTGGGAACAGTGTTGTGACTATTTCCTGGAGCATCTTCGGACACTTTATTTGAAGAGAATTCTTTCGCTTTATTGTAGTGATGACGACTTTGTACGCTCCACCCCTTAGATCAGAATCAGCCTCGTTACGCAGCTTTCTAAAGTGCTCCGTCTTGTTCTTAGCGATCACAAGTTGTAGGTTCTTCCGGGCGTATATGAACTGGTTCTGCAAGTCCTCGTAATCTGGTGTATTCCTGCGGCGCTGGCTACATCGTCTAGCCTTAAGAAATTTTTTCCGAAGCTCCTGGATTTCTGCATTCCACCAATAATTTGCCTTCCTGGTTTTGCGAAGAATATGGTGCCATCCTCTTCTCTGGGGTATGCTCACTTGCGTCGAGGAGTGATATCTCCTCTCCACTGCTGTGGAACATTATGGTAAATAACATTATGGTAAGCGGACGATATAACCATAGCAGTGTCAGGAAAGTATCTATATACACTTTCGGAGAAGATAAATCACTCTATTGATATACTTTCACGTTGAGGTTGTAGCGAATTGTTAATTTAGTGGTCCTTAGCACAACTCAGAACCAGACCGAAGTCCAGAACCAAGAGTGCTAAGGGTCAAATAGTGGAATGGCTACTGCCATTCAAGAGGCAAATTCCAAATAAAAAAAAAAAGAATTGCCCCGAGAGCAGGGTACCCTAGAAATGGCCGTGAAGGCCCCTCGTCCGCATGAGCGGAGTACCCTTCAACCAACTCCGACGGATGCTGGGGTGCCGCTTTGCTAGCTCGCTGCGGCTGGGGTGGGTTCTTTAAAACATTGGAGTCGGTTGGCTCTCAGAAAATGGGGATGCTACTTATAATTCATCCGTATTATAATGTAGCCGCAAACTAGTATATAAAATACTCAAGGACCAAAAAGGGGCATCGTTCCGTACAGGAAACCACCCAGGCTCTGCAACATGGGCTGACTAGGCAGACCCAGTGCTCGTGACAAAACACGGAGCCACAACATGAAAATTCTAAAGAGGGAAAAAGGAAGAAACGCTGCCTCTCTCTTCAGAGGAACCCGGGTGAAGCAGACAGCCCCGGGCCCCCGATGTTAGTGGAGCCCTGACCCCGATGGTCTGGGGTTCTCCACCCTCTGACATTGGCCTTGAAATATCAAACAAACTATAATTACAAAGGCCAATGTCCCTCCCTTAATAAAAGCTGAAAGAATGCTGAAATTCACGAAAACATTAAGTGATCATTGGCCAGCCAGGCCTCGCGAACCCGTTTCGAGAAAGTCCCCCTAGGCTTTCGCCCAATAAGAAGGCCAATGATTTAAATTTTTAACAGAACATAGTTACTTTATTGAAAGTGTCAAAAATCCAATTATACACAAAATTTTTACTTAATTTTCAAGTAAGAAACAATTGTTTCTTCTCGTCATATTAAAAACTTTAAGATAGATTACAATATCCTTACAGATTTTTACAACTGTCCGTTGTTGAATTATCTTATGTTTACAAATTCATTAAATTTTCTTTGCCTTTATTTTAGAAGTATATCTCCAAAGTTTTCTTCTTATTTATGTTATCTAGCTTGATGAATTTTCATCATTGGATTTCATCTATTCGAAAAATTATTGTTTCTTTGAGCGTATGTCAAACATCAAATATATATTCGAACAATTAAATTTTTGATGTTTATTTTTCGAAATAATGTGCCAGTTATAGGTGGGTACTTTCACTAAATTTTTCGTATTTCCATACATTGAAAGTTTCAAATATGTCTCTAACGTTTCACTTACTCAGGCTTATTCTCCAAAACCTGTTTCAATACAATGTATATTTTTGATTTTCGCACATTATTATTTGATCACATATTTTTATAAAACTTTCGATCAACTAACTGTAACTGTAAAGATTATAGTTATTATTATTATTTTTTTTTTTTTTCTCCACTGAATTTCACGAATTAATCTTTTACGTTATATTTTATTGAGCTTATCTAAACATGTGTATGCTGTATGGTTCAGATAATTTTAAGGCACATAACCCCTTCTTTCTTCACAAAAGGGGTGTCATAAATTCAGATTTTTAGCATAAAACTTATTCTTAATTAATTCAAGCCCAAGGAAATCCAGATTAAGTAAGGTTTTCATAAATATTTCCATTGGTGCTTAAGTGAATTAAAACTGTAAAACATTTGCTTCGATTTTCGGAAATATCCTACTTCGACAGAGGTTGCTTTATGCTATCATTGTTTGGATATATACTTTTATATGAAATTGTTCATTTAATTGATAAGAATGAATTGTTTTGCATTTATTCAGAAGATGTGTCGATCAGGCAAATACAGTTTGTAGAAATCTGTCTGGTGAGCAATACAATCGACATAAAAAGCGGATTGCATGTATGAACAACACTTTTCTTTTATAGAATCGACACTTCGATTGCACAACTATGAAAATCGAAGATGATTTAATTAGTGTCGTCAGGCCGTTCAGTCTCATCCAGCATTTCGACACGTTCGATTCGCTGTCTTTCAGATGGCGAGAGGCTCTGATAGACCGGAACCGTATCCCACGATCTGCATCCGTGCCAGCCATATTCCACGAATCCATTGACTTGTGGGTATAATGATTCGCAGGCATACAATTCTTCACCCAGATACCGAGCGCAGGAGGATACACAAACTTTTCGGGGTCGTGAAACGTATGCGGAAAGTCTGGGAAAACACAGACGTCGACGGCGGCAGCAGAGTGCTTTCGCAATAAAACCAACACGCGTTGACAGATCCGCTCTTCTCGAAATTGCACAATCGTCACGAATTGGTCTCGCGCTAATCGTTTTACTCTCGAAAGAACGTTTTAAGCAGCGAATAATGCAAGCCAAGGCCACTCAAGGGAGGTTCATCAACACTTTTCGCGAAGGCCCTTTCAAATCAGTGCCATCGTCGCGTAACCAGGAACAAAGCAAAACACTATTCCATTTGTTTTATAGGTTTGGCGTTATTATATTAAACAGTCGCCAAACTTCCAAAACTCAATATCGATACCTCGAAATGACAGACACTCGTTCTGTATTCCATAAATGTCAAAGCACTCCTATTATGAATATCACTAGGGGAACTTTCGAACGGCTTCGCTTTTGAGACACAACATTGATGTATCTTGTGGTTAACTTAATTGATCCTTCACTAGTAGATGGATCGATCGGAGAAGGGTACGTAGCACCGAACACAAATCACAAATATTTAAAAGGGATGTAAGTTTTTACGATACTGTTGATGAATCGCCAATCCACAACCTCCTCTCATCACGTCTGAACAGCCACTGACGAGTCAGATCTCGCCTGCCGTTCTCAGGCCCGAACAAACCCCCCCTCCCCCCAGAAAACCACCGCCGCCACACACAATGCCCATACTAGTGGACATTGTACGCGGCAACAACAAATCTCCTAGAACAAAGAAAAACCCCGCATCGAAACACAAAGCGTGCGAAGATTTTTCCAATCGCAAAAACATGATTCACACGATCGCATTTGCGATGCGGGGTGATATGCTTTGCTCTGCTTTTGTTGTTAGTGCTTGACACTAACAAAATTGCCGTCGCGAGAAGATTGCATTGCGATGATTCGAAAATTTTTCTTTGTTGTTAGTGTTTGACACTAACAAAATCGCCGTCGCGAGAAGTTTGCATTGCTACGGCTCGAAAATTTTTCTTTGTTGTTAGTGTTTGACACTAACAAAATCGCCGTCGCGAGAAGTTTGCATTGCTACGACTCGAAAATCTTCCCAATTCCTACAACAACAATTTCGGGGTTCCGAGCCCATTGCCAGCAATTAATATTGATGGGAATGAGCTCCGGAAATACCAGAGGATTGTTGCTATCGGAATTGGACAAATTCTCGAGCCGATGCATTTTGGTATTCAATATGAAAATTGATTGCAAATGGATACGGAAAGAAGGTTAAGGGGGTCGTCACACGTAACCATGCGCATGACACAGAGGCGAGTATGGTAGGCAAATGCTACAAGGTGGGGATTGCTTTATCCTGAGTAACAATTTGAAATGGCCTAACACCCCCGCACTGTGTTGAAACCAGAAACCGGGAAACCAGAACTACTAGAAATCTATATCTTGCAATTCCAAGAACGGATAGATATAAAATGGATTCAATACAGCAGGCTATCGCATTTTACAATTCATTGCCGAACTCGGTCAAATCAGCGAAAAACATAATAGAGTTCAAGATATACTTGAAATTTCACATCAAAAATACCAATCCTTAATGAAGAAAATACCAGAGTTTTTTGTAGACTTTTCTCTGGACATATATCAATGAGGACAAACATATAACTTAGGGTATGAAGTGTAATTAAAATTAATAACGAAAGTACTTTCCCTTATACCAATTTTCAATTGTCTGGGAAGTACTAGGATGATACATTGATGCACACGGACCGTGCATACTGATTGAGTGATGCAGAGTGTGGAAGGAAGGAGGGAGAAAAACAAAAAATGTGAATCCCAGCAAAACGGTCCACGTACTATTTACAAGAAAGTACAAGGTTCCTCGATTTGACTTACCGAAGTTGAACGGAGTCTCCATTGACCTGAGCCAGTGTGTCAATTATTTTGGTTTGATCCTCGACTCCATATAACTGTTGAAAGAAAATGTAGCAGAATGAGCGCAAACAGTTTTTTGCACACTTTACTGCTTGGCTTCGTTCCGCATTGTTGCTTGGCTTCATTCCGCAGTGGTTGAGCGGAAACTACTATATGGAGTAGTGATGGGCGATTGCGAGATATTTTAACAATCGAGATAATCGCAATCGGCGCCACAAAACAATCGAGATAATCGCAATCGAGAGAATCGCAATCGATGCGCCAAAACAATCGAGAGAATAATCGAGACAATCGAGACAATCGGGATAATCGAGACAATCGAGCGATTCGAGATAATCGTGACAAACGAGCGATTCGAGATAATCGGCCGATTCGAGATAATCGAGCGATTCGAGACAATCGAGGCAATCGAGACAATCGAACATCTCGCAATCGATCATTCGGTCGGTCAAGTCATCGACAATCGGTTGACGGCAATTGAGTGAGCCATAAAGCACGTTTCGTTGGCGCAGCCAGTAAAAAAATGTTCAAATATTTCAGCAAAAATATTAAGTGCTATTATTTGATCAAACTGCAATTTTTTGGGAAATGTTGATGTATAAAAGGATATGTTTATCTTAAGTTAAAATTAAGATATCTTTAACTCTTTGGTGGCGGTGGGCATGTTAGTGTTTAAGCACACCAGTATACACAGTACGCTTGTAGAACCGCTTGTGAAGAATAGATTTGAATGGATTGGATATACTATTTAGTAGATTTTTTTACGTGTGCATATGGAATGTAATGATCAGATATGCATGGAAATTTGTATGGCTAGCATTTATCATGTATAAATGGCTGGTAGTTTTGCTAAAACTATTAAGTCTGATCAAAGTGTATGATCAAATATTATATGAAGTTGAGTTTTGTCATGCTGTTAAGTATGTTAAAATAAAATCTGCTTTTAGATAGTGCAGTTTGAAAGCATATCATGTATCCAGTATTTTCGTACTTGCGAGTATTTTATTCAAATATTCAAAAAGTTTTTAGGGCAAAAGTAGCTGAAATCGGCCAATTTTGGGTTAGAGTGGTTTCGGACATAACGGGCCAAGACCTATTGCTGTGATACAAAGATTTCCGTTTTGTAGGGGAGTAGGGGGTTTTTTGGCCATAGTTTGGCAAAAACTGCCTTTACCGCGCTTTCAATGATTGAAAGTGGTCGGGGAGTACAATAGTGATATTTTAAGGACGAAAAAATTTTTTATGGGGAAAATTGGGCAAAAACGGCGAAATTTTCCAAATTTTTTTTTGCGTAGCTTGAATTCGGGGACATTTCTGAGCTGTTTCGGGCGAAATGTCCATACAAGTCTGTGAAAAAGTGGCCTAGTTTCGAAGATATGGCAAAATGAAATCCGCCGGAAAACCAACCAGAAAAACTGAAAGTAGCACTAAAAGTGCTAAATAAGAAAAGGTTGAGATCCTTTTTGGTTCGATGATTGGCTTCTCCGGCTGTGCATTATGCCGTATCTTCGAAACTAGGCCACTTTTTCACAGACTTGTATGGACTTTCCCCCGAAACAGCTCAGAAATGTCCCGGAACTCAAGCTACGCAAAAAAAAAAATTTGGAAAAATTCGATGTTTTTGCCCAATTTTCCCCATAAAAATTTTTTTCATCCTTAAAATATCAATATTGTACTCCCCGACCACTTTCAATCATTGAAAGCGCGGTAAAGGCAGTTTTTGCCAAACTATGGCCAAAAAACCCCTTACTCCCCTACAAAACCGAAATCTTTGTATCACAGCAATAGGTCTTGGCCCGTTATGTCCGAAACCACTCTAACCCAAAATTGGCCGATTTCAGGTACTTTTGCCCTAAAAACTTATTGATTATCTCGAATCGCGCGATTGTCTCGATTATCTCGATTGCACCAATCGAGTCCAACTTAAATAATCGAGATGTTTCGAGATATTTGAACAATCGAAACAATCGAGTTTAATATCTCGCAATCGCGCATCACTAATATGGAGTAGCATTCTGGCTGCAAGCTACTCTTAAGGCTGCCTACCTACTAATTGGTGCTGGGAAAAGTGGGAAGGTTGGCCGCACTTTTGGTGACAAGAGCTTTCCGCGCGACTCGTACTAAGGCACTTTTCGTGTGTACATAGAGTCTTTCAGGTGGTAGTTTTTTTCGGGCAACCGACTCGCTTCTATGTAATCGAACTTTCGGAGCTAATATTGGTATTCTCACAAATGGTCAGTCTGCTATAAATTCCCTTGCTGGCCCTTGTGCAGTGGCCATGCCGTGTCGTGTATCTCTTCAGGAGATGTCGATACATTCGGCAGTGCAATTGAATTTGGCACCTGAACATATTTGCAACTGTATGACCAGCAAACTTGCAACCTTGCTGCTAAAGGTCTCGTCCCTCTTCCCCATAGGAACACCGATGTCTTAGGTCAAACTAGCCTTCAGACAAAAATGCCTCGAGGACGCTAAGAAATTATTTATTTTACTTTCCTCATAACTTCCATATCAAATTAGCAACCAGACAAAAAAAAAGTCTGCTGACATCTAGATATGTAATTGTAATTTAGCTTAAGGAAAACAGTTTTAAATTTCTTATTGCTTTGTTACCTTGTTTGGTTAAATAAATAAATAAATTCTGGGCTGAATAGTACGGCATGTGTAAATGTTGGGAAGAGGAATCCATGCTCCATCTCATGTCCTAGTCCTCGGCTTTCGAGGCCTCTTTCGAGGCCCGGTTCCTCTCTGTTCTGACTGATCTATCTTTTAACGATTTGAATGGGATAGTACAGTTTATTTAAAAAATCAGATGGTTTTCTGATCACAGAGACTGAAGGAGAGTTATATGTGTGTTATCACAACGGGCCTCTATTGTACCCACTCCTCGGTTAACAGCTACTCGACTATCTATCTAGCTTCTGAAGGAAATGTATTATAATATTAGCCTTAAAGTAATTTTCTTGTGATATTTGAAACCTGGTTAAACAGTTCGCACACAAACGCAGAAATATTAGATGGTAACTGGAATATTTACAGGAAGGACCGAAACTACCTTTCGATTGGCCAAACTCGAGGTGGTGGTGTTTTAGTAGCTGTTCGTAACTCGCTATCAAGCGAACTAGGCGAAAGCAGCCCATATAATCTCTTCGATCACAAGATTAATCGCATTTCCTGGTCCAAAGGTTTCATTTACATCGGAATATTCTACATCCCACCCGGTTCAGACGAAGCCGTTTATAATGATGTATGCGTAGTGATCTCTACCCTAGTTTCATCTCTTAATGAGGAGGATAACATAATTCTCGGTGATTTCAATCGCCCAAATTTAAAATTTACGGCTGATGAAACTGATAATAATCTCATACCTTTTAATCTTCTTGACCCCAGCGATTTCAATCTAGTTAGTATATTTTATGGCAAAGATTTGCAGCAAATAGCTGCGACACCTAATCAAAATGGAAATTGGTTAGATTTCATATTTGCTAACAGCTACGACGATGTAGTGGCTAACTCAACTGTTGATACAGAAAAATTTTTTGGCAAAACTCTTCACCACTCTGCGTTCACAGCTCATTTGTTATCTACATCTGATATGTTCACTTCCCTATCTTACAATAACTCTATTGTATATGACTTTCGCAATGCTGATTATAAGAGCATTACAGATTGTCTTCTCAGAGTTGACTGGGCTAGTAATTTTTCAACGCTAGAATTAGATGACGCTTTATCATTATTCTATGAGTTGGTTTTTGACGCCGTTGAAAAGTTCACCCCAAAGATCAAGAGAAAAGACAATATATCTGAACCATAGCTTGATAGCAATCTAAGATATTTGCGGAATCAAAGAAATAAACTTTACAAAGTAATTACAACCAGCACTGATGTCAGAGATAATATCAAGGATAAAGAAGAATTCCTGACGAAATCCCGTGAAGCGTATGAGCGCTATGTTAATATCATGGGCGAAAATATAATTCATGATCCTAAAAAGTTTTTTGATTTCGTGAACACCAAACGGAAAACTTCGTGCTACCCTACTTCGATGTACAAAAAGAACTTTTGTTCGTCATGCCCTCACGAAGTTTGTGACCTGTATGCTGAGCATTTCCGGGAAGTATTTTGTTCATGTACAAGCATGTCTAACATTCTTCTCCCACAAACATTCCCACCAAATATCATCTGTGAAATGTATTTAACTAGAGAGGAGATTGCCAAGGCCATCAAAGATCTCAATCTCCTCAACAAGGGTTCTGGTCCTGACTTGCTACCTCCTAGTTTCATACTCGAATGCATGGAGTCGCTTATCTTACCCGTGTATTTAATTTTCAACAAATCACTTTCTTGTGGGGTTCTCTCTTCCTTCTGGAAATCATCCCATTTGATGCCTATTTTTAAATGTGGTGATAGGTGGTCAATTGATAATTACAGAGGTATTGCAATACTATCAGCATTGCCTAAACTATTTGAAAAAATTGTCTGTGATAAGCTCACTACTCTAATAGAACCTCTTCTAAATAAACAACATGGTTTTAGAAAAGGCAGATCAACTTCTACCAACCTCGTGATTCTCGTCTCAGATGTTCTCTGTGGCATGGAAAAACGGCATCAAATTGATACCATCTACACAGACTTCAGCAAGGCCTTTGATCGTGTTGATCATGATATTCTTCGAATCAAACTACAGAAATCTGGTGTATCGGGTCTCTTATTAAACTGGTTAGACTCTTATCTTCGAAATAGGACGCAGTACGTTAAGTTTCAGGATATCCTATCCAAAAAATCGAAGTTTTATCAGGTGTACCACAAGGTAGTCACTTGAGGCCTCTTTTATTCAATATTTTCGTATCGGATCTTTCTGAAGTTTTAGCAGACATCCCTCACCTTTTTTATGCACATGATCTGAAAATGTACCACACAATTAAATCGAAATCAGACTCAGTTTTCCGTCAATCGAAACTGCTTTCTCTTGAGCAGTGGTGCAAACAAAATAATCTCGACATTAATGTCAGTAAATGTCGTTTTTAGTTTTTCCGCAAAACCAGTAATATAACGCCTCAATAATGTTACAATCAATAATGTTGACAATGTCATCGACCTCGGGGTTACTTTGGATAAAAAAGCTGCGTTTTAATTTACACTATGACAAAGTCTTAAGCAAGGCTAATAAGCAGCTTGGATTCATCAAAAGACGTGCGAAGGAATTCAAAAACCTATGGGTCACGAAGTCTTTATACATAGCTCTAGTTCGGCCATTGCTCTAATATGCATGTATTGTCTGGCACCCTACCTTTGATATCCATAGCGATAGGCCCGAATCGGTGCAGAATCAGTTCTTGCTATTTGCGTTGAGAGATCTGTATAATCCTTACGAATTTGATAATCTACCTTCATACAGATACAGGCTAAGTCTCTTAAATCTATCAAGTCTATCTTCGCGGAGGATAGTCATATGCTCCTGCTTTACTTTTGATGTTATTAGGGGCTTGATCAATGTTGTGTCCCTGTCCAATAAGATCACCTTCAACGAATCAGTAAGTCAGACGAGGCACACACGTTTACTGAATGAATACCGACACCACACAGTTTAAGCCAACAATGATTCAATCAATAGATGTTGCAAAATATTCAATAGCTTCTCAAAACACTATTCCCCAACCATTTCCCGACCTAGGTTTAAAACTGCTCTGACTAAGGTGCTCACGTCATGAATGCCCTTTCCAGTTCCCTACCAAAGATGGTTATATTTTTAAAATTCTTCCATTATTGTGTATTGTACAAATTTATATAATCGTTAAATATTAATTGTAAGTGTTTTTTTTTTTTGGTACGCCATGTTTGGTTGATATAAATAAATTCGATTGGCGTGAAACGTAGACGTGATGCTATTTTTTATATTATTCTTTTGCAGACACAACTTCCGCATTCGGATACCGTTGAATTTTTCCAACGTTTATCAACCGAAACATTATTCTTTGTATTTTATTATATGGAGGGTACCAAAGCGCAATATCTAGCGGCGAAAGCATTAAAAAAGCAAAGTTGGCGTTTTCATACAAAATACATGATGTGGTTTCAACGGCACGAAGAACCTAAAATTATAAACGACGACTACGAACAAGTAAGTTTTTTTTGAGTTTTTTTCGTAGCTCTTGAAATCATCTGATTGAACAATTGACCTGAATTTCGAAAATTAATTCCAAAAAATTCTAAAGTAATTTATTTTGATTTCAGGGTACATACATTTACTTCGATTACGAGAAATGGGGTCAGAGGAAAAAGGAAGGTTTTACTTTCGAATACAAGTACTTAGAAGACAAAGATCTAAATTGACTTGTGTATTAACGATCCAAACACACACACACAACAGCAAAAATGATTTTGATCTGGTCGACCGCTTGTTAGGTTGATCCAAGGATTTATCGTACAACATCAATAAAATCGTCTACAATGATGATAAGAACCGCAACATGATGAGAAAGTGATGAAATAGTTGATTTTGATTATGTTTACTCTCTTCTTTTTACTTTCTAAAATATGAAAAAAGAATGAAATGGAAAAAAATGAATGATAGAAAAAGAGGAAAAATAAAAATTGTAATTACATTTTAAAACAAAACTAATAACCGAGTACCAACGATTCCTTCCTTATTAAATGATAACCAGTAACTAGCCAAAAAAAATCCACCTTTCAGAGGAAACGATGAAGCAATCGTTTCGAATACGACCTATCATCGGTATAAAAACACTGGAAGCTCACTAGATCTCAGCAGCGAAAATTACATTCACAATTCTGGACTGCATTACACAAAATTGCCCGACTGGTGAAAATCTTTTTCGAAACGAAATCCCTTTTTCCACTTCTAAAATCTACAAACATCATGGAGAAACTATCAAAGTAGACGATAAATCTATACTCCCTCACTTTGTCCTCACATCAAGTACACTAATGATTGAATAAACAGGATCGATCAACCAGACACCAAACGCCAATCGCATGAATCATGGCAATTGCAATTTATGTAAAATCAACCAAGATCCAGTCAATAATGAGCTATCAATCATAGATCGTAGCGAATAATAGATTCTTTTTAAAAGAATCGTGCCTATAAAACAACATGAAACATCCATATTCAAGAATGCTAAAAATGTATGAAAGAAAAATGTGCTTGCCACATGAAATGTAAGATCATAAGTGGAAATTCTTTTTTAAGTACATGAGAAAAAATCTAAAAAAAATATATACATAAATAAAAAATTAAATCATTCATTTCTTTTTTATAATAAAATTTATTTAAAAATGATTATATTTACATTTTGATTTTTGTTTTGTTAGTCTAGTTATTTTTAATTTTAGTAGTAATTTATATTTTTCAGAACCCTACGATGTGTGAAAGGGTTGCACAGTTCTAAGCTCAAAATAGTTTCTTTCGTTAAAAATTTGCCACATCAATTTTGATTTTTCGTTGAGAAATTCTTTTTTTGAATGGGTTTGGTCTTTGTTTTCTAAACACTCAAACACCTAATTAATATAAAATCAAACTCTGGGTATCAGGAAGCCAGGACGTTTCTGTGGGATTTCGCTGAAACACCGTATTAAAAAAAATTCGTTGCAAACTTTTAAAATTCTTCAAGGCAGGACCATTTGACAGACTGCCACTATGGACCATGGCGGTGACCTTTAAGGGTTGTCTTCAACTTAGGAAACAAGAAGAAGTCTGCCGGGACCATGTCCAAAAACTGTGGGTCATTTTCAACACTCTTCAAGAGGTTTTCGCAAACAAGCACACGGTCTTGTTTCTGATCGTCCGACAAGACTTTCGGGATGAAATTGGTGCAGATTCTTATCGTCTGCAATCCTATCCTATATTGCTTGTAATCGTTCGAACACTTAACCACCGGTCTGAATTCAAAAGTCACGCGCACGTTTCACATTTTGCTCATTTCTGCTCGAGAATGAGCGTCCGGCGCAATTTGCGTCCACCACACTCCTTGAAGCACTTGTACCACCTCACAACGGCAGGTTTTGACAGGCTTTTTTTCCACTTGCTAAGTCATGGTCAACGACCCCATAGCCAATTTCCCTATTCTCTTACAGAATTTGATGGCATAATGCTGCTCGATTTGCGGGTGCTATTTTTCTTCGACCAAGGGTAAAATCACGAGAATGTAATGAACGATTTATTAAAGTAGTAATCAAAAATTATACTAGCAAACTAAATTTCACGCTTTCCATTGTCAAAAAGTATTCTTGCCTGTGTGTCTAGGATGCTTCAAACCAACACTAGTTACCTCCTTCAATTGTTAATCAAACATCTAACAACTCCCAAGCTATTTCTTCCCCACTATAGTTACTTTTCTTCCTTAGAACACGGGAAATGTTTAAAACTATTATCAGTTTGGATGTTAACGCTCGCTGACGTAAAACAACGTTCAAGTTTTCAGCTATCCTCGATGTTTCGTAGATAGAGACTGGACCTTGGTATTTTCCTTTACCAATCATAATCTAGTTAGAAGTCTTGTCCTCGTGAACTGTATTTTATTGGTATCCCATCCGGTCTATCCATGCATATCACGGATACCTATCCACAGATTCAGTAACATAAATGCTAATGAAACAATATACCCACTTTCCAACGACTAACCCTCCTCATTTGCCTGGAAATAACACGTATTACAAAAGTTACAAACTAACAAAAATCCAACAGCATTTGTTTTTCAAATTGGTTAGTTTATTCTTTTTAAAATAAACATTCATCAAGGCTTGAAGTATTAAAAACTTATACAGAACAGAATTTATCTTTAGTTTTTATGCTTTCACATAAAATATTAATTGGCAAGCATTATTTCAGGCTTGCCACTTAAATCCGCACAGAGTGTACTTAAGCCTCGGATTCAGTTTGGAGTTTCGCTAAGAAAGCCGCCTTGCGTTCGGCAACACGTTGTTTACGTTGCTCCAATGTCAACTTCTTAGCCGTCCACCTCTTCGTCACGGATCCGGTCTTCTTTTCAATCTTCTTGTAGGATGGATCACCTCGTATCGAGGCATGTGCTTTCTTGTAGACTTCTTCCAACTGCGAACAACAAAAGATTTTTGTCAGTTTCATGTAACCTAAAGTCTATTGCAGGAAAAATTCGAAACATCCTATTTGCTAGAACTTTATGGTCATAGACACCAAATAACTTTCATTTCACAATTGACGAAACATTTGCTAAACAATTTGTCTTGGGAAAATTGTAGTTTTTCAGGCAGTATTTCTTTTCTTGTACACTGCATGTGCAACAATAACAGGGTATCACTGACATTAATTCTCAATGACAACGAACACATGTCGCGCGTTCACTGTGGTCCATTTTCGGCACAGTAGTACTACATTTTATCGCACTACGGTAATTAAAAATGGACGTCAAAACAAATCGCCCAGCTCCATTCAAACACTTCACTCACTTCGTACTTATTCATTTCCTATCTGCGATACTTACATCATCGGCTCGGATTCCCAAATTGATGTATTTGCTGAACTGTCTTTTAAATGCCTCTTCATCTTCTTCTTCGAGGGTTCTCATATAATCAGCAACATGTTGACCAAAAATATGAGCACGATGGACATCAGCATTGAAACTCTTCGTTTCCGCCGAATAGCCGGGGAAACGTTTAACTGAATGCGGGATATTTAAGCCACCATCGACAGCGCCTTTCATAGCTCCGAATACACGGGCTCCAGTTGTGGTACGTGCCAAGCCAACGTCCAAGTAGCAACGGAATGCTCCGGGACCTTCAGCCGCAGGTTCGACATTGTATTCCTCGCCAGTGACTTCAGTGCAGCCGGCATAGAGCGAATCGAGTCCTAACTTCTGTAGGATACGCCGCGCAACAAGCAAGCCAGTGCAGTAGGCAGCAGCGTAATTTGTCAAACCAACCTACAATGTCCAATTCACAAACGTCATAACCTTATTCCAATATCCTAAGCCACTCATCACTTACCTTCACTCCATATTTTGGTAATTCGTGAGAGTAGGCGGCACACACAATGCGGTCTCCTTCAATCCTCGAATACGCAATCTGGCAAGTTATGTCCCTGTTGCTCAGACGTACAATAAGCCGATACTTCGGAGTATTGTACTTGTTCTTGTCTTGGAAGATCAGGCGTTTCCGGGCATAATAATCAGTTTTACCCTCACGTCGCCTCTTGAACTTGACTTGGTACCTCTTAAAGTACTGTTTGTTTTTGACAACTTTAACGAATCCCTGGAAGACAAAACCCGCGTTAAAAAAACTCCATTTCACAATTTCCACAACTGGTCGTGTAACATGCAATGAAACGTCATCGGCAAATTTTAATCATCAATTTTCACTGACATCCGACCACTTCTCTAGCCATATTCTAGCTCATCGACTCGTCAATTACTATGGGTACACGGACGAACGTTTATTTCAACAATTCCACTCACCATTTCGGGAAATTATAACGTGGAAAAGCACCGCGGCACAAACTAGCAACCGAGTTGACGCACGTCGGTGCAGAAAAGAAATTGTCAATGATGGAGGGGAAATTCCTCTGAGCGCGAAACACGAACAGTGCACGAAAATATGGCAGGCTCTCCTTGCGAGTATCGAAGTAATGTGGCAATGCCGCAATGGAGGCCGTTGCCTAGTGCTATCTCCGTGAATCTGAAATGCCCAACAGAAAATTGATTGAAATTGGTGCGATCAATTCGGATGTTGTACCATCTGGTGCGGTTTCAAGCTCGCAAATTCAAAAGGTTAATTGTGAACAGATAAATTTTCGTATTGAGCTGAGCAATGCAAAAACCAATTTACTGGTAGCGTATACAGCACGCGCTTAGTCCGCGGACTATACACCATATTCCACCTGAACTATTTAGTCCACCGGGTGTAAACACTCAGTACCCAACCCAAGCGATTTCAAGCGACCTGACCTAAAATAGGTCGTGGACTAAAAGGCACTTTCTGACATACGCAAACACGAGTGAACATAAGTTCCCATACAGTGCATAAGCGAACGTATGTCAAGTCGTATCTCAACACCACTTTACGTACGGACAGCTCATGGCAAAAATTGAGCAAAAGGTTGCTTATTGAGCATGCCACTCTTCTGGCTGTTCGGAAAAATATGTTTGGGTGCAACATATGCTTTGCGTGGTTTACCTCGGTGCATATGCGTACGTACGTCTGCAGACTCATCACTGGTTGGACCTAGATAAGTAATATTTCGACTCTCGTTATTGCCCGAATTATCGAAAAATGACAGTATACACAGCTGTTTTACGTCACAGGCGTCACAGTGACAATCAGCCTGACATTTCATATATCGTTCTCCTCAGTTCTCCTCGTCCAACTTTCTTTCACTTTCGTACGCACGTCTACCGTCTGCCAATTGACGCTTGCTCCAGGTTGTACGTTTTCGTTTGTGATAAATACATTTTAAGTTAAACTGAGTGAAATGAGCACTTAATCTGGACCGTTTGGATAGAGTTAAGCGCGAGATCATTGCCATGGGTCAAGACCAAAGTAAATTAAATGGTCTAAGGGTCGATGAAAAGGCTGTAGAAGTTACGGATTTTTGGTCACTCTATAATGCGGAAGTACCAAATGAGGACAGTCCCACACTTTTGTCAATCTTCAAGGGAGAGCCATTAGTTAACGGCCAATTGTGGGTCATTCAAGGACCATTGGATCGAACTATTAAGGTTGTAAAACAACACTAAACAAAAAAATTCGTCGAATTAGATTTGAGTTTTACAGAATTTGATGATCTATAGACATCCGTCGATATTGAAGTACGTAACGTCATGGGAGCGTGGCTCACAAAAGCACTTGGCTACGGAACGATGTCGACCACTTTCACTGGTCATCCAAACTCAGAGTGACATACAAATATGCTTAGGTCTGCGAAATGTATTATGTAGTTTGATATTTCTCGTGGAACAGGTATGTAGTACTTAAAACTGCAATTTAGAAAGTAGTATACATAGTTGTAAATTTCTGCAAGTGAACTGAGTATTTCTTGGCAGAAATGGCCGCTTCTTTTGATTGAAACCACATATAGAAAAGCAGTATAACGCATAGTAAACAAAGGTCTTATCTTATAATATTTCAGGCCAAAGCTCGTCACCTGAACGTGTGCACATCATCAATCTACGTGAATTCCGAAGGCGAGTGGCGACTAGGGGGATTTGAATACGTTTGGAAGAGCAAAGATTTAAGCAAAGGCCTTTTGGAACAGTCTAAACCATACCGTTACAATAAAGCAATCGATCCAAGTGAGTCCAGATCAGACGGACAATACCTTGAACAATATTCCTTGGCTGTTTTATGCGAAGATATTCTTCGTAATAGTAAAAATGTTAATACACCATACGTAGCTGAATTCCGAGACTACTGTGCTACTCATCTAAAGCATCAAAATGTTGCCATGCGGCCAAAACTATCAGCAATCCTTCTGCATCCATATTTCAATCACGAATTCGTGCTAATTCATTCATTCCTTATGGAGCTACCGCTTAAAAATTTGCAGGAAAAACAAGACTTTTTCACAGGGCTTATAGATCGACTACGCTATTTCGATGAAGAAGTTGTGGCATCACAAGTTGGTGGACTATTGTTATCGCGGATGGTTTTACTCGATCCAACAGCCCAACTGTGCGTAACACCGTACGTTCTGAAAATCAAAAACGACATATCGTCTGCCCTGTTTTCTGGGCCCGCATTTACAAAATACATCATTCCGAAAATTAAACAGATCTTTTGTGTTCGAGATGCACAGATACGTCTAATCCTCTTGGAATATTTCAATGAGTACATGCGTCTGATAACTAAAGAAGAACTGCAAGAGCAAATCCTCCCGAATCTTTTGCTGGGAATAAAAGACACAAACGACATTCTAGTAGCAAAAACACTGCGATGCCTAGCTGATTTGGTTCCAATTTTAGGATCTGCCATTGTCATTGGCGGCAATCGTGGGCGTCTTTTTGCAGATGGAAGGCCCCAAGGTCCACCAGATTCTGCGAAGCATTGGGTTGAGCCCAGATCTATTACACCAGTCATGGCATCCGGTGAGCATATGGTTTCAGCAAGTCCCCTCCCGGACAATGTGGATATTAGTGGAAGCTATGTGTCAGTTGGAGATACAGATAATCTTCTAATGCCTGAACGTCTGAGTCCGGATGGTGGAGAAGATGTGCAAGGAGCAACGGATGGGGAATTAGAAGAAGATGCTTGGAGCGATTGGGAAAATGATGAGACACATGTTGCTGCAGATGGAGAAAATGAAGCAGCGGAGGACGAAAATACGGGTATAGTGACAGCTGGTGGCGATACACAGCCCGTGACGAATGTAAGCACTCGAGACCCAGCCAGTCCAACAAAAACGTCGCCTAGTCGAAGCAACATAAACAGTAAATCAAAACCCACAACTGCAACGGCAGTTGATTTCGATGACATAAATGAACTAGATATTAAAAGTAAGCGATTTATAAAATCACCAGTTGATGAAATCGATTTCTTCAAAGATATGGAACCTGTTATACAAACTGCTTCTGTAACGGTGACGACAATGCCTTTAGTAGAAGTTGATCATAGAATAGAAGACGTCGACATCAACAAATTGAACATCTCGACCCAAGAAAATGGCAATGAGAGTAGTAAAAAGACGATCGAAGATAATGTAGTTATTGATACAAGTCGTTTTCAAATTAAGGTAGCCGATAATGAATGTGAAGCTGGATGGGACGACGAAATCAATGACTGGGGTGATGATTAAGATAATATTTGAATGTAATGATTTTGCGCTTTGTATAAAAAGGGCTATGCTTCAGCGGAGAATATATTGTTTTAAAGAAATTTTCGACCTGTATTTTATATTTACGAAAGGATTTATAGTTGTTTACATTAAATTAAATATTCGGTTTGCGTTAAATCTGAGGTAAAATACTGTGTATATTTCTTATTATGTATGTACAGTGGCGAATATTTATTTTCATATTTTTTATTTTTTATTAATTATTGTCTAAACCAACAGATACAAATCCAATTAGTGATTAGACCAAGAATAAACTTATATATATCAAAGGAAAAACACAAGAAAAGAATGAAAATAAGATAATAAGAATAAAACTTCAAAAACAAAAGAACAAAACAAGAAAAAAAAGACAATAAATTCAAATTAAACAGAATATATAAAAGGCGGTAAATAAAAAAAAATTAAATTTGAATCTCAGCAATTTAATTTATTCCGTAAGAAAAAACGCTTGTTCTTAATTTTTCTTTCAAAGTTCGTAACGAAGGCGGAAGTGGACATTTCAGTTCAAGCAATTATGTTGTCTAGGCAAGCGCAAAAGTGGAGAGTAAAAATATGTATGAGTACAAGCAAAGGGTACGTTGAGGGTACATGAAGTCCTGGTGAAACGTACCGGACCATGAACAGAAAACTGCGCACTGTGGTTATATGTAACAGAACCATTAATAATTTTGTACAGGTGACATTCGTCCCCTGTACATCCGGTAGGGATTTCAAGGATGGAAAGACGCATACTATACACACAGTAGGGAATGTGGAACTTAATGAGTAACGAGCGAGTAAATCTGCGTTGCACAGACTCAACAGCATCAATTAGGAAACGAAAATGAGGACACCAAATTTGACAACAATATTCGAGGACACTACGCACGAAGGAGATGTACAGGCATACACACGAGGATATATCAGTGAAAGGTCTGGACGCTCCAAGAATGAAGCCGCACAAACGCGAGGCCTTGGAAGTGACACGCAAAATGTGGACATCAAGTTTTAGTTTAGTGTCAAATACAACACCAAGGTCCATGAAATTATCAATAGGACTGAGGAAAGAACGAAGGATGGAATAGGAAAACATGATGTGGGATAATTCACATATAAAGGATATCTGAAAGCATTTAGTAACATTAAGGTTAATACCATTGACAGAGCACCAGTTGCCCAGAGCAGACCAGTCATTCTGCAGCTGGGAGCAGTCATCTACTGATCGTCAGCGCACGAAAGACACGGGGAGTTGAAGTGGGAAGGAAGATCATTTATAAACAGGAGGAAAAGGATAGGATAGAAGGGATAGAAGGGGGAAGAAGAAGATAGAAGTAGGATAGAAGGGGGAAGAAGAACAAGAGTGAACAGTTACAAAACAAGCAAGATCGCGAAGATAGAGGAAAACCAGCAACGGAGCTGACCCGAAACATTGAAAACATCGAGCTTTGAGAGGACGATTTCATGGTTCCTAGAATCAAAAGCCTTGGCAAAGTCTGTATATAATACATCCACTTGCTTACTTACCACTGGTCGAGGGTGGAGGCAATAGTACTGGTGAACGAAAGTAAGCTGGAAACTGCTGAGTTACCTTTGACGAAACCATGTTGCTCAGAAGCGAGAAGAGGTTAAATTATAGGATATATTCTATTGTAAACAACTCTTTCGAGAAGCTTACTGAAGCAAGATAGAAGTGATATGAGGCGATAATTGGAGACGCAGGACGTGGCAGGAAACAAGATCAGACAAAAAAGCATAGAACACATGAAGGCCATCATCAACATTTAGACGTCTGAAAAAAGTAAACCAGCTAACAGTAATTACATGGAAGCGAACTCCGCTTTAGCAAAGTTATAACGCAACACAGATGTATTTCTATTCATGGGAAATGAGGTGAAGTAAAGCTCTATAACAAGAGGCGGATGGTGAGGATCAGGACTGACATAAGGTGACAGAGCAGCACTTAAACAAACAGACGACAAAGGAGAATTAGCAAGAATAAAATCAATTATTCTGTTATTAGCATTTGGCACATTGTTCAACTGAGAAAAAGAGCAGGGAAAGTAAAAAGAGGATGTTTCTAAGGAAATATTGCTCGTTGATAAAATTTCAGTGAAGTTTGTATCCCAGATTAAGCTGGGAATATTAAGACTACCACATAAAAGACAAGAGGGGTAGAGGGTGTTAAGAAACGAAGGAATCTCCGTAAAAAACGCTCATAAACTACCATAGGATTATTACATGGCATATATATCGAGGATACAAGTAATTCAGTAGATGGAGTAACGGATTTACAGAGAAGGATACATTCAGCAGGCGGAGAAGGCATGAAGTCGGTACAGGAGGTCACGCTAAGTGTATTCCGAACAGGTACTAAAACACAACCACCGTCAGATATACCAGTGATTGAACGATCACGATCTTTGCGGAAGTCATTGAAGAGAGGTAAAATTTCGTTATTGAATATATCCTCAGTCAGCCAGGTCAGCCAGGCAAATAATGTCGTCAAACGCGATAGTTGAAGAAATTTCAAGTTCATTAGTTTTGGTCCGTACCCAATCATTTATTTTGTACAAAGGTCCCACCCAATACTATGACATGCAACCCCATATCATCAAACTCCTACTGCCGTGCTTCAATGTTCTCTTAACACATTTAGAATCAAATTCTTTGTTAGCATGCCTGTAGACTTTTTTTCATCAAACTAGAGGATATATTTCCATTGATCAACTGTTTATTTCTCACGTTTTCTTACAAATTCCAATTGTTTTCGGCGATTCTTACCCGAGATTAACGGAACCTTACGGGCTGATCTTCCAAACAGTCCATCTTGACACAATCTGCGTTGAACTGTTCGAGGGCTGAGTTTTACTCCTGCTTGATGAAGTAATTGTTGAATATTAGTATGGGTCCTTTTTGGTTAAATTAATAATATATTTGTCAATGCGGGGAGATGTTTTTTTCAATCTACATTTCCTTTTGACGTTGCTTACTACGTCATACTTACGCTTATTTGCATTGTACACCACCTTCCTGGAGCATTTTACACTTTCCTTTCTTTTCACTGCATCGATTATAGTTTTTCGGAAGTAACTTTTTTATTTCCTTGCCACGATACTGTTATATTATACAAAATATACCTGAAACTACTTCCTAAAACTAAAAAGTGTTCATTACTAAAAGGGCCATTGGAACGATTTCATTACTAAGAGTAATACAAACCAAGTTTCCCGATTATGGTCAATTTCCAAACCTTTCTCGAATATAAAATAGCAAACATCTTTTTATACGAAATTATTCAATTTTTATTCAACTTGTTTTTACCAACATATTTGATATAAATTCGCATTACAAAGCATTATGTGGATTTTTCAAATTGATATCGAACATTATCTATGCATTATATAACTGCCGTTTATACAGTTTATCAGCCATTCTGGGGATAATTTTTTTTTTAATGATTATTACCTTTAGATCACTGCAATGTGAAAGCTAAGCATGCCATAATATTGCTAGGGGTCCTTCCGAATAAATTATTCTTACTGAGATTACTTCCACCTTGATGTTTATTGTATAGTGTAAATTTTGATCGTGCAACTAACATATGAACTAATATAGCCGATCGCAGACTGTGAACAAACCATAGTTTATTTTTTAGAAAAACTCCTTAGTCTTTGTGCATATTTGCATGGTTTTTAATCTTGGATCTGTTAAGATTTGCTTTTCTGGATTCATTGCAAAAATGTGCTAAGATTTCTTCTAATTGTGTTTGGAGCAATTTGAGTCTTTCCATTTTGCATGCAAATGGACTTTTCGTGCTGGCAATGTAATTGGAAGTCTATTCCTTCGTACTTTATCTCACCAATGACTGGGTGACATATTGGCAGCAAGTAATACTTTTCAAAAGAAAAGAAGCTCAGTTTAACTCTTACGTATTTTGGGGCGAATAATCATGATTTAGTATCAGTGAAATTGTTTCATCATGCTTTCTCCAAACACTACAGTTAAAACATTAAACTGCAGGCAAATAATCACTAAAAATTAGTAAGGTATTTCCTACTAAGTCAAAAATTAATATTATAATTTAGCCTGAAAGAGTTTTGGTGTAGAATCAATTCGAATTCTAATACGATGTTTTAATTTAGATCGCATTAAGCTCGTTTTTCTGATGTAATAATCTACATACAATAGCTTTTATGCAGAATGCAATTTTATGTTTTGTACCCAGTTTCTCCAAAATCCAAAAATTCACAAATAATGTACACATTTGTAATAGAAAATTGATTTGACCCGAGAAACTTGATTATTTGTGATGTGTATACCTAGAGAGTGGGACGCGAAGTAATAAAATAACTATGCATCTTTGGTGTAATTGTTCTTTCTAAAATATATTTGAATATCTTACACAATCGACGAACAGTACTTCTCTCTAATATAAATTGTACCCGGGTTGAATTTATCTTATGAAAGTACCCATTGAATATGTTTTTTTTTCTAGGAGGAAATTTTCTTCTGATCTACTTAAAAGAATATGCAAGCAATTACAAAAGTGGCGAAAAACACCAATGATGATTTTATCATGGCTACTTATTGCTGGTGTTTTTTTTAACTTCAATTTCTTCAAAAATCATTTGTTTTGTATTTAAAAAATACCTTCAGAAATAAATGTCGTCTTCTCTCAAAATTATGTTGAATGCAGAAATGATAGCCAAGCAGAAAAAATTCATAAAATCGATCACTTTTTAACTTCACCTAGACTGAAAAGTATAATACAATGTAATAGACTGAAAACTAGTTACCGGAAGTGACAGCTTTTGTCGATTAAAAGAAAAATTATTTAAGAATCTCGTTGTCTTTTATTTAAATATTGTATTTAGTTTCTCTATCATGCTATTTAAATCCACTATTATAAAACCTATTCATAAAATGTCTATTTTGCACACTGTACATTCTAAAAAAAAATCCATAGTTCTATTCATATTTTTACTTAGCGGGCTTGCTTTTGCTCCTGATTCTGTCTCGTTTGCAAATAAATAATATATTTAAGGTAAAATTCAATTTAAAAAATGATATAAAAAATATCAATAATATCTTCGTCGTATTTTCACTTCTGAAAATCACTTATACACTATGCATAATTCATGTTTTTGATTTCGTTTTTCTCGACGTATTTCCTCTCGTTTTTCTAAAATACATAAGATATCTAAAACTTGCATTAAAACGGAGCAACAACAAAAGCTATTTATAAGCTAGGTATATTATTTGCTTTAATTAAGAGAAAGTTATAATATCATCCACAGCTAAATAAAATGGTAAATGTATGTATGTTCTATTACTATTATTATAATAATAATCGCAAATGATGACTATCATTCACCAGCAAAAGTAATATGTAATTAAATACGAAAAATAAATTATTTAAGGATACAATGAGTTTAAAAAATAAACATGCTACATATAATAGTAAAATTAATTTCAAAGAAACAATGTAACTATCGTTCGATTTAGTTATCAATAAAATATTCTCAAAATTGCAACAAACTTTCCATCTTTTCAGACAAATTTCCAATGCTATGAAGAATATATCGAATAAAATGTGATATAATCAAATAATTAAAAAAATATCTTATATTATTTAGATTATCCGATAAATTGCGCATAACCAAAACTTATATTAAAGACTCGGTCATGCAATCACACAATATATAAAGTTATAATAGTTGTTTTTAAATAAGAAGAAAATATATATAACACGGAAAATCGACTCAATGAGCAATTAATTCAAAAATAAATTGGATGGTACATATACTGTCTTGCATTCTCTTGGTGTGATATCTTATAATTTATATACGCCTCTTTAAGGGTTATGTTTTTTTTTGTTTGTTTGTTGTATGCTAATATTTTTTATAGCATAATATAATAGTTTTTCGTTACTCAGCTATAGTCTTCGGTTTCACCAAGTGTCCAATAATGATCGAGAATATCTTCACTTGTGAATCGTACGTCTGGATCGGATTGTAACATATTTGATATGAGATCGCGTACACCTTCACCGATATCAGTCCAGTAGGGTTCCGGAAATTCATACACACCCGACAGAATAGCATCGAAGAGTGGTTCTTGTTGATTGTCCAGCGAAACAAATGGCGGAAATCCACACAGTAAAATGTAGAGTATGATGCCAGCTGCCCATACGTCGATCTATTTTGATACAAATGAATAGATTTTAAAATTGATGTCATTTCGGTTTGCTCAATTATTTATTTCACGAAAATTTTAGAAAATTCGTTCAAACGTTTACAAAAAACGTGTAAGCTATGTATATTTTTTTACAATGATTTGAAATTAGATTTGTGATGAGTAATTTAGAATCGCTTATTGAAAAAGAATTCAGAAAAGTTGAAACAAATAAAATTGGTGATAACAAATGAATGCCGACAATTCGTAGTCTGTAGCAGTGAATGTAGTTTAAAAGTTTCGATGAAGCTATAATAACTTTAAATGACATAGACTCAAAATTTGACATTATTGTTTTGACTGAAGCTTGGTTTCTGAATGATAACTGCTGAAATATAAGGCTAATAATCAAGCCAAACTGTTAGAAACATTGAATGTGATGGTATTGTATACTAAAATTACATATAGCATATATTCAAAATATATATAGGTCAATATCATTGTTTTCGATATTGATAATGCTTACTACTTGCACGTTCCTATTATTCCCTATCATATGAATTTATTGAACTAAAAAATCAAAATTCGGATCAAAATTCAAATTCAAATCATAAATGGATGCTCAATAAGTCAAAACTTTTTCTCGACTCTAAACAGCTCGTCTATAAGTCTGTTCTGAAGCCAATCTGGACCTATCCTATGGCATACATTTCTGGAGAGCAGATCACTCATTATCACCTAGCGAACCAAATTAAAAATACTCAGATCTACAGATCTACCACAGACAGATGGATTGCGAAATTGAATAAATCACAAACTACTGAACATTTTTCAGGTTTTTTTTCCTCTATTTTATAACAATGGAAATTTAAAATTACAAAGCTTTAAATAGTGTATCGCTCAAATGTGCTCCTTTCCCCGTATACACTGTAACAGCCTTTTTCTGAAGTTTTCGTGCACTCTTTGAAGCAGTCTGACAGGAATTTCTGCGATATTGATCCAGATATTGTTCTTGAGGGCTTCCAAGGTCCTAGAGCGGTCATTGTAGACTTTAAATTTGAAATTTACCCACAGGAAAAAATTGCAAGGAGCCAAATCAGGAGAGCGCGCTGGCCAGTTCAAATCTCCTCTTAAAGAGATGAGGCGTCCGGGGAACCTTGTTCTCAAAAAGTCCATGACCATCCTTGCTGTGTGGGCTGCGGCTCCATCCTACTGAAAAGATACTTCTTCCAGTTCAAACTCCAGTTCAGGCAAGAAAAAATCCTGGATCATGGTTATGCAACAAGCTGAGTTGACCAAAACGGCTCGGTTGTCTTCTTCAAAAAAGTAAGTGCCGATGATCCCATTTCTTGAAAGGGCACACCATACTGAAAGCCTGTCGGAGTGCAGAGGCCTCTGGTGGAGCTCATTCATCCAAGAAACAATTCAATTTCGATGGGGAACACGGCCGCGGGGGGCAATATCGAACCTCAAACGAAAGGCACGCTGTACGCGGATGATTCAATGGGCTTTTTCAAAATAGGCTTTTACACAAAACGTACGCTGTTGCACAGACCACTCCAGGCTGGCGACTGAGTGGGGACACAACACAAACCTCCCATCCTCCTAACTCGCCACGCCCACTCCCCACCATCCAAGTATGCTACAAGAAGAATGCCCCCACTCTCAAATCCATCTGTTTGTGGCGCTCCACTCTGTATTACACAGCTCAACAAAATTAATTTTTTTTGTTACGCTGGATGTCTCTGCGGATTTCTATAATTTTAAGTACACAGTTTACGAATATATTCATGAAAGTACTGAATTGGCTCTGGTTTTTATGATATTGATGTGTACATAATATTCAAAATAATAAACAATTTACTCGGCTCCTCGCAACACGAGTTATTAAGAAGCGTTTGGTTCCTGGTTACATTACATTACGTGATTGAGCCAGTGACCTTTGAACTTTGCGAATTCGCCAAAAAATTCATTCATTCATTAAAAAGATTAGAGGATGCACGACGCGCATTTCGATAAGTCACAAATCTAAGGTTTGATTTGAATATGTACTATTTTTTCGTCCCCAGAAATATGAGTTCATCGCGAAGAAAATGCATATATAGCCCTGATGTATTTTGCTACATTTGTGATGTTTATAAAACAACGAAACAGACACGAAAAATCACAGAAAGAAGTTTATACTGTTTATTTCGGACTACATATTGAAAAGCAAAATAAATCATGGGTGCCGCATAAAGTTTGTAAATCGTGTGTTGAATCTTTACGTTTGTGGAAGAAAGGAGAGAGCCCCAGGTTAGATTTTGGTATCCCTATGATCTGGATGGAGCCCAAGAATAATTTCGATGATTGCTATTTTTGTATAGTAGACATCAAAAGTTTTAATCGAAATAAAATGTAGAAATATCCAGCTTTGCAGTCTACAAAATGTCTTGTCTTGCACAATGAAGATTTTCCTCGACCTATATATGCCTCAAAAGTAGTTTGTATGCCCTCAGAATCTATGGTGTTACCAAACTCACAGCATTCAATCCAATATACTAGTGGAAGTAAATAAGAAGCTGAAACATCAGCACCGCAGTTGATTTTTCAAAATGAGCTCAGTGATAAAATACGAGACTTAAATTTATCAAAACAAGCAGAACTTCTTGCTTCAAGACTGAAAGAAATGAATTTATTAGAACCAAATGTAACAATTACAGCATACAGAACAAGAGAAAGTGTTTTCAATTTTACCTTTAGTTCCTAGTGAAAATGAAGAACTTGTCTACTGTAATAATATTGCTCAGTTAATTCTAGATATGGAGTTAAAACAATACAAATTTACTGATTCATTGATAGCTGCAAAAAGAGTTTAAAATGCGTTCTATAGCACAATCGAAATCAGTTTGCATCAATCCCAATTGCCCTTTCATCAAAACTCAAAGAAGAATACCAAAATATTGGATTGGTTCTACAAAAAAAAAATTACTACGAATATCAACGGCCGGTTTTTGTTGTTCTTGGAAATGGTAAACTTTTTACTTGGTCAGCAAAGTGGATAACCTGAAATACCCCTGTTTTATTTGTATGTGGGACAGTAGAGCAAAGCAAATTCACTAGGAACAAGATCTGTGGCCTTTGACAGAAACTTTAATTGTTGGTAACGCTAAGTTAATAAATGAGTCTTTGTTAAGTAGAAAAAAAATCATACTTCCTGCACTCCATATCAAGTTAGGTATGATGAAACGGTTCGTCAATGCGCTGGACAAGAACGGAGAAGGCTTTAAATATATTTGTCAAACATTTCCTAAGTATGGAGAAGTTGAAAGCTGGAATATTCGATGGCCCTCAAATACGGACATTTATAAAAGACACAAGCCTCATAAAAGTTATGACTAATTCTGAAAGTGAAGCTTGGAGGGGTTTTGTGTTGGTTGTAGACATTTTTTGGGTAACTATAAAGCACCAAATTACGAAGAATTGTGCAAAAGATACTGGCGAACTTCAAGATTTTAGTAGCAAATATGAGCATAAAGCTACACTTTCTTCAAAGTCATCTGGATAGATTTCCTGATTAGCTGAGAAAAACGCTTCCACCAAGACTCCAAAGTAATGGAGGAAAGATATCAGGGTAGGCGGGATCATCACATGATGGCAGACTACTGCTGGTCATTACAGAGCGATTGTCCGAAAAAAAATTACAAATAAAAAGTGTTTCTCTGAAGTATAACATAATTTTTGCTAATTTTTTTCTCTTTTTACTTCTGTGTATATTATCAAATTACTAAAACAAAACATTAAGCAAGATTTTTCAATAAAAAATTGATTTTATAGAATGTAATTGTTTTATTTTCTCAGTTTTTCTGCTATTTATAGTTTAATAAGAAAATTAAGATTAGAAAATAACCAAAGCCAATATGCCAAAAGCATTCAGTTTCATAAATTGTTGGTGCAAATTTACTCAAAATTATTACTAAATCAAGGGCAACAAGACCACTGTTGACAAGTGGTGCTTCCGTAACGCAAATCTTCACGAGGAACGAAACAATTTTAGTGGAAATTAAGAACCGCAGTGCGAAATATATTGCAGCCTTTGCTCTTCATCCCAACAAGTTGGCCACATGAATACTAATCCATTGTAAATTTGAAAGTGAAAATTGAGAGGAACTGACCCATTAGACCTTCAATCTTCAACGTAGAAGAAAGAACTTTGTGTAGTCATTTGCTTCGGTTTTCAATATGTTTCACGTTATGGGTATTGTAACTCTAGAACTGTGGAGGGTGCACATCATTTGTTCTAATATGTTAGATTCTCCAACTAACTCAAGCTTCTTAGACGAAGCTAACCGTTAGTAAATTTAATTTATAATAATCAAATAAAAGTGTTTGCCCGTTTTCCTTTACATATCCAACATCATTACAATCAAATTTTTCATTCAGCTAAGTCTACAGATTAATACAATTGTTTAGGATTGCCAGAGCTGAAGCTCAATTAAAGGACCTACCAGATATATTTTGCGAAATTTGTAGTAAATTTAATGAATGGTTGAATAAAGGTAGGTAGGTATGTAGATTGAAGTGGCTGCCGATCGACAGAGGCCTGCCGACAGACACACCTAGGCATAGCAGAGACCCACTGCGCTGCCACAAATTAAAATTAATTTAATCAGGAAACCATCTGCTTCCTTTGACGAACCGCACTATCCTCTTTAATTGACCAGGGACAGCTCGGTCAGATTTGAGAAAAAAGGTGCACTAAGAGCCGCCACTATTCTCCTTACTAAAGCCGGGCACTGCCACATGGGATGTAGGACAGCTTCCTCCTCGTCTTCAGAGCCACAACTCCCACAGAAGTCGTTGAACCCTGCGCCCAATCGTTGCGCATGCCGCCCTATGAGGCAATGGACCGTAAGTACGCCTGCAGTGCAACGCAGAGCGCTTCGAGTTAAGCCTGATAGCTGCCTGGTGCGATGCGCATCCATGGATACCCAGAACTGCCTTTTTATCGCACAGGTAGCAAGGCACCAAGGCTAGCTAGATCATCGGCCTCACAGTTGCCCTGAAACCCCTTATGTCCAGGTATCCAAATTAATTGAACAGCCTAATGTCTCGATGTATCCCTTAGAGATGCATGCCAATCATGGACACTCTAGAAGGACCAGCAAGGGACTTAATAGCAAGCAGCTTGGCTATCTATGAAAATACGAACATTGAAACCGAATATTCGATTACACAGTAGCCAATCAATTGCCTGAAAAATAGCCGCAACCTCCGCCTGAAAGACACTAAAGTGGTCTGGTAAACGAATGGACAGCTTGAGATTCAGCTCATCTGAGTATACACCACTCCCGACTCTATTGTTTAGCTTTGAGCCATCGGTGTACACAGATACACTCACTTTCGAGGATGACACCATCCCACCGTTCATCTCTACCACGAATGAGAGTTGTGAACTTCAAATCTAGTAGGAAGTGCGATGTAGCGATGTAGTCAACGCCCGCTGGAGCGGGAACCTCCTCGGTCAAAATCCTCGCATGGCCGAACTCTACAATTCCAAGCTGAGATACAATTTAGCCTCATAGTAGCAACATTAGCTTTGTGTATGATCAGTAGATTGGTTGGTAGTCAATGAAGCAACACGAAAAGTGACTTAGTAGAGGTGGAGTGGAGCGCTCCAGTTGCCAGTAATGCAGCCATCCTCCGCACTTTTCAAGCTGCCGTTTGTAGGTAGCCTTAAGAACAGCCTGCTACCCCAAACAATAGAATTGGCTCAGCCACAGCGGTATAAAACCAATTCCCAATTCGCCACTATGGCTCTTTTATAGCAGTAAAGTGCATTGGAAGCATTCCGCATTCTTTCTGCTATATTGGTTGAATAAAACAATCTAATTTAAATCAATAACTTGGAGATGCTTCTATCTTAAGAAAACATATATCCATGCAGCATCTACATTTCCAATGTCAATTAGACTTTACATAAATTTCACCAAAAATGAACATACCTTCAATCCGTATCCTGTTTCCATAAGAATTTCCGGTGCAACATAAGTAGGTGTACCACACACGGCAAATAATGGTTCGGTCACTTCACATGCCAATCCGAAATCAGCAAGTTTCAGCATTGTAACATTTCCTTTCTCATCAAGCTCGACCTGGATATGAGAATTTAGTGACACTTATAGTTTCAAGAATTCCCACTTCATTTATCAAAATCACTTACAAGTAAATTTTCTGGTTTAATGTCGCGGTGCACAATGCTCATGGAATGCAAATAGGCCATGGCAGAAGCTAAGTGTCCTATCATTACTCTGGATTGATCTTCTGAGAATCTTGTTACACGTGTAATCGCGTCAAATAAATCACCACCTGTAGAAAGTTTATCTAGTAGTAAGAGATCATATCTGCGTAAAAAACTACAAACTCACCACTAATATACTCGAGTACCAAGTACATATTGTTCTGCTGGTCGACATCCAGAATCAATGAAATGATATGACGATGTTTCAATTTCTTCATGACACGTACTTCTGCGTCGATGTAGTGCTCTTTGCCCTTACACTTTGACTTATCGATAATTTTCAATGCGTACATATCATTCGTCTTCTTATCTTTAACATTCAAAACAATCGCGAAGTTACCATCGCCTATAATCTGTCCTAGCGAGTATCGTTCACGTATAATATTAGGAAGATCTTGCGGTTCGATTCCAGTCTCATTAAGTGTCTCCTCGACACAGTCATAAGTAACATTATGTACATTTTTATTTTTAATCGGCATTTTTGGTTTAGGGCCTGTACAGGTTGCACCATTCCGCAGTGTTTTTCGTGTTTGCTTGATTACTTTACTTTCTTCTAATTCTAATTTGAAATCGTCGGGGCTAACACGTTCCGTGCCGTAGGCAAAGAATACATCTTCTTGACCGAAAAAATCGGCCAATTGAAGACATGGTGCGCCGGATAGTGCAAAAACTTTGCGAACACAGCCTGTATCGAGTTTGACGCATTGCGTTATTGCCTGCAGTACATGATCATAGCTTGGACTATTCCTTTTGTTAAGCAGCAGTCGCATAACCTGAAATTGAATCAAGCAGACAAGTTTGAATTAGTTTACTTCATTTCACTTCATAAAAAAATTCAAATACAAACAGTAAATAATCTCACCTTTCTGGGTTTGGTACCATTTCGAATTAGTGTTACGATTCGCGGATGAACAACACTATCACGTTCACTTAGCCTTAATATCGGACTACCGTTTGTACCATTCTTAAGCGGCGATGCTGGGCGAAAAATTCGCGACAGACGATTATTCGTCTTATTCGAGTTGTTTGACTGTTGAACATTGTATTCAATCTTCTTGAAATTTTCATTGTTACAGGAGCATATGTAGTTCTGTCCGTCCTCTAGTTCATCTAGATTGGAGACCTGCAATAAAAAAACATTTCAAAACATCATAATGCAAATTTGACAGATAATTGAATTTTCAAAAATAATTCACTACACTGTATATTAATACCTTTTTCCCGCTAATCGTATAAATGTTTCGCACAGCACCAGGTATTTTCACACTTTCTTCTAAAAGTCTTGTTAAATCCTCCGCTAAGCTTTCGAATGATCTGTAAAGAAAATGAAGATACAGATGAGATAGGTACGCTGTTATTGTACATCGGTTGAAAGAGAAAGTCTATTCGGATTAGCTGGCTTCAATATATTTTTGGTTGAATGATTTTTGATTGATTAACCAAAATTGTTTTGTAATGTTTAATAGCTTTCATCATTTTTTCCTGTGCAATACACGAAGCGGGCAATGTAAAGCGGAAATGCAAAATTTAACGGTTTGTGGAAAATGACGCAAAATACAAGCAATGGAAGATTTCGGGTGTTCAGTCGTGGGAAACGATTCGGTTTCATTTTCTAGTGGTTTTGTGGTAATTGCTGGTTTAATTTCGATTACATGATTGTGAAATTGTGAGATCGAAACTAAGCTATGAGTATCAGATCAATTTCCGTAACAAGAGAAAGTGATAGAACAGATTGATTTCATGTGGAAAAAAATTTCATCAAGAGATAGATGTCTGATTGTCTTGTCAAACAGTGATTTAAGACTCATTTTATGCCATTTTAAAATTGTTTGATTTGAAGTGACTAATTTAATGATTTTTTGGAATACTATAATTGCAGCGATTAAAATTAAAAGCTGTTCGAAGCCCGACATTTATAGTTAATTACGTTGATTTTATTTACGCAACTAGTATATGTGGTGGCCTAGATAATCCCTGTATATTGGATTTTACTGGTCATGGTTGTCCAGTTCCTGACCAATATTTTATTTTATTTATCATCAAGCAAGTTTGTAACTAAGATAAGAAAAAAAAGATAAAAACCCGAATCTTGACTTGACAAGAGCTTTAGATGTCTGAGAAACCATAGAAACAAAATTTACAAATTAATTAAAAGTAAAGTCTACGTTTTTCACTGTATTGAAGAAGATTACGATATAATTGCTAAAGAATTCCATCTTTAGACTCAAGGAGCGTATGCCAGATAAATTAAAATTATTTTAAAGTATATATCCACTACCCTAGTTTTTTGATTTTGTAAATACGAAGCCGAAAGCAACCAATTTCTCGTCTTCTTAGATCGAATAAATTCAATGCGGTCTTCTCTTTAAAAGATCTGCAACTTTTTGGCTAATCATTTTCAAGAAGTTTTGGGCCCTTCCAATATTCTATCGATTCCTAGGGGCGACCCAAACAATTTTACTTGAGAATATAACCGTATCGAGAAATGTTATATATACTGCCATTATGGAGCTAGATATTAACAAGGGCCCTGGACCTAATCTCATTCCTCCTTGTTTTCTGATTATGAAAAACAACTGATCTCGCCCCTTCACATTGTATTTAATAATCCCCGCTCCTCTGGGATATTTCAAAGGGCGTCGCTATTCTATCCGCGATTCCGAAACTGTTCGAAAAAATCATTTATTGCAAACTCACTTTTCAGGTCTATGCTGGACTGAACTAGCAATAGCGTAGATTTAGGAAAGGTTGCTCTACCACCATTAACATCATGGTACTTGATTTCGATGTTTTATGCAAAATGGAGAAAAGTGATCAAATTGATGCAGTCTATAGACATTTTTTGGAAGCGGGTGTCAAAAACCTTCAAACTGTATCCTGCGAACGATACAGGATTATGTGAGATTCGTATTCACTAAAAACATCAACCGCCGACCACGGAAATCCAAGCCGGAACCGCTTTCGAGTTACTTCAGCTCGGCCGTGTTACTAGCGCCTACCAAGGGACCCACCGTCTTACTTCCGTTCTGTCAGGCGTTCAGGAGTCTATGAGGCATCAAACGCAATACCAACTTTACATATGCTGACACAGCTGACCAGGTGTCATCTGACTGACTTCGACGTCACAGGGCCTATTGCAGACAAAAGCATAAGTCACTCCCTTCTGAAGCGGGCGTAATGGAAAAATATATACAAAGCGTCATCACTTTCCTTAGCACAATACTTACAGAACTCCGTCCTGACTTTCCCCATTCTGTAAAGGTATTTCTTAAAGTAGCCGTGGCCCGAAAGGAACTGGCACAGGTATAAATTTATTTCACCGTGGTCGCGATTAAGCCAAGGTTTTAAGGCGCGAATGAGCCTAATCGTCGATGCTCCCTTCGAGCTCGTAGCCTTGTGCTTCTCCCAAAGCTCAAGCGTTCGCGCTCGAGCAGTAGATCAATTGAGATTACTCACACTATCACTAACGTGGCGTTTCCTGAAACTGTTCTCTAGCTTCTTGCAATTCGCAGCGCTCCCCTATGCTAGACGCTCACCATCCTAGCTCGATACTCTTCAAAGCTTAACGCAGTGGCCCATATCCCCGCGCCATACAGCAGCATTGAGTGAGCACCGTCATAAAAAATTTATGTTTACTCGCATTAGGACCGCGAACGTTTGCCATGAGTCTCCCAAGCGAGATAACAGCCAATAGCGCCCTATTGCGTACTTTTCGGATGTGCTCTCTATAAGCCAGCTTGGAGTCCAACATCACTCCAAGATAATTAGCCAATTTTCTGGTCTCAAGTACTTCAGAGCCAACCGGCATGGGTATGATGGTTGGTATCCGCCTCTTCGTCAGTATGGCAATCTCAGTTTTTGCGATCGGCAGCTGGAGACCATGGCTTTCAATTCAGCTTTCAACTCTTCTCGTTACTTGATTGAGTTTGAGTTGGGCGAGGTGAGAATTTCTAGATATGACAGCGGCTACATGATCGGCATAGCCCACCAAAAGCACGTCGTCCGACATTTCGAGGAGCAGAAGACCATCATAAGCAATATTCTATAGATCTGGCCCAAGAATGGACCCTTGTGCTGCTCCAGCTGTAATGGTTTTGAATTTGAAATTGAAATTTTGAATTTGAAATTGAAAATTGAAAAACATTGAAATTTTCTAATAGGATGAGAAAACTCCAGACAAAAGTGACCTACAAAAGAATATATGTAGCAGATTGTTAGGTGTTATACTACCGATGACGTCGGTCAAATTGGCCATCAGGCAAAAATATCTCGAGGATGCTAGGAGATCCTGGGCAGATGAACCATCCAGTGCAATAGCAAGACAGTCCTGGTATCCATGGATGCGCATTGCACCAGGCAGCTTTTAGGCTTAACTCGAAGCGCTCTACGTTGCACTGTGGGAGTTCTTACGGGCCACTGCTTCATAGGGCGGTGTGCGCAACGATTGGGAGTGCAGTCTAACGATTTCTGTCGGAGTTGTGGCTCTGAGGATGAGGAGGAGTCCGTCCTCCACTTCATGTGTCAGTGCCCGGCGCTGGCAAGGGGAAGGTTGGCGGCAATTGGTGCACCCTTTTTCTCAAACCTGACCGAGTTTTCTATGGTCAATTTAGAGGGGATAGCGTGTTTTGTCACGGGAAGCAGATGGTTTCCCCGAGTTCAGTGAGTAGGAGAGAGTCACAAATAATGGTGGCATCACAACGGGCCTCTCTTGTGCCTATGTGTGTCGGTCGGCAGACCTCTGTGGATCGGCAGCCACTTCAACCTACCTAGGTGTTATACACACTTATGCAAAATTGTCAGAAGAAGCAGGTCAGGCCCAGGACCATTTATGCAAAGACATCCCAAATATATTTACATATTTTTACACGTGATATTTCTATACGACTGGCAAAAGCGATTGGACCTGAATCAGAGAGAGAAAATTGTGATTTTGATGGGAAGAAGCCACATATCTTTTTAGAAGCGGAAGAAACCATATTATTTAGGAACATTGACGATGAATAATCCTGGTTTTTCGCTTTCTTTAGCAAATTCAAAAAAAAATTTCGGATTGCGGATTAGGCTTTGTTTGGCCAGTTACATTCAAGCCATTGCTGTTAATTCTTAGGAGATTTGCCACCTCTTTGCAATTTACTTTTCTTCTTTATTTTTCGAAAATAATCCGATCAAGTCTCTTTAATTCCTACATTTCCTTCCGTCATCCAACTCCTGTATCCAAACCAACCACCTAGAAATTGAGTCCTTACTTCAATGTCTTGATGTTAATGTCAGTTGTGATCCTGACGGCATTCCGAACATGTTCGCCAAAACTCTTTCGTTGTCCCTCTCTGTTCCTTTGTCTATTATCTTCAATCTCCGCTTCTCTTCGGGCTCCTTTCCTTCCTACTGGATGTCTGCTTATATTTTCCCAGTACGTAAATCCGTTGACCTAAATTGTATATTCAATAATCGTCCTATTTCACTCCTTTCTTGTTTGAGTATAGACGCGAAAGAGATGTTAACAATAGGCTATTTTCTTTATTTCATCCTTTTCTTACTCCTGAGCAAAATGGATTTCTAAAAGATAAATCTTCCACGTCTGACCTCTTAACCTTCACTACCTTGGTCGCTTTCGCCTTAGACCAGCAGAAGCAAGTATACCACGATTTTACTAAGGCTGTTGACCACAAGCTCCTTCTTTTAAAACTCCAAGGTTATGGGGTGCCTGATCTTCTCTTGACCTGGTTCTTATCCTATTTTCTGTGTTGTATCTGTGAATTCACGTTCTTCTTCCCCGTACTGCCCTCTTTATGGGGTTCCTTAAAACTCAATATTAGGCACTCTGTTATTCCTGATATGCATCAACGATCTCCCTTTTGTTATCCATTGTCACTGTCTTCTATTTGCTGGTGATTTTAAGATGTTCAGAGTGATTGATTCGCGTGATGATTGTTTGCAGATTGTTGCAGTATGATCTTTGTGCTTTGAATGAGTGCTGTTCAAGGAACTTTCTTAGGTCTTCCTCTCGTTTTACTAACATCACTACTTCCATCCATCTGTTTTTGTTACTTGTGCGTAGCACCCCCGAATACTATTGTCAGGTATGGTCTGCCCACCTTGTCTATTTAAATGATGCCGTAAAGCGCGTGCAGCGAAGATTTTCAAGCTCATTATTATTTAAGTTTCAGTTTACTTTATAAGTTTACCTTATTGTAAGTATAGTGATCGTTTGTCCTTACGCCAAAATCCCTCTTTAAAGTCTCGTCGAATGCTCTTCCTTGATGAGTGTCTACTTTTCAGGCTCCTCCACTGTCCTACACTATCTGACCTTGGCTCGAAGTTTTTGTTTCGCGTAACTAATCGCTCAGATAGATCTTCGTCAGTGTTCTTAATACCGTTTGTGCGAACCGGCGTTCTTTTCCATTCGCCATTATTGCGTAGGAGACACAATAAACTATAGCTCGGTCGTTTACCACCAACCTCAGAAGAGAGAGATATAAGGAAATGAAAATGGCAGTGAGAAGTGAAGCAATTTCCCTAGGCAAATTGTTAGTAGTAGTAAGCGAATTTGACATTCACTTACTGTGCCGATCAGAAAGATAGAGTGAGATAGATAGAGAAAAATAGTTGGCCATGTGCACGCGAATTTGACAATTACTAACTCAGCAACAACAAAAGCTCAGGTATCGGGGAAACCAAGGGGAATATCTGAGGTAGCAATTCTCTTGATTTGTTCTATTTATAGATTTTACCTTTGTAGTAAAATTGCTTCACTAAATTTCGTATATGTATACGCTTGTTTCATTTCCTTAGTCTCTATGTTCTGAGCCACCAACCTTCTCTCATTTCAAACGGCATATCATAGCCTTAATTCTTGAAACTTTTCATAATTTGTTATTTTTTTTCATAAAATTTCATTAAGCTTCTTTACATTATTGTCTTTCATTACTTCTTCTGTTATTATTTCTTTTTTTATCTTAATTATATTATTTTTTGTTTTGTATTGTATTGCTATCGCAATTCACCTTTTTTTGATTTTGAACTATCTTAATGTAATTTTATGAATTATTTAATAAATTATCTCTTGTTTTTCTCATTCTATTTTTGTAATTGGGCTCGATCCTGCTAAAACCGAAAAAAATAATAAATGTTTCTTATGCTATTGAAATACTGCTAGTATTGATACCATGGTATCCTCCATACCACCAGTGCATCACGCAGTTCTAGACTAATACCAGCTCGGTAAAGGTAGGTTACTGCCAGCAGAGACAATTTTCAAACTTTCCAATACAGATCATTGACAAATGTCACTGAATGATTTCATTTCGGAATTGTCACTTGTTTTGATATGAATAAGAAAAAAGGACAATTTTACCTCGCAAATTTGACAAAAAAATAATGGTTCGGTTTAATTCAATTTCACTTTTGGTTCTACTTTCGATTTGACAGTTTCCACTTTTGACAGGAGATGTCACGCAGTACCACGTAGGCGCAGTGTATCATCCTCCCAAGCTATCCATACCGTGGTATCGATATCATGGTATCAATACCAGCAGTTTATCATCAATCTTAAGCATCGTGAGGCATTGCTAAAAATTGCTTAGCAGCCTCAATATATGCTTCCTGAGTAGCAGAATTAACTTCAATATTTCATTTTATTAGCTTATATGTTCCTATGATTTTCGATACATCTAAGGTCTCCGATTTTCTTTTAATCTTAGGAACGTCCCTCAAAGGCGATATGTATTACATTGCAAAAAGGGGAATCTAACGTTGATCGAACGTCAAATCGAAGACATCGGAAACATAGTGAGTTATTGTAAGTTTTTACTGCTTTCAAACGTTTTTCAATAATTTGTAAACCAGTACAGATTTTATCTAAATCTTTTAAAAATCATCTTCACTTAAATTTATGTAACCAATAAAAATTATAGAGCTATCTCAATTAATCTACGTTTCATAATTTACCTATAACGTTCATTTGAAACTGGTATTGTAATTCCTGGATAAAATCGATCTCCGTTTCGATAAAATCGTATCCTTTTTGCTTTTCTGGTCGGCGTCCGACTGCTCGATATTCGTCTTTTCGTCACATTATTGCAATTTTTCCCGGTTATTTCTAAATCAGCCAGTTCCTTATCAATTTCTGAATTCGAACTGGTCCGACTGTTACTTCGACTTGGTGTACTCTGCGTGTGATTGCTTACATCCATTCTGCGAGAATAGAAGAGAAAATAGATGCATGTTAAATAAAACTATTAAATTTCTAGAGCTTAAAAATATTTGTTGTGTATATTTGTATTTATAAATAAAGTGAAAGAATAAAATACGCACATAAATTGCATTTTAATTACGAAAATTGGCTGCCTTTGCTCTCCGATAGAGTTGAGAGCTCTACTTAAAAAACTTAAAATGAAGTTTTCTACGGGAGATGATGGTATCGCAGATATTCTTTTGAAAAATATTCCAAGAAAGGCAATCGTTGCTTTCTCTTACATTTTCAACTGCTGTCTTAAGGTAGGATACTTCCCCGTCGTATGGAAAAACGCAATTGTCATCCCAATTCTAAAGTCAGGCAAAACCCCAAAACTCCCTAGCAGCTATCGACCAATTAGTTTGTTGTCGTCAGTAAGCAAGCTATTTGAACGCGTTATTCTGTCTCGCATACGAAGTAAACTGGAAGAATGTTCAATTATCCTGGACTTTCAATTTGGTTTTAGACCAAGGCTCTCTACAACTCATCAGCTAACTAGAGTCGTCCATCATATTAAGCAACAATTTTCTTTGAAAAATTCTACCGGTCTGATAACTTTAGATATTGAAAAGGCCTTTGACACTGTCTGGCATGATGGCCTCATTTATAAATTAATTCGTTTATCCTTTCCCATCTACTTATGTACAGTTATACGTTCTTTTCTGTCTTCCAGATCGTTTGCTGTTAAAGCACAGTGCCTTTCCAAAAAACATAATATCCCCGCGGGAGTTCCGCAAGGCTCGGCTCTCAGCCCGACTTTGTATAATATTTACATGTCAGACATGCCTCAATTCCAGGATTGCAACATTGCAATGTATGCTGACGACACTGCACTATTCTCTAGTGATAATAACCCTGATCGTATTGTCAATAATCTCCAACAACAATTGCGTTTAATCAATGATTTTTGCAGCAAATGGAAGATCCAAATAAATGCTGGGAAAACTCAATCGATATTTTTTACCAAAAAACGGGCCACAAGAAACTTTTTCACACATACAAATTCCTGGCTCTCATGTATCATGGACAAAAGATATTAAGTATTTAGGGGTTCACCTTGACTATAGACTCACGTTTATGCAACATACAGAATCAATAAAATCGAAGATCCTGAAAAGCATCCTGTCAACCTACCCCCTTATAAATAGAAAATCGAAGCTTTCAGTAGCCAACAAATTACTCATTTATAAATCGACCCTGCAACCTATAATTCTATATGGCTGCCCCGTTTGGAACATCTGTGTTCTAGCGCATAAACGTAAGTTGCAAATTTTGCAGAACGAATGTCTGAAAATCATTTTTAACCTTCCGTTTTTCTTCTCCACTCACCGTCTTCACCAGCTGGCAAAATTAAAAACCGTCTTGGAATCCGCTGAACTTCTCCACAGAAATTTTCTGATAGTTGCCAAAACTCTAACAATCCTTTGGTTGCATCACTTGTCTACAGATAGTCCGGTAACCTTAATACTCTAATTACCGTGATTAATTTAGTTTTAAGTTTATCTTAAGTTACATTTAAGTTAGTTTTACGGCTACATTAGGTTTTAAGCTATTTTTCCCTAAAATACACTACTAAGCTTCCGTATGTATACAATGTTATAGTAAGGTAAAACACCATAGTTTCGTCAGGGTACTTAATTTCGTCACATTTTACATTTTCAAAAAAAATAAGAAAATTCGAATGCTTATGCAAATTTTTTATCATTTGACATAAAGAGGTTTAATATTTAATTGCATTAAATTAATATGAATGTCGTATTAGCTCCAAATTATGTAAAAGTTCGCTTGGAAGCATGCGTCAGTGCTGCGTCTCGTAGTTAGCTCATTGCATGTTAGTGTTTTGAGTAGTACGGACGTGAACATTGTTAAGGGTGTCAGGAACAAGGTTGGTAAGCTATAGGTTTTTTTCATACAAGGTTAAAGGTTAGCGCATCGTTAGTAACGAAATCAGTAAAAAAATTTATAATTCACCAATAAATTACTAAGAAAAAGACATGACGAATTTACCAACGGCGCGTTAACAGCAATGTAGGTAGGGTTGCCAACTCAGAGGATCGGAAATCCGGGAGGAAAATAAAAAATAAGTGAAAAAAATTTGTTTTTATTTAAAACGATATTTCTTTACACAACGAGTTGCTTGTAATGTATTTTGTTTGCAAGGATAAAGCTATAGAATTTTTTACATGTGTAATTAAAATTTGTACATTCCTGAATTTCTGATTTTACATGTGTTTCATTAAGCCGATTATGATTTTTCATTAAGCCGATTATGATTTTCACCACAGTAGATATAAGTATAACACCAGTTCTGGCGCACTTAAGAGGAGCAATAGAAGAGTAAATAAGAGGAGCAAAGAGGATCAATAAGGACATGGTGCGCATCCCACGCATGACGTAAGCGATGATCTCGAACCGATAAACAGCCCAGTTGAGCTGATAAACAGCCTAGCTGAACTGATAAGCAACCCTGTTGAGCTACTAAAGAACCTTGTTGAGCTGGCAGAACAGTTGGGCTGATAAATAGGGAAGTTGAACTGATAAACAACCCTGTTAAGCTAAAAGCCCAGTTGAGCTGTTTATTAGTTCAAAGATCATCGCTTACGTCATGTGCGGGCCGATAATTGAAGGCACCATGTCCTTATTGCTCCTCTTATTTGCACCCCTTTTGCTCCTCTTAAGTGCGCCAGAACTGGTATTATATATCTACTGATCACAGTTCGTTTACTACGCTGGAAACACGATCAGCGGCAACATTTGCGATAGAGATCGATAGAGCGAATGTAACAAGTTTTTTTAGTTCTTTGCCCGATTCTTCTTTACATTTTTCAAAAAAATTAGCCCAACGCAAGTCTTCCCTTTTTGTTTCACTTGCGACAAGGTCATGCACTTCTCGCAGCAAACAGTAATCGTCGTACAGTTTATCTTTATTTATGGGCTCATATAGAGAAGCACTCAGATCTTTTATTTAATCAATTGTACAAATCTGGTGCAATTTACGATTTTTAACCATTAATATTGTATTATTTACAAGCATATAAAGCGAGCATAAAATATAAATAAAAATATAAAAATTCCGTGAAGGCAATTTTTGTTAAATTTCCGGGAGAAAATAACTGCATTCCGGGAGCCGGGAGATTCTTTAAGTGAACTTTATTTTTCCGGGAGAATCCCGGAATTCCGGGAGAGTTGGCAACCCTAAATGTAGGTAATTTCGTCATAGTGACGAAATTTAGTTCTTAGAACGTCGTTTTGTCAGCAGAATTTTGTTAAATCTATCAATAATTTTTGCTAAATTAAAATGGATAATCAATGCCAATAGAGTATTTAAACCTATGACATAATTTCGTCCTGTCAACCATTATTATATATTAGTTAAATTTGCATAATATTTTTACCCATTTCGAGAAGATGTAAGGATGAACAATGCCGCGATTTTAGATAATAAATCTATTTTAAATCGTGTGTTTTCTGGCGCAAGAAAGTATTATTACCATTAAGATTTAGTTTGATACTACGCCAAAAAAATATGTTGAGAAAAATTCCGTTATTCTGCATGACGATTTTCCATTCTCTCAAATGCTGTTTTTCTTAATTTCGTCTCTTAATCGACGTGCAAAATTAAAAGAACTTAAATGACTTGAGATCAAAAATTAACCTTATTCGAAGTGTATCAGATTCATCGAGCATTTGCCAATAAAGAAGAGCATGATATTTCTGTTACAGATATAGATATCACTTGTAAGAAATACACACAAGAGCAACTTTCAATGGCGCTAAAGGCAATTGAAGATGGGCAGTCTACCAGAGACGTTGCCAAAAGTTTGGTATTCCGAGAATGACGCTTCAAGACAAGAAATTAAAAAAGCATTCAAAACATATTGGAGCGTCTACAACTCTTACCCAAGCAGAAGTCAAATGGATTCTTGAAGTCGCGAATCTAGATTTTCCTATAACAAAAAGGCAATCAATTCATAGTGTGTCAAAATTGGCGAAAGAAGTAAATAGAGAGAACAAATTCAAAAACGGTGTTCCCGGTATAAATTGGTATAAAATATTTTTAAAATTTCTTGAGAATGTCTCAAAACCTGACAACTGGGAGGCCCAAGATTACGAAAGAATCTATTAGAAATTGGTTTACCAAAATATCAGCCTATTTCGAGAGTTTTCCTGAGCTAAAGGAAATTTTAAATGAACCTAATCGAATCTTCAACTGCGATGGAACAGCATTCTTTTTGTGTCCCAAGCACAAGAGAGTTCTGGTTCGCAAAGGTTCAGTCCATACTTATAATCGCACGGCTAACGACGGAAAAGAATGCATTACAGTGTTTGTAGGGGCCTCAGTCAGTGGAAAGCTTATGCCTCCTCTTATTATATATAAGGATAAGGATGTAATAATGAAAATAGGACGTCTGGTGGACTCATGCCTAAAGGAAGCAGCAAAGTCAGAAACAATCAAAAGTGGTTTCAAGAAATGTGGCTTGTATCCATTCAATCTTTACGCTGTTGCATACGACAAACTCTTCACGAACAAGAACATCAGTGCTTTGCCTGAAGCGAATAAAGATATTATTTGTAACGAGGTTTTTGCTGACGACCTCACTGATGATAGACGTGTTGTCGATTACAACTCATTTTTATTCACCCTAGAAAAAGAAATAGGAGATGCGAAGGTTGAAATTTTTAGAGCGAATTCAGAGTATGCGGAGCTGGGATGCGAAAAAGATGAAAGTCTTTTCTATTTGTGGAAATCTGTCAACGAAAAAATTGTCTGTGAAAATGAAACCCATTTAGACGTGTTCGATAACATAACGCATCATGAACAAACCCTAGATGCAAATATAGACGAAGCGGTGTGGAACAATTCAAATATTTTGGAATTCGACGTACAACTCGATGGTTCATTAATCGCGTCCACACCAAATGGTAATGTACATCCTAAAAACCAAATTTTAACAGATAAAATATCAGCAGACCAAACAGAAAAAAACCCCAGAATTTAATATGGAAGAAACGTCTGAAATATCCCAAAATGAAACTACAGACATAAAAGAAGCATCCACAGTTGTCGTCCATTCTCAGTATTACCCCACTTTTTTTAAAAAAGCTCTATTTTGGCCTGAAGTAAAAACCACGGAAGCCACGAGAGTTAAACGAAAAATTACACCAAGCGTTACTACTGCTGAAGAGTTTTTAAACTATCAGCTTAAAGTAGACAGAGAGAAAAAAGAAAAGGAAACCAAAAGACTAAGAAAAAGCAAGGGTAGAGAAAACAAAAAAGGATGCGAAGTAAATAAAGGTGATTTTATTGCCGTAAATTATTTGAGAATTCGAATTTTTCAGTATTTTTTTTTCCTAAAGAATGTATTTGTTTTTGCATTACATATATTCATGTATATTTATCGATTTTTTATTTGTTGAATTATGTATTGGAACATATCATCCAAATTTTACTCTCATATAGAATTTGAATATCGCTATCCCTTAGAGGCCGAAGTTAGGTACATGACATGACGAAGTTAAAAAATATGGATAATTGCCCTGACGAAATTGGGTACAAAAATAAGTTTGAAACTAATTTAAAAAAAACTTTGATAATGACCAAATCGAGTGCTTTGAATATGAGATTTGCAAAAACAACGCTTTGTTCAACTACTTTATGTATCCGCCACTTGAATTTATTTAAAAGAAATATTATTTCACTCTGAGCTAAGTGAAATTTTTCTTAACATGACGAAATTATGGTGTTTTACCTTATATGTTAGTTATCACAACTTAGATGTAAAGACTCTGTCTAAACTCTAAACTTAAGATATTGTATAGCACTAAATCACCAAATCCATCAATAAAGCTATTATTATTATTAATTACGAAAATTAGAATTGACATGAGATGAATAAAATATTTTACGATGAAGGATAATAATTCGAAATTCTTAATAAAGAAGAGTCAAAAATACGCAGTTTGTGCAAGTTTTCAGAATTTATGACCTAGTAGCTGTTCATCTACCCAAAGTAAATACGAATAAAGAAAGTATTGTAATTTTTCCAACTATCCAGGCTCGTTTTGTAAGGAATACTTTTATTTCAGAACCAAGCAATCTGGTGACTAATGAGAAATGCTAAGCAATCGGTATGACTGGATTATTCATTACTAAGGTTACAAATACATTTTAATACTCTAAATTACTTTTACTCGTTCTTTTACTTACTCTAAATTACTTTTTCTCGTAAAAAAATCCTATTATACCAGATACCGTTTTAGCATAGTATTTAATTTTATTCTTCGCAATATTTATAGGTCGACCTACACTAGAACACGGTAAAACTTGGTAGTCATAACCAAAACAAAACTGCAGTAGCAATTCTAACGTTTACTGACCAAAACCAAAGCAAACCAAAGTTAATTGACCTCACACTTTCTCTTTATTGAATTCAGATCAGATAAAAAGCCCATGCATAGCTTGAAGTACATTCCACAAATTTTTTCTGTTGTACGAATAGTTATTGAGTACGAAACGATACCGTTTCTACTATATATCGCGAACTTAACAGCTCAGCAGTATCCAGTACGATTGCTGATGTAAATAATATCGTAGATTAGCAGACACTTGCGAGTACAAGTGCATGGAATTCAAATTGACTTCGGTGTCTGGACTTTTTATTGAGTACTGTTTTAGGCGTTTAGTGAATGAAAATAGTAGTCAGTTAGAGCTAAATTTCAAGTTTCATTCCTTTAGTTAGAACGATTATTAGAAATAGCAATCTGTCTATGGTAAATGCTTAATCTAAGATACTATCAATAATGAAAAAATAGGTGCTTAAATTTTGCGGAAAATTAGCTGAAAATTGTGATATGAAACACTTATGTATATTTCGATAACGAAACTCTACATGATTGGAAATTAGTTGATTAAAAAGTTTTTGCAAAAATGCGTTTGTGTAGTTTATTCAGCATTGTAAGGTTTTATGAGAGAAGTCTGGCAAATGGAAAGACACAAAAATATTACGGGAATCTACACCCTTTCGATTATTATGCAGTGAAAAAGTGTTGTGTTACTTGAACCGATCAGATTTCATAAGACAAAGTGTTCAGTTTTCGAAGACGTTTCGAAGAACATTTCGATACGATGTGGTGCGATCAGCTTGAGTAATGTATGATATTTATCATGCTATAAGGCACAAAAGTTGAGACATGAAATTTTTTGTGTGTTTTTTTCACACGTGAGCGAGTAAGGAGTAGTCAAGTTGCAAGGCAAGTCTTAATTAAAGAGTTAAAGACGATAGTGACCAAACAAAATATTTGCTCAAAAATATCTTAATATATATTTTATTTCTATATGAAATGTATCAAATTAGAGATCAAATTTTCCTTCGTTAGTATTTACAAAATATACAGTCACCCACAAAGTATTTGATTCACACGCTTTATAACTTTAACTTGCTATAGTTTTCAAACTAACAATATTTTGAACATTTAAATGTTTGCGTATAAGTAAAGTAATCCAACGACAGCTTTTGCCAGTCTAGGGACTGAAGCTGATAGAGAGATTCATTCTCAAATTTACAATCAACATAGACGAGTGTGGTAGTATATGAAAGTAACTATTTCGGTTGATGGAAGCCTGAATTTAGCCTCCCCGCCGTGGCTGCGAGTTGCAATATTTTTTTTTTCAGAAAATTCATTATTATTCATGTATTATTTTATATTATAATATTTTCAGGCTATTCCCTTCTAAGTAAGGTCGGCGAGAGACCGATTATCTCGCCCGTAAAATTCTTTCTGAAGCGGTTATCCCGAAACCATCAACAAGCCTCGGAGCCGGATTGATACCACAACGACGACCACGCGAACGAAAACGGCTAAACGATTTGAAATTTTCAGACAGAAGAAAACAGCCTGGGAACAAGACGTGATCTGTGAAACAGAAAATGCTAGAGGGCGAGGTCTGCATCACGCGCTGAAGTTTTACCAAATAGTCCGAAATATGACGCAGTACACACCACGCTGCACGTACTGTAAAGAAAAAGAGGGTAATCTGATCACCGATCCTGAAGGCAATCTGTAGCGATGGGAAGTGCATTTTAGTGAATTGCTAAACGGTCAGCTCAGCTAAGAATTGGAGGCTCCATCAATGCAAGAAGAAGACCGTATGCTGCCGCCACCAAGCATAGAAAAGGTACGAAGAGAAATAAGTCGGCTAAAATTTGACAAATAAAAGCCCCTGGAGCCGCGGGTGATTAAATATGGAGGGCCCACATTACACCAAGCAAGTCATGAAATTATATTGTCCGTATGGGAGCATGGAGAGATGCCAGAAGACTGGCGCAAAGGTATAATATGCCCCATACATAAGAAAGGAGATGTAATTATGTGCAGTAACTATAGGGTATAATATTGTTGGGTGCCTTCTATAAAATACTCTCCTCTATCCTGCAAGAACGGATAGCCCCATACGCTAAAGCCATCATCGGACAATATCAATGGGGCTTCATCCCAGGCAAATCAACAATTGATGAGATCTTTACTTTCAGGCAGGCTATGGAAATATGTCTGGAATTCAACATTGCACTGTACTATATATTTATAGATTTTAAGGCTGCCTATGATAGCATAGTCAGGGCAGATCTGTATAAAGCCATGAGAGAATTCCGCATCCCAAACAAACTGGCACGATTGTGTGGGTTGACCATGACCAATGTAACAAGCCAAGTTAAAATAGCCGGATTGCTATCCAGAACGTTCAACATCTTCAATGGCGCTGGAGAAAGCAATTCAAGACTCTGTCACGTCAACGAGAGGGACTATAGTCATCCAGTCCTGCCAGATACTGGCTTATGCAGATGATATAGACATAATTGGAAGATCGGAACTAGCTGTAGGAGAATCATTCATCCAGATCAAACGAGTGGCACAAAAACTAGGGCTGAACATAAATGAAGGAAAGACAAAGTGCATGGTGGCAGCATCTGCAGGAAGAACACCTACAGTTGGTCAGACCTTCAGGGTAGTTGAGCATGAATTTCAAGTAGCGCCATCCTTCAACTAGCTTGGGTCAACTGTAGCAGCTGATAACAACATGGAGGATGAAATATGCGGCCGGCTGCTCAAATCCAACAAAGCCTACTATAGTCGACAAATCTCATCCGAACATCAAAGCTCCGACTGTACAAGACCATGGAATGCCAATACTCCGAGGCTTGGGTGCTCAGCAAAAGGCACTTTGATCTCTTAGCCGCATTCGAAAGGAAAGTCTTTCGGAGAATCGTTGGCCCCATATGTGAAGAGGGGCGATTCCGAAGACACTATAACCATGAGTTGTATGCTATCTACCTAGAAGCATATATAATTACTAAGATAAAGCTCGGTAGACTCCGATGGACACGATACCTAGCTCGAATGAGCGAAGAAGATCCTGTTCGGAAAACCCTTTGCGGCAGACGACTGCGTGGGAAACCTTGCATACCCCAGGACCAGGACGCTCGAAGAGAATGACATCGGCGCGCGATCGGGACCGATGTAAAAATTTGCTGAACGAAGCCAGGACCGGACCCCGGTTGTAGCGCCGATGATGATGATGCTGCTATAAATCTTTTGAATTGTTTTAATATCAAGCACTTAAGAAATGAGTAGATTATATCGAAAGCAATTTAAATGAAGTTTCATTATCGTTCTTTCATGTCTCCGTAGTCGTTCCTGGTAAATTACTCATAAGTTAAAATTGTAAGCAAAGATGTATGTAATGAAAGATGCTTTTCCCAAAAAAAAAATAAACCTTTTGTACGAATACGAGACCGGCTTACTGTAACTGTCTATATTGATTTCGGTAACGAATTCATAAGGTTCCTACACATGAAGTATCTTTGTTTTTTTTTATTATGTATTTGCATTCGATCAAACTCGGTCTCATCAACAAGTAAATTTAACCTTCGTGTACTTACTTACTTTATGGAACTTGCAGATTCAGAAACCTCAACTGAAGAAATCGAAGAAAAAAATTCTATGCATTGTTATACATACAAACTAAGTACAATACAAGCTGACAATCACCCAGTCATTCCTTATCGATGAATCATTCGCGCAACATTCATCTTCTTTCATCGTCAGCATAAATAAAACAATAAACATATTGCATATTACAAACTACTAACCACCATGCTTGCCTGCGAACCCGCCAGCTTGCCTACAGCAACGAAAAGAGCAATCATGAGTCGTATTGAGACATTCTCGAATCACTTTTTATAGTCATGCATTTTTTCATCATTTATTTTTCCAATGTATGTATCATACATCGGCATAATACTGTCATCATTTTGATAGATTCCAAACGGGCTTTGCTTCAGTATTATTATTTTTGGTGGTAATGATTGTTTGTTTATTCGTTCTATTGCGTAATGAACGTATTGCGGAGATAAGTTTGAAATAGATTACACAATGAAAGACGCTATACTTAATGCGTATACAACAAATATTTCTGTAATAGAAGCTGATCGTTTTGAATGGGTGTTTAGTATGTTGTTTTGTAGTAAAGCCATGTAAAAATCTTGTGAAAATATGATACAGGGAGGAGGTCATCAAAGGTTGGTTTCAAAAAAACTTTATAAAATTGAAACGGGGGGCATTCCTATAAACAAAATACGTAATTTGGGAATGTAATGTTCGATTTAATCAGATTTATGCCATTTTACAGTTTCTTATAAATTGCATGAAGTAAAGATAGAGTGCGCAAGGTAGAAGTCGAACATTTAGATAGTTAATCTTCAGGAAGCGATTAATAGTGCAAAGAAAAGAATCAAACAAAAGATAAATTTTTGTTCATTAAGTTACATTGACGTCAATATAATAAATAGCCCATAAAAATTTAAAAAAAAGTCAAAGTTTCATATGTAATAGAAATTTATCTCAAAATTTTAGCTCGGGAAGCTGGCAGCCCTGTTACTATTTCTTCACAAAATGCGGGGAATCCCAAAAATGGTGGTCATTTTGTAGTTTCATATCAAATTCAATTTTATATTGCTGGAATTTGCTAGTTTCTGCAAAATTTAGTTCTGATACATGAAAATCAGAAGACAAACTGGACAAACGTCGTTGGAAATTCGAGAGCATAAGTGCGAAACATTACGTAAATAGTCACTCTATAGTTCACAATATAATCAAACGATTTAAAACAAGAAATTCTGCGGAAAACGAATAAAAACCAAGCAAGTGTAAGATATTTTCAGAATATAAAGAACATTGGATCTAGGGCATGCAACCCCGAGATGTTTTACAGCTGGCAATCTCTAAAACAGAGGTTGTTATGCTGACGAAGCGGAGGATACCAACTGTCATACCCATGACAGTTGGCTCCGTCGAGGTCCAGACCAGCAAGTCGGTCAGGTATCTGGGAGTGACCCTGGACACCAAGCTGAAGTATTGGGATCATATCCGCAGGGCATGTCACAGGGCTCTAGTAGTCGTCACTTCGCTGAGTAGGCTAATGGCCAACGTCGGTGGACCCAATGAGACGCGACGGAGGCTGCTGATGGTAACGACCGATTCCATCTTGCTATATGGAGCCGAAATCTGGGGAGATGCGCTCCGAACTGAAAAGTTCCGGAAGCGCATTGCCAGTGTCCAGCGCAGGGGTGCCCTGCGTATCGCCTGTAGCTACTGCACAGTCTCAGAAGAGGCTGTGATGGTGGTATCGGGAGTAATCCCGATCGACCTACTAGCGCGAGAACGCAAAGAAAGGTACCTCTATCGCTCAGAGCTGGGTAGAACTGATGCTCTGACGCACGCGCGTACGCTTACTCTCCAACTCTGGCAACAACGTTGGAGTTTAAGTGCTAAAGGACGCTGGACGGCTAAGCTAATTGGCCTCATTGAGCCTTGGCTTAATCGGAGCCACGGAGAGGTAAACTTTTACCTTTGTCAATTCTTGACAGGGCACGGTTACTTCAGGAAGTACCTGAACAGAATGGGTAAGGTGGTCACATCGTACTGCCGGTACTGTGTGACTGAGCTCGATGATGCTCAGCACACATTCTTTATGTGCAGTCGCTTCGTAAGTTTGAGGCGCACCATTGAGTCCACGATTGGCCTGGCAACGCCTGAGACGATCGTGGAAGCAATGCTGCGAAACGAGGAGAACTGGCGCGCAGTCTCAACATATGTTGAGAAAGTGCTGCGCATAAAGCGGGAGGAGGGTTGCCTTACCGACCCATGAACTGTGGTAGTTTCTGAAGTCCGTGGTTACCGACGGGTGAGTCAGCACGACCGGGTCGAAGCAGTGCTTAGGCGGGTCCCGACTCGGAACTTCGTGGGCTTGTAGATGGTCCTTTTTTTAAGTGAGTCAAACCTCACATACCCCGAGGTGATAGGTCACCCGGGGATCTGGTAAGCAGATTTTTTTTGCCATCTACACTAGGGGGGGAAAAAAACCCCCGAGATGTCGCAGATGTTCGCAAGCTCATTGAAAGAAATCGTCGCTCCACTGTAGCAGCAATCAGTAAACAGGGTTGGAAGTATACACATCATCAATCGAGACCACCTCGAATTCCGAAAAATCTCGGCGAGGTGGGTTCCACTCCACGTCTGCTTACCCAAGAGAACAGAAATGCGAGAGTTGAAGTTTTCCAAACGCTTCTTGCTCATTTTCAAAATGAATGTGACGTGCGTTCAAGCTTGGGTTCACCACTATACTTCTGAGTCAAAAAAACGCCTCTATGTAGTTTAGACAAGAGGCGGAGCTAGGGCCATCAAAAGCCAAAACTCCCTTGTTAGACTGTAAGGTGACGTCAACGGTTTTTTGGGACTCTCAAGGAGTTCAAATCGTTGATTTCCTTCACGATCGTCGCACAATAAACGCTGCTTATTACTGCGAACTTCTTGGCCAGGTTCGAGCTGCATATCGACCAAAAAGGCGCCGTCATTTCATCCGAGACATCCTGCTCTTACACGACAATGCAAGAGCTCACACTGCAGCCCTAACAACCCAAAAATTTGATGCAATGCATTGGACTACACTTGACCATCTTCTTTACAGCCGTGACCTTCCACCTTACGATTTTCATATGTTTGGGCCTCTCAAGGAAGCACTTCGAGGAGATCGTTTTGCGAACGATCAACAGTTTGAACAGTTTCTGCGCAATTGATTGGATACCCTCCCGAAGTCATTCTTCGAAAACGGCATGAACCAACTACCTACTCGATGGGAAAAATGCTTAACTAAGGAGGGTAACAGCTATAAAGTATGTTTTCTTCTTAGATATAAAATAAATTTCTTTTTGCAAAAGGCTCGTTTATATTTGAATGCACCTCGTAAGTTAATAAAAATAAAATTATCTCTTGTATAAATTTTTCCCTTATACTATTAATCGCCTCATGAAGAAAGAATGTCTCAGTGGCCGACTTTTTCTTTGGGAGTAAATATATATATGTTAATAAAATATATTATAATGCACATAAAGTTCTGAGATCGAAGCGAAAAGGACTGGACCCTTATTATATTTCAGCGAAATACAATAAGGCAACGAAATTCAACAATGTTAGAGTATTTTTAATAATTTAATCAAAAGCATCCTATGCAGATCTAATGTTCATTCGCTATGTTTATGTAAAACCTACATTCCATATCAATTACCTTAAAAAACAAATTTACTGCTCACTGCTCTTGTTTTAAAAAAAAATATAGCAGAAACAAACAACTCATAGTACACAACCTATTTGGGTGGTTAGTAACTCTTTTCTTCCATTTCGCAAGAAACAAACCTGATATAACTAACTTTTCATGACTTCCACGCGCTGGCTCATTATTCTAATCGAAAAAATATTTTCCTTGTCTTATAAATATTGATATTGGTTATTACAACGAACGGAATTGCGAAAGCTCGTTAAGAGTCGAAAAATCAAAGCAAATATGAAATAGCACTAGATACCTACCAGCTATTATGAACAACGCCACTAGAATATCCGAGAGGAAAATATGCTGTCATACTCTGTAGAAAAATGTCAAGGTTGATTTCATGGAACTTAATTCTGCAGGGAATGTAGACTTGCAAATGGCAACTAACTAACTAGACAGTCAGGGAATGAGTTGGCGTATGCATGTTTGCTACAATCGAAAATCACGAAGGTTTATGGAAGCATTCGGTGTGAATATGCTTGAAGAGAAGGAAGAAAGTTTAGAAAAGTTATCGTGGAAAGGCTTTCCATGCAAAGCAATTTATTGTCATCCTACCATTCTCCTGGAACGTTGAATACGAATATGGCGGTGGTATCTATTGTTTGACAACGACTGGTCTTTGCCTGCTTGAAGACATTCCATGCACGTTGTCGACGCACATACTTATAGCTGGCATTCCCACACTCCGCAAAGTATTATTTATATGCGAGCATTTCACGAGCTCCTTATATACAGAAGCCTGAAAATAACGGCGAAAACTTACCAAACAATCGATTCGAAAAACAATAAAAAATACGTCCTTGCACTTGAAACAGATTTCACTTAATTTCATTATTCGCCTAAGGACATTAGACGCCTCCGTAGTTTATGGCTTTTCTCTCTTGCTTAAGGACGACGTATTGAAAATTTTTGCTGTTTTTATTTCAGTAGTAGATGGCGAAGTGAATCTATTATTAGATCATTTAAGGTTGGGTATTGGAGGTGGAATTTTAATGATTTCAAGCTACAGTGATTGATGACTTTAAACATTTTTCACGACGTAGTAATATTAGTAGATTGATGGCGATTATTTATAGATAGGAATAAGCGTTTGATATGTCTTTAAGCTGAATCGCAGAGACAGTAACTTCTGGTGAGCTGCGATGCTAACTGCCAGCATAACAGTTGAAATAGCAGAAAATGTAATACCCCAGGAGACAGGCTTTCTTCTGCAGTGGTAATGGCCCTAAACGCTGGGATTTCAGCCACTTTTGTCACTCCAAACAGAAGTACGATTATTGATAAATCACTACGTTAATAAATAGTTGGATCAATAATTGGATGGCATATATCGGGCGGGGTCTGACTCTCCGATCACCGTTACTTGTTGTTCTCTCTAGCTACAGATGCAGCAGCTGTGATGGAGAGAAGAAGCATAAGGAATACTGATTGGGTTAAGTTCAATCGACTTCTAGTGATATGATGACGCCGGAGTCAATAGAATCTCTGCTGAACACTCTAAGTAGGTCCATATTGAGTAGCTATGAAGAGTCCTATTCGATCAGCAAGACAGTTCCTTGGTGGAACCGGGAGCTCAAGAAGCTCAAGAAAAATACCAGAAAATTTCTCAATAAAGATTGTAAGAGCAACCCAGACAGTGTCTCAATCGCCTACCAAACCTCGCAGATCACGTAAAAATTTGGTGAGGACGCCGAAGAGGGAATGTTTCAGATCATTCTGTGCGGGACTGGAAGATGCATGAGACACGCTGAGGCTGCAAAGTCTTGGAGAAGGACAAATTAGCTAAACTGGATTCTTTAAAACGCCCACATGGTGATTTTACCAAAATTGAGTCTCTACAGACTTAACTTGGGAATCACTCTCCGGGCACTTCTCTGATTGAAACGCAGAGGGCTTCTGTGTCTCTGGTCAAAACTCCTACTTCTCACAGCAGTAGGAAATACATAGCTAGATCGGTGGTCTCCAGAGAAGAAGTCGACATGCAATTATGTTTTTTTCAAAACTTTAAATAGCCGGGCCTGCAGGGAATGATTCTGGCAGACCTAAAGGGAATTTTGTGACTATACCTAGCCCTGAAGTATGATCGGTCGCCTCGGCGACATATTAAGGTAGTCTTCATACCAAAACCTATTCAGATTCAAGGAACTTTGGGGCAATCAGCCTAACATGGTTAATACAGAAATGCTTGGAGAGGCTTGTTGAACGACACATACGCACTAAGGCGCTGAAGTCCTATCCATAAGGGGTCTGGCTACCATGAACATTTTTATTTTTGTTTTATTTTCTATAAGCTTTGAAATGCTGCGAATATTTTAAGCTATTGGTGGTTTTGAAAATGACAAAATTGTCGAAGTTACAGGTATTTTTCGGTAGTCGACTGCGTGGTTCGCACACTCACTTTCTTTTGCGATTTCCTCGAAACTACTTTTTTCAAAACGGTGTACACGATATCTCCCGATCTACTCAGCCGATTTGGTTGAAATTTACAACAGCTATAATTCCTAATATTACCTAAAGTGTGGCGTAGGTTTTTTACTAATGTTCGAAGAACATTAGTATTAAAATCGATTCGGCCAAAAATTCATATTTCCATATATATATATATATATATATCATCAAAAAATTTCAGTGAGATAATCTCGGGAACGCGCCATGCGATTGAGCTGAAACTTTCAGGATACATTGGTGTACATGCAGAATAGATCCAGGTCTCTTTAAATGTCAGTTATTGTTAACCTTTTGGCGCCGGCGGCCATTTAAGTGATATTTTTAATATACCTATTATTTCGTGCACAAATAATTTTCGCAAAAATAAAGTTAAGGAAATAAATTTCGAACGTGTTTTACATATGAATCGGATAATGCTTTGGAATTTTTTAACCCTATGTGTGCGCTGGGTGCCTAAAAAGAGGACGGGAAAATTTGAAAATTTTTAAATTGCGATAACTTTTGACAGAGCTATTCAATCATTACAAAATTTTCAGGACATATTGATATTATTTAGTTGTAGATTTGTGTAGCTTTTAATGAGCGTGCTGGCAACCCTGTAGCTAAAGCAGGCACTGAAAGTGAAAACCTCCAAATCATCGTCTCTTTTGAAAAAATGCCGTTTCTTCAAAAAAAAGCCACTTATATGTAAATTTTGTGCTTTGTTTACATAACCAAAAAAAAAAAAAAGATATGGTATAACGGGCACGCCTGGTAACCCTTGCCCAATTTACCTATATTTTTAGCATCAAAAACTTCTGTTCACGGAAACTCACGATCCGATGAGCAGAATTAAATGAAATTTGCAGAATGTATTGGTCTGAAATAGGACCAGGTCTGATAGAAGTGATTTTGAAATGCGGGCTATTCTGTGCCAGTGGTGCCATCTTGAAAAACCACTAAAAAAGATAACTGTTTTTAGCCCTATAAATTCTGATTGAATAGTTCGATTTTGACGAAACTCACACAGTAGCTGGACCTTATTTGAAACCACGTTTGGTAGAAATTTGGTCGAAAAATTCGGTTGGAGTTGCCATAATTTTGGTGTCTTCATTTTGAAAAAAAAAAATTTGGAAGTGAAAACATTCAAACCATCGAATATTCAAAAAAATGTCCGTTTCTTACAATAAAACCAATCTGTATATAAATCTTATGTTTTATCTACACGTTCAAAATAAAACTTTGGAAATTTAATGTCGGAAAAGAACGGTAACCCTCTCCCAGTTAACCTATATTTTTAGCATCAAAAACTTCTGTTCACGGAAACTCACGAACCAATAATCAGATACAGCTGAAATTCACAGATGCATTGGACTTAAGTAAGACCAGATTTGATAGAAGCGATTTTGAATTGTGGGCAAGTCTGTGCCAGTGGTGCCATCTTGAAAAATTACAAAGAAAAAAAACTGCTTTTTGTCCTATGAAATGTGAATAAATTACCAGATTTTCATGAAATTGGCACAGTAGCTAAACCTAACTCTAATCTCTGTTTGATGGAAATTTGGTTGAAAAATTTGATTGGTGCTACCAGCTATGGTAAATTTTGTGTCTTTGGTTTTGAAAATACGCTCAGGAAAATAAAACTTTTTGCACTATAACTTCCAGTGCAGTCACGAAATCAATACGAATTTCATACAATTAATGAAACCTGTCATAAACATTATTCAGGCCAAATTTGGTTGAAAAGCCACGATAGGGTTGCCAGCTATTGTTGGTTTTGTGTTTAATTGCAATATCTTTATTAAGCGGTTTTATCGTAGAATTTTCAATTGGTTATGATATTGTAGTGACAATAAACAGCAAATATTAAGCTTTCGATTATTTGAAAAAACTCGCTGCAGGTAACTCTAAATTTCTTTATACTCCTTTAACTTCGAATGTTATATAACAACGTGAAGCAGATGTGATATATTCTTGGCTTTGATACTGGCAGAAGGTTGCCAGCACGAGTCGGTTGTGCTACTTTTGTATCAATAAACGCTTACAGTTAGTATTCATACCGGAAACATTTACAATTAAAATAAATAATCAATGTTGCAATTCGCAAAGTTCTGCAAATTTTTCGGATCGCAGCCCCAAACACCAACTTCAGTTACAGTGCTGCAGGCACTGAGCATTTTCTTCATTGATGTTAAATGAGATGCTGCTTTCAAAATTATGTGAAATAAGCAACTGATAACGAATATAATTAACCCGTGTTTTGCTCTCATAAACGTTGAAATTCATGCCAGTGGTAATATCTGAAACCTTCCACCATATGAGTTATAATGCATTCTTGAGACCAAAGTAAAACGTGGCATTTGAAACAGTTTGGCCGTAATGCTTTGGCCGTATGGCAGCTCATGTGGTGGAATATGCACTCAAAGCCTGCACGATTCTTCTACTGTTCTTCGAACATTAGTGTTTCTAGCGGTTCAGGTGCGCTAGAGTTTTTTTGATTTGGTTTCGTATTCAAAAAAATATATATTTAAATTTAAATATTTATATGCATATATATATATATATATATATATATATATATATATATATATATATATATATATATATATATATATATATATATATATATATATATATATATATATATATATATATATATATATATATATAAAATTTTTAAACTCAAAATTTCGAGTCAAATTTTGAGTTAGTTTTTACAAATAGCTGTCATTTCTTCAAAAAATCAAATTGAAAAATTACTCCCTACGTCACACAATAACTATTACCCATTTAAACAAGTTTTAGATAATGCCTAGCAGAGAAATTAAGTACATCCTCAGCGAGGATTTTTAAAACAGAGTTCTAAATATCGACTCATGTCTTAACCATTTTTTAATTTTTTTCAATTTTTAATATTGCAAATTATTCATAAAAATAGTATGTATGGTATATGTGTAAAATAAGGATTCTTTTATTATATTTATTGAGTGCGTTAAGAAAGGGTTTTTTAGGAACGCCATGGTGGCGTAACCGCTTAAATTATGAGTAACATATGCAACAGCCAGGAAAATCCTTCGAGTCAGCCCTTTATTTTCCGATTTCCAAAGTTGAGGGAGCAATTTCAAATGATGAGTATGCGATGGCGGCAATTGTGGACATTGAAGAGGGTTTTTGACAGCGCGCCCTTTGTGGAGCTATGTGAAGCTGCGAAAGCTTATGACGTGGGCAACGTCTTCGTTAAGTGGATACAAGCTATGCTGGCGCAAAAATGTTTGTCGTCGGAAACTGGATCCGACTGCCACTTGAAAATGAAGGCGACAGATGGATGCACTCTGCTCCTGTGAAGTATACTAATCTGCTCCTGTGAAGTATACTATTCAACTCCCTGCTAAACGAATCGCAACAAGAATTAGCTTATGCCGATGACGTAGCCACTAGATATGAAGCGTATATACTGAATCAAGTATATGGAACAGGTACTTTTTTTAGAACAGCTAAAAAAATAAATTAATAATACGAAATTCAAAAATACTAGGAACGAGTATTTTTGTGAACTATACATGTTATCCAGAAATTACCCAATAAATTTCTTCTATTTGATTCTTTTCAATCAAACAGCGACGTAATAGTATCCTAATATCAATATGTACTCGTATTTTATTGGTGCAAGTGTTTTCATACTCGTATTTCATACTCACGAGTATTTCGTACTTGCTAGTATTTTCGTACTAGCTAGTAATTCGTACGTGCGAGTATTTAATACTAGTGTACTTGTGAGTATTTGATATTTGAGAGTAAGTAATACTAGCTGATATTTAAAAAAAATGGTTGTATTTGAGTACTCGTACTTGCTGATTTGCTTTGGGTATTTAATTCGGGTGTTTTGGGAATGGTGGAAAAAATGAAAATATATGTAATTTTTGAATTTCGGCATTGAAGCCATAACCGACTGTTTTAGAATAGCTAAGAAAAGATTGGTATCAGAGATCAATCGGCTAAAAGTCATATAGTTGTCAACAGATTCAGTTGGTAATATCTTAGTAAATTTTTCGACTTTGGTAATTTTAACGAATGCAGGAGGTTTTTTGTACATATAATAAAATGCAAATCAAATTCAATTGATTGAATAGGATTGTTTCCCTTAGATGGCTCCTAGATTCAAGAAAGACTTGCCAAATAAGTAACCGACCGACTCGGTATTCTTTGAAGGTCATCTTGGACCATCACCATTCTAGCTCGGGAACTTTGGGTCTGGACGGTGGCGAAGGGCATATCGTACCGTTTCATTACATCACTGCAAATCGTATCTATTGTATGTATATATGTACATACTTCAAAAAATACTAGCTAGTATTTCTGTAGCGGGTATTTGGAACAGGTATTTTTCTGTACTCGTACTAGTTATACCTAGCATGTGAGAATCCTAGTACGAACCAAATCTAGTAGTCACACTAGCAGTTAATAAGAATCTGAATGTAGAAACACACGACGCACATAGAATTTAGTTGACAGTTTGTGCTAGAGGCACTACTTTCCAGTGAATTCTGGTAAAACGAAACTTCTTTTTTTTACGAGGAAAAAAAAATTAAAAGTACTAGTGCTTCCAAAAATGAAGGGTGTAGCTCTTCGAATTTCAGATAGTGTCAAATATCTTAAGGTAATTTTGGACAAGTAACTTATTCGAAAGAGTCATTTGGAACTGCAGCATACCTCCTCAACAAGAGTCTGCAGAAGGCCTGTTTGCTGAGCCATGGCAGACATACTGACTGGACACAATCGCCTGGGAGGACATATATATAGAATATGTGTTGCGGAGGATGACTTTTGTCCTGACTCTGCGGCGCATATCTTTTACAAATACCTAGCGTATGCGCGTGTCCGGTGCCAGGCTCTTTTCACCTATCGTTGATACTGGATTTTATTAAGAGATCCCAGAAACAATGGCAGCCTGAAGGTATTTTGAGTACAATGGATCATTCTGGCCCGAGTGCTTAGAAGTGTTATGCGCGTCTTCCTGAACGCCACTCATATTCGTAAACTATTCGGAAATCTTCTACACAATTATCTTTGTGCCATTAAAAGTTCCTTGTGTTTTTAACATGCCTTAGCTTACGCTTTGGTACTGCCAAATACACGAAGAATCCAATAACGCTTCAAATCCTAGAAACTTTTCTCCAATTTTCATACTTAACTATCGCTATTCACTACTACAAGCTCAATGAGTTCGATGTACACTTAATTGTTATGGTTTTCAAGTACATTTACTTCCGAAACTACTCCAGCAAGGTGGAGTATTTCAAAGTAATTTACGTTTTAATGCATACTTATGCGGCCCATTTCTTGTATTTTGCTCTAACAATGCAGTAGTGTGATTAAAAATGCAATGAACTTTTTCGTTGCTAAACAGTTTCGAGAATACTTTTTACGACAGTCACTTTCAAAATGGATAATAATTGAATAGAAAGCAGTCAAGTTGTTTTGTTCGATAGCAAACAAATACATACATATGTGCATCCATGGATGTTTACATTTTTATCTATTCTTAATTGAAATACGAGCTATTTACGAACGAACTGCCTAGCAACAATTATGTGTAAATAGTTACTTTTCGTCAGGATTGTCGACAGATACATTTGATTGTCCATATGACTGACTATGCGAACTAGACCTAGCATTAGCTCAAGGACGATATCAGTTGACGAAATTTATATTTTTACTTATTGTTAGTAATCGAAAATCGATCAGAAACAGAAATATTTTCCATATTTAGTGTATGTAAATATGTACGAGACGGAAACTTGCAAATTCAGTAAACACTGTTTCTTATCAGGAAATGTGCCCAATATCAATGGTAATTTACGTTAGAGTCATGTTATGGTCAATTCATTTTCTGACATTGATGGACTATTTATTCAAATACAGTAATTCGGCCGTAATGGTATTTTTAGCAATGAACGCGAATGGAACTAAGCATGTTTAACAGCTGGTATTGGATTTTTTTTTCCGGGGGAAGTCTTAAAAATGAGTGTTTGTGATTTAATGACCATGTTCGTATATGCTTGCAGCTTATTCTTCAGCAGTAATTTCCATCTGATATTAGGCGTTACAGAAAATTTAGCTCGACACTCGGCTTTTGAAGTCTTGGATCGCCGATTCGAATCCAAATTCGACCAGACATGGCACTTTGCTTTTTACTGGGGCATATGATACACGGAGCTGAGGGACTATAATATAGAGTCACATAGCTCTTACTCTCTAATATGGTGTCAGGCGCTATAATTTGCCACAATTCCGAAATCGCCAGAAGTTTAATTTGTGGTCTCTGGTTTTTTTTTTTTTAATGAAATCTTGGTAAACTCTTTACTTTTGTCTCTCATGTGAATCGGGACAAATTTTGCCATACTTCACCATCACCCGATTCATGATAAACTCATTTATTTCGTTTCGTATTTCAAAAGCAAATTATTTTAAATCTTGAAACCAAACAATGTGTTACTGTAATTTACCAGTGCATTTATTTCCAAGCTCATGAACTCTTTAAAAATTTAGAGAAAACGCATTACGGGAATTGGAAACACAATGTTTAACAAATACAAAACATAATCAACTAGAAGCAAAATCATACATATTCATTGATCATTTTAATTCTCATATGTAACGTATTCTACCACCACTATTTTCGCACAGCTCACATTATTCTTCAGCTAAACCCATTTTTGTACTGAACAGCATGATATATGAGAAACGAGAAAGATGCCTACGATCGCAATTAGCTTTTTGAAATCATCATTATTGCCCGTGGGCTGTTTGCTTTGCGATATGTGGCGGTGATGTTGATGATGTAGGCATTCATCATCATGTATCGTTTGGGTAGTACAATGACCTAAATAACAATTTCATTTCATTTTATTTTCCATTTTCATTTTTATTTTTCGAACAGAGAAATCTTCTTCTATCAGGTCCATACATCTTCTTAACAAATCATTAGCGGCTTATTGCAATTTTCTTGTAAGATTCTATAGATTGTAGTGTACATATTATTGCTCGTATTGTTGTATTGAGCTTACAATGAAGAGTTATTTTGCCTGTTAAAGATTCACTGACGCGGTTAAAGAATAATAATTCTAATATAATTTGCACAGAATTACGCGGAACTCGGTGCTTAAAGGAGGCGAACATAAAAGAAAGAAACAATGATTCAATTTGAAACTATTGAGAATTTTGATGATGAATTTATATAGTTTAAAATAAAATAACGGACCAGTTGCGGATGTGATACATAAATTATTTAAATTGCTCCCAAAAAATTGTTGAATAAGTGGTCAAATATTATATAGGAAATAGGTTTTTTAGCGTAATATATCAATGAGTTTTTAAAATTACTGCAGCAAAACTTTCCATTTACAGGATGGGATTCACGTGACTGAGGTCAGAAATGGACCAGAATGGACCATTACTATCCAGATTTGGAAAAATCCAGAAATATATGTGATAATACGTTCGCACTGAGGAAATATCGCGCGATTTCTGTCAGCTGATGGGTTCGCGGTCAAATTTACTCAATCTACTAGATTTACCATACATTTGTTTCGACTTTTGACATTCCAAATCGACCTGACTTTGATAAATCTAGTCAAACACAGTTGTTTTTGTGAATTCAATCCCGGCTGAATTTATTTAAGTGCGTGCTAAATTCCTTGAATGAGAAGGAAAGTACATTTGAGTATACTGCAATTCGAAACTTGTTCCAAAATAATGGATATTGTTGCAAAAGGAGTGCGCAAGGAAACCCTTCAACAGCTATCACACCAAATTCATCAAATTTGAATATCTCCCGCTCAAACTCTAAATCACTTCGGCCAGTCCGAACACCTCACTTGATTTCATCAGCTCAAATTCGACCTGATTTGGAAGTGCAGTACGAACGTACTAGTAGACAATATTTTTTAGCTACTAATCAGACAAGATTATAAACGTGGTGATACTTTTTGAACAATGAACCAGTGAAAATTAAGGAATGATATCAGAATGTCATATCAAAATTCAAAATAAAACATAAGAAAACTTTAACGATAAAACTTTGGTTGCATACATCAATGAAGTACCAACGCTATATCTCTCCACGTCCAAATATCTTTCTTTGATTAAAAATCCTATCAAAATTCTATTTAAAATAGTATGAAACACAAAACAATTCCCTACTTATCAGGAGCAACGAATCAACTCCATACAAGTTTTCTGCAAAACTTTCCCTTTCGATACGAACTAAAGTTCAACTATACCTTGACATTGTGCCATTTTGCCACCTCAGAAACACGAATACCTGGACGAAGAACCTTAGAAGATTCTTATCCTGGTTATAGGCAGTCGGACACGACTGTATACATGCAAGTATGTATTTATACATAAACATTGTATGTATATGCTGGACTTCCCGTTATTTTGATTTGGATCGGATCGTTATTTACACTCTGACCTCTGTGTGCTGGTGGATAAAAATAAATGAACTCTTCAGCCAACAATTTGCATAGCAAGTGAAAGTTCACGAAGATAATAAAGGTCGACAGCAGTTTGGAAATAGTTGTAAGGTAAGGTGGTATCCTGTCATGTTTTTCGCTCATAAATAAAATCGGAAGTTTGCAGGATTCAGCTCTTTGTTGGATACGAGAGAGACAGGAGACATATGGGTTTAACTTGCTGTAATTGGTGTTCAGAAAGACTTGTAAATAAATAGGAATACTTCTTGAAACGAGCAGAGGTACAAAAAACAATGCTTCAGAGAAGAAACGATGCTTTTATAACGATAGTTACTTTGCAAAATTTCTTCACAGATATATTAAATTTGGATGTTAGATAGCCATAAATTATATCAAATATCAGCTTCTTATCACTTCTTTTAATCGATTGGGTTTAAAAAAAAAACTGATTGTCATAATAGCAAGTTTCAGTAAAAAATATATAGGGGGGAAAACCCTTTAAATATTCTTTTTTTCTGCCAAATTGAACTGGCGAGTTGTTAGTAATGCTTATTTCGAGATATATATAAAGTACAATGACATATAATTCAATTCGCATCATCGATTCCTTGTAATTTCTTGAAAAGGATCTCAACATTTCGAATGCCCTCACGAGCATGAACACTTAAGCTGCAACGCGAAAAAACGCCTCATATATTAATCTTGCTTCGAAATATGAAACACTCGTTCTGTAAAAAAAAATATGAAAAGTTAACCCTTGCTTGCAATGACGTAGCTGTAAGCGACGGGAAGGTGGCAAAGATCAGCGAGCTATCCGCTGCGCCAGGTACTCATTGTTATCAATCCTTCCAAAGTTAAAAGCCCGTGGCTACGAAATTGCTTGTGTGTTTGATTTTATACATTGAATGTATATAGAGGTGACTTAAAAATCTGCACATAGAAGGATTCAAACCCCACGGAAAAATGGAAGATAAGAATGTCACATTGGAGGAAAAGGCTGCGGAAAAACGTCCGTCTAATGCACCTGAGACTAACTCAGGAGGATGAAGCAAGTGCTGTCACGACCTCTGAGTTAGGTAGCTGTCTTGATCTCCAGGACCTCCAATCGAATGAGGAGGAGACAAGAACTGTATTCGCAAAAGTTGAAGGTTCTTCAAATTAACGTTCACCACTATAAGGCAGCTCTGACTGCTCTTCTTTTTCTTCATTTGTACAAGCATCCGGAGGAGATAGTTCTAATCTAAGAATCATGGGTCGTTAAGGGCCGAGTTTTCGGATTACACGTTGACAGATGCATACTTTTGTTAGCTGAATCTACAAAGAGCCTGCATTCTCAACAAGAAGTTTATAAATATCTTTGTCCTTTCAAACTTCAATGACAAGGACAATGTTAGGGTAAGAACGGGTAATGGGAGTCAGCGGACAATGGTGGTCACCCACATATTTATAAAACATCACGTCCGAGTGTGATGTCGATGATCTCTCCGCCCCGCGCTGCACCTCCCACCACTTTTACGAACGACTCGCACTAGTTGCGTAGTGCGTTTGGGAATGACAGTTGTGTTTTGTTTTGGTGCCTCGCCAATGTAAATTTTCGTTTTAATAAAATAACGGTAATAGTCGAATTTCTTATCGTACCTTAATAAGTATTTTATGTATAGTTAGTCTTGACATTCAAAATTGTGATGTGCTTCCTAAATTTCGATTGAAATAACTATGTTTTTTTAATTTTTGACTATTTTCTCATTAGTGCAGAAGTGGGTAATGACAGTCAAGTGATCTCCATTGCCCGCAATTGATTACCATTACTCGCAAATATATTTTTCCAGATGGCAAAAGTACGGGCCAGAATAACCGAAAAGGCTAACTTGTTATCTTATTCTCTAAGAAAATGCTGCGCAGCTTATTGAACAAGATGATTATTCCATACGAAAAGCTTCTAAGACTATATATATACCGTTTTCCAGTCTTCAAAAGAGAATTGAAAAAAATCTAACTTGGGACCACGTCTTGACATCAGAAGTAGAAGAAAATTAGCAAATGTGATAAAAACAAATGGCCAACGTATTCTATGGATGTACAGCAATTTAAATAAGAAAAGTTGCATTCGAATATGCTGAAAGGTTGAATTTAAAGCACAACTTCAATGGTGCTTCAAGAATGTCTGGATGCGATTGGTTGAACGCATTTATGTTGAGAAACAATATATCTATTAGGAAACCAAAAGCAACGCATAAACAGATAGAGCTTTTAATAGAGGAGGTGCAATTGTTCTATAAACTATTAGGAGAAATGATGGAAATATCCAAATTTGTTCTAAAAACATATATAATTGTGATGAAACAGGGATTTCCACTATGCAAACTCTGGGGAAAATACTAGCTACGAAAAGACAGAGGAGAGTGGGGTCTATCACAAGTTGGGAGAGAGGAAAAAACATCATTTTAACGTGTGCAATGAGCGCAGCTGGAGGGTTCATTCCACCAATGTTTATTTTTCTTAGAAAGAGGTTAACACCACTACTCGAAAAGGATGGTCCAACAGGAGGTCTTTATAAATGTTCAGACAACGATTGGATAAATGAAAACCTCTTTTTTGAATGGCTTTCGCAATTTAAAAACCACGCTAAACCGTCGACGGATGAACCTGTTCTATTGATACTAGACAATCATGCTAGTCATAATTCCTTTTCCATCAACGACTATTGCAAGAGCAACCATGTTTATATGGTGTCTTTACCACCACACACATCGCATAAAATTCAGGATCTGGCTGTTTCTTTCTTTTGGACCACTAAAAGGAATTTACAAAAAAGTATGTGACTTATTTATGAAAAGCGATCTGGCAGAAAAGATAACCCCTTACGACGTAGCATCCTTGGTTATGAAAGCATTTAATAGTGTTGCATGTATTAGCAAAGGAGAATCGGGATTAAAAGCAACTGATATTTTCCCAATAAATCCTTATTTGCTTTCAGAAAAAGATTTTATTGCTTCTGAGATTCTCCAATCTGAGTCTATATCAAGATTGTTATAAATCTATTTCGGTTTCTACTACAGATGTAGTGCAAGATTCAAGGTTGATTCCTAGCACATCGGGGTAAACAGACCCATCAGTTCCTGGTACATCAAATCAAGTAAAACTCACTTCGCCAACACCTCAAGCCAAAGAGTCGTCTGAAAAGGTATCTAGTATTCAAGACTTTTTAAAATTGCCAAAGAAAAGACCTGGCTTCACTATAAAACAGGGTCGAAAAAAGCAGCATTTCACTGTCTTAACAGTCTTAACGCCAATCAAACAAAATTTAATATAAAAAGAAAATAAGAAGATAAGAAAATCTAAAGACAAAAGAAAAGAAAAGACGAAATGGAAAGGTAAGGGCCAAGGAAAGAAGATTAAGCTGCAAAAGGAGGACATCAAAAGGGCAAAAGGCAAGTTCTCCAGGAGTCAAACGATCGCACTTCGGTATCAGACGCAAATACTAATGAGTTGTGCCAGGAAGAAAAAGACGAAGCCGAAGTCATTCTGGGTGGCTTCATGCTATCTGGCACACAATGAAGGCTTTCTACTCCCAATGACACTAATATGAGTTTAGGACCCGGAAAGATTCGGCGGATACCACTAATAATAGGTGCAAACTGGGTTCGCGTTTGGGCCGTTAAGTTATTATAGGGCAGTTAAGACACCAACGATAGAGGTGAACCTTGAAATAAATTCATCCTGACTAGCATTCTTGCCATAGCAAACATTGGCAATGAACCTACGTTTAGGACCTCCAACAGAAGTGAGGTTCTAGATATAACACTCATAAACGAACACTCTACGCACCTTTTCACGAGATGGAGAGTTTTCCAGAAGTGTTCACTCTCAGACTACATGTACGTTACATAAACCTTAGGAGGATTGCAACGTATAGAGGCAACTCCTTTTTTAAACAAGAAAACAATAGATTGGGAGAGTTTCCGATCAGTTTTCTACACGGAGCTAGACCATGTTTTGGTGGTCATAAATCGGAGAGATTTGAAAAAGGCGAAGAAATCTTTATTGCACTCAACAATATCACAACAAGGTCCTGCAGCTAAACTAGATCTATAGGAAATTCCTTGTGTAGATACATCTCCAACATTACCGTTAGAATCATATAGGAATGCAAGTTTGATTCAGGTCGCTGATTTTTTTGGACCATTCAAGTCCAAGCCTGGAAGATATCATCCTAGTTGATATTCAGCGAACATTCAAGGACACTATTGTACTCGTCTTTAGGTGGCTCAACCATCAAGCGAGTTGTCAGTACGGACATTACCAGGGCAGTGATCTGTCTCCCTTACTTTGGAATTATACTACAGAGTGGCGAAAAAGTTTCTGTCCGACATGAAAAATCAACCCAAATGAATTTATCAGGCAAAACTATCTTTAAAAATGTTCAGAATCCTTTTAATTTTTCTCAAACCTACATAGCTTTAATAAGCTCCTGTGTAGAGATAGAGTAGACATTTTAGTTATGATTTCAAAATAATGACTTTTGTTTAAGAGTCAACAAAAACAGGTATACCAAAATTCGAAGAGGTTTAGTATGTCTAATCCCAAGTAAAATTTGCAAACCCACTATTACTTGGGTATTTTTTTATTCGCTTCAGTTGTAATCGTGGTATAATATAAGGACAATTGAAAATAGAATATTATTTATTCAGATTTTGTTAGTTGAAGTAAAAGCACCTACTTTACCCAAGGATCTTGTTTTTAACGAGCTTTTGTCAAAATCTGACACATTTTAGAAATCTTCAAAGAATCGGACTGAATTTTTTCGGCGATAATACCGGTAAATAGTCGAACTCAAAAGCATATTGAAGTTTAACGCATGCGACCTCACCCGCAGCGACAAAAATAAAACATTGAGGGCCTATAAGGACACTATGACAAAATGGTGCAACTACGAAAAAGCAAATGTGGACGATATGAAGAGAATTGGTCGACCGTCAGTACTTTCAACAGAAGCGAAAAGAAAGATTCGAATAGTGGCTGAAAATAAATCAGGAGTAGGAACGCAATTAGTGACGACATGATTTAACAGCTCCCCGGAGGCTCCTATAAAAGTGTCAATTGGGGGCGTCAAGTCTACAGGCAAGACATCAAACCTTTACTTTCCAATAAGAACGTTCGAGGCCGGCTGAACTCCTGTCAAAAGCTGAAAAACCTTGCATTACTTGACGACAATGCCCGTGGGAGAACCCGGCGTGCAAACATCCTATTTACGGACGAGTTGTGGATTCAACTGCATCCAATACCTAATCGACAGAATAGGACAGTAAGAGCCAGCGATCCCGCAAATATTCTCGTAGCACAGACCTAGGAATTCAGCTTAAAAGTCATGGTAGCTCGTGGAGTGAGCCGTAGCGGAAAAAGCCATTTTGTTTTTGTTGAGCAAGGAATGCTTGTTAATAGAGAAAATTACAGGTAAAAAATATCCCTCTTTATTTTGCACAATGTCTTAATAGTCACCATCAATTTATGGGCAGAAAGGAAGTGTTTTTGTGCCAGATGGAGCCAAGGCGCATAAGCTTTGAAAACTTATGAGGCAATTTATGAGCGTTTTTCTAATGTGAGAGCTCATTGGCATGATCATTCCTCTGATTTAAGTTCCATTGAAAATGTGTGGCCCAGATTCAAGAAGAGTGTCTTTAGAGATCCCAGACCAAAAAATAGGCAAGAGCTGATTCGACATAAACAAGTTGAGTGGGGCGCAATTTCGATCGAGTATCTAAGAAATTTATGTGAAAGTTTCGGAAAGCGGATCTTAGCTTGTACAGAAAATGAAGGAAAACATAGTTTGCACAAATTACATATTATGTTACCTAATATGTGTACTTTGTAATAAAATTATAATATTAAACCAATCTCTTTTCAATAAAATTTTATTTAAGAAATACTAAGGGCAGACATTTTTGCGCCATCCTGTAGTATAGTCGAAACAACTCTGCTAGACGGAGCAAAAGTTCAGTGCTCAGCCGTAATTAATGTTAATTAGAAATTGATAGGGAAAGTATATAGGTTCGCAGCCTTATTTATAACGAGAGCTCTTTGTAACTATCCCAACGAAGGCACTCCTGGTACTGATTCATTGGGTTCCTTCCGATTTGTTTGTCTCGCAACAAGCGGAGTGCGCAGCGTTAAGACTAAATCGTGGTGATCCTTGGCCAAGGATATACCTGGACCATACCAAAATCCTAGTGCAGGTCATGCTTGTTCCAGTAGACATCGATTATATTATACTGCGTCCTAACCATCTCTGCCTCAGGCGTTTGAAACCCCGAAGCAGTGAGGATTGGGCGAGGGGTATATCCCTGAGGACAGATGCTGTGAAATTATCAACCGATGGCTCTAAATTGAACGAAGGAGTGGGATGTGGTATATTTTCCAACGACCATAACTTGAAGCTTGCTTCCCTTCCGCCTGGCTTCATTTTTAGGTGGAGGCGTCAGTTATTCTTGAAGTGGCCAATTATCTCATGTAATCAGGCATTCAGAGTGACTTTGTGCATTTTAACTGACATCCAATCAGCTATACAATCCTTTGCTAGAATTTACACCTTCTCAAAGATAGTTCTTGAATGCTGTACGTCTCATAACGATATGTCGAGACATTCAATGAAGCAGCTGTTTTGGGTGGATATTAAGGGGATCTGTGGAGCGGATTAGCCGGAAGTGTTAAGCTTATCATTAGGCTAAATTACCTTAAGGACACTGTGAAGTTCTGGTTGGAAGAATCTTTCTGAACGATCGCTAGACAAATTCGGAAAACTTTTGACGCTGGTCGCACTAGGGACTAGAGATGGGCAAAATGCCTCATGACACACCACTGATCGCTCTTTTTTTAGAGTATTTTACAGTATTGCGCCGTACTTTCAGTACACTGTTCGCTTCGCATTTCATGAAGTTTATTCAAACGAAAGCTTTCGCTCACAGACTATGCTGTGCTTTTTTCAGGCGCTGCACTGTAAGAAAGAGCTATGCCTCATGAGCCATGAGGCATTTTGCCCATCCCTACTAGGGACCCTCTCGACATAGGAAGGAGGCCCCCCACACAGTGGTGCGTGTCCTAACTGGAGACTGTCTGTTTAGTAGGCATGCGGCATGGCTGGGTGCCGCTAACTACAACGACTTCTGCTGGAGCTGTAGTTGCAAGAAGGAAGAGGAAACAGTTATATAACTTACTTTCGCTGGAAGCGAACCGAAGTGGTTTCGGTGGAGCTGAAGCCGATCTCCCAGTTCATCAAGGACTTAGGGTGGCTCTCCACCTAATAAGGGTTGTCCATTATGCAATGCAGTATCACAATGGGCCCGTGTGTGCCTTCTCCGGAGTCTGTCTCAAGGAGGCAGCCGCGGAATCTATTCTAATTTCATCCTTGCTTCAAAAGTTCACTTCCACAAAAGAAAATAGTATTGACAACCTATTTAGGAAATAGGCTATCAATATTATTTTCAAAGGAAACCAATGTTGATAGCTTATTTTCTGGACAATTTTTTGATAGATAAGTGAAAAATTTCCCAAAAAAACATATTTTTTATTTAGGTCAGAAAATGGGGTGATTAGAAGAGATTTGTATCAATCTAACTATCGGAGTCATGCAATGTGTTTCCAGATGGAAGCATTCGAAAAAACTACATAAATAAATCAATCCTATCGTAAGTGCTTTTTTATCCATGTATGCAACACGAATTGCTAGATGTCCTCATTAACTATTTCAGCTAACGATTGAACATGTCACCGTTTCCGAAAATATTTACAATTTGTGGCATACACATTAAAAGTCGATTAGCAGTAATTACTACCGCCCAAATGAGTAACAAAACTAGTTTGCGTAAAAAGTCTTTTTCCGCAATTTTCCTACTGCATACGACTATACAAAAAAATAGTACAACACAATAAAAACGGAAAGTGCTCATAAATCTACAAGAAATCTACAGAAAAAAACGCAAAGTTTTGATGTAAAGTTTATGTGCTTTAAATAATATGAGCGTACACTATTAAGCAAAAAAGAAACACATTTTGCATGCTTAATTTTTGTGGAGTTTTCCTCCATAGTTCTTTTAAAAATCATACTTAAGTGACTGAAAGTATAGGTGCACTACATACGTAGTTGTTTTTAATAACACATTTGAGTTTTAGCAGCTATTGTGCGACGGAATAGGCGCTCAAAATAGAATTGTGTGGTTTTTGTGGCGACTACGGTTTAATCTATTGAGATAATATTTCATCCAGTAGCTGGCAATTTGAAATGTACCTACACATTAAAAACGCACTGCAATACAAGTGCTTGTGCAACAAGTATCTGCTGGTTTCAACTTCGGAAATTTCCAGTAGAATTTCATTGCGATATCTTAAGGGGTTACACCACAGTAGAGAGCGAAAATTTAACGTTTTTCTGCGATTTTTTTTTAAGTGGAAAGAAAAGTAAAAAAGTAATTCTCTTTAAGGATGTTGGTTAAGCATGTTTTGAAATTTTTTAAAAAAAATTGTTAATTAAAAAATATTACAAAATGGCTGCCCAACAGCCGTTTCTGCGGAACGGTTTTTTTTGGAGGGGCTCCGCGGCACGCAGTAGAAGTGCACCAAAAATTATTCTGGAACAAAATAAAAAAAATTTTCTTAAAGAACATTAGTATAGCTAGAGAAATACGTAGGGGATTTTGAAAATATTTATTTTTGTAAAATTGGCGAGCATTTGAAAAAAAAGTGCATTTTCCTTCAAAAAAACCGGCACTTATTTGTAGCTAAAAAATCGAGATATTTACTTATTGAAAATCGGCTACGTATTTCTATGCGGAATGTTGTTTTAGAGATGTGATATTAATTTGGAGTGAAAAAATAGAAAATTGTTTGAGTTATGCTGCGTGCCGATTTGAAAAAACGTGTTTCGAGAAAAACGTGTTTAAAGTTTTGACTCGTGTTTCAAGTATGATAAAATAAAAAATTTTGATCATTTAATTGTTTTTACCTTCAATCAATAACCAAATTTATTTTATACATCGATAACGTCAGAATCCACTTTGCCGAAGCGCTGACACCGGCCGAATCTTCTTCCGCCTCATATCTGTTCAACGGTCGTCGTTTCGTCACGTTGGTTCGTCGCCGCGTCTTATACGATATTTTTGAGCTTTAAGGGCTTGCATACACTTTCTTTTCACTCATTGTAACTCACAAAAATGTAAAAGCTACAAATAACGTGTGAGAAATTAGCACTGCAAAAAAATCGTAATTCGAATAACTTCCACGCAAAATTTACGTCTTCTCTCAACATCAAAGGACTCTGTACTACTGAACTTTGTGTTCAACATGCTTGAAAATGTTTCTAACGACTTATATTAGTGTATTAGAGAAGTTGGAAATCGTATGATAAGACATAATGCTGTACCCAATGAGCAGGTGTCGTATCTATCGCAGGTAGTCATTTTCGAGCAGTCGGGAAGAGTCGAAAAAGTGCTCGAAATTTCTTTGAAAACGATTTCCAGCAGGCATGAAACCGTTTGCCTCTTATTCTAGAGGTTTCAAAGGATTTTTTAAGCCAATAAAAAGAAAATCAATTTTCTGAAATTTCTACTGTGGTGTAACCCCTTAAGTTACAGAAATATGAATGTCAAAGTGCTATAATGGGTATACGTATGTATTTTTTTGCATGTTTCTCAGCGTACACACGATATGTTATATACGCTGTCAGTCTAACTAACGAAAAGTGCAACGTGTATTCATACTCGTATGTAGTTTGCAAGAATAAATTTTGTACTGTTAGTTACCTAGATACGCATACAGACTTGCATGCAATCACCACATAATGTCCAATGTGTGTTACAATCGCTGTCAACTCGACGACTGATAAAGTGCTTGCTGAACGAGTGAGCCGAGCGGAAATCAATATTCTATTTGCACATGAAATTTTCATTTGAATATGGAGATCGAATACCGACCGACTTTTTATGACTTAGCGAGACGGCGATAGTCAAGTCAATTTATCTTGTCAGTTTGGATTGATGGAAATGTGGCAACTGTAGTTATGGAGAATTTTTTAATCAAAACCTTAGTGTTGCGATTACTTAGTTCAATGTACCTACTTGCGAAAGAAATCTCTAACTTATAAGATGTTTGGGGTGTGAATGGATGCATGGAGGGGTAGGATTATTGAAGTGTCTAATATTAAAGAGAAGTATTCATTTATTTATTTGTTTCAAACCATACAAGGTGGATAAACTTAAAAATCATTCAATAATACGCACGTAGTTTATGGAACAAAACATTCAAAACAACGAAACCATGCGTGTAATGGAGATATACCACAATCAAGGTTCTCTTTTTTTACTACAAACTCTCTGCACTCATTCATATAATTTGGAGGAACTTCACAAATATAGTATTTTTGTGCTGAAATCGTTTCGGTCAAAGCGTTGCACCAAATATTGTCCGTCATGGTGAAAAGTAATTCATGCTAACCCATTACCACCATTATTATATATTGTTGGTAGCAACTCAACTATTTCTCCTAATATTTGATTAGTCTCCGTAACGGCAAAATAAGTACATTCTTTGGAGAAAATAAATTTAATCAACCGGCAAAACACAGTAGAAGATTACCACTTTCATCACTTAAATGAAATGGTGCAAAAGAAAAAAAAATCATCAGTGTTTGTACTGTTTGTCGAATTGCAAGTGCTGTAATTAGAACTTCCACCGCAGCCTCACTTACTAATAAAGTTGGATGATGAAATGCCCAGACGTTTTATTAAAAAGAGCTGCAATTTTAATTTCAACTCGCGCTTATTTACAAAAATCTGCACCTCGGGAGAAAACAACAGTCAGCCTTGCCAACACAATAAAACGGTGGATATACGTGATGTTCCGCTTTTATGCTATGCTTCCGAGTTTATTTGTAAGAATGCCTTGAAGATTTTGCGCCGACATAATATGCCAAAGCTTCCTCTTTTGTCAAGCGCCTTTGACTTTAAGGGGGTATTCTGGTCTAGAGATTTGATCAAATCGATTTTTTTTTGTTTGCATATTTTCAAAGTTTAGACTTTTAAGAATAAGCTTTTTAAAGGATTTTCGGAAATTCGAACTATTTTTGGAGTTACAGCTATTTTTGTGACACGCCAACTAACTGCCCGAAACGAGACTCCAAGTTTTCAATGCGTTTTTCTCGGAACTACTTTTCTCGATACGGTTGACATGATATCTCTACTTGTAATGAACCGATTTACTTGAAATTTTGCACAAATCCTCGTAACACTATTAGTTATCGTCTGAAGTAGGGATTTTTCAAATTTTTTTTCTACTATTTATTAAAAATCCCCAAAGCCAAAAACACGACTTTTTTTACATGGACGCCATTTTGTGAAAAAAAATATTTTTCAAATCGCCTACGTCAGACGAATTTTATATTCTTCTTATTGCAGAATTCACCAAAAATTTATGTTTCAGACCACCAGGAAGGTTGGAATCATGTCAACCATGAGACAAGTTTTTTTTTGAGCCTTCATTCCGTCGGCCTGTATCTACATCAATTTTATTTTCTTTTATTTTTTAAATACATTTATGTACTTTCAAAATGTTAATAAAAGACAGGTAAAAAAATATATACCAAAAATGTTTATGGTTTTTTTTCATTGCGTCCGTAAAATCACCTCAAAATCGAGCCTCTAGACCAGAATACTGCCTTAACTAGTGCTCACACTTTCCTCATAACTTGGCACTACTCGGGACCAGTGCTGCCACTTTGGATATTTTCGTATTATTTAGGATACGAATCAAGTTGGACAAATCTAGATGATACGACGCCTCTAAAGTGGATACTTTTTTCAAAGATTTTAATAATCTTGCTCGAAAATGTGTGCTTTTTCCATTAGATTTTATTTCAAATAGAAAAGTTTCATTGTACTTTTTTTTCAAATTGAAGTAACAGAATTTTCTTGCGAAGCAGTTCGGTGTTCTATTCAAAATGGGTAAACCCGGGCAAGAAAGTAAATATATCTGAAGAAGTAGCACAGGAACTACAAAAATATACAAATTTTACTTTAGGTTGCGTACAAAAATAAATATATATCTGAAAAATAGACATTTATTTTTTATCAAATTCGCATCCTGTCTGTTGATGAACGGGTGCTTTTCATTCATTCATTTGATTTGTTTTAAAACGAAAGAAGGATAAGTATAGTCAATTAAGAACTCATAGCACAAGCAGCTGAGTGAAGTATTAGAAACATCGAGATCGATTTTTTTCTATATCTATGTCTTTTGTTATTTTCTTTTTCTTCTTTTAAAAAAATCTTAAAGTGCTCTTCTTTAAAAAGTGACCTTTCAAATGGCAATAATCAAATCATTAATTGAACTTATTGTGGCTAATTAAGGGAAAATAATAGATTCCTATTAGAGCTCATACATCTATATTTTTTTTAACAAATCTCCGAGCTAAGTATAAAAAATATCACCTTAAACATGCCCATATTTCTCATATCTATGAATATATCTATGGCAGTGACTGGTTGTCTGTTATTGTTATCTGGTGCTGGATCCAAATTATTAATATATTTTTAACATAATTATATCTAAATGAAAACTAACTAATTAAATTTCGTTAATTTTTCAATTAACTAAAAACTAACATAGGTTTCAGTGTCTACACCTAATAAATTGATGATTGCTTCATAAACAATATGGACAAGTAAGCGCAAAAGGTATTCAGAATTAGAAGACTTTTGTGACTATTTTTATTAGTTAGAAGTAATAGTGTTTCTAAAAAAAAAAAAAAAAAAAAAAAAAAAAAAAAATCGAAAATCAAAAACTCTCTAAACTCGTGAAATTGTAATTTAACCAAAAAATAGAAGTGGGTATACCTGTGACTATGTGTGTGGTAGCCTTTGTTGTAGTTCGTGGTACAAGAAGTCGAGGAACATATCGACCAAGAGTTTGATGTAATGATGTGAGATGTTTTCACATTCGAGCAGTGTCGGCTTTACGTTTGGAGCTTATTGGGCTTAGCCTTAACCATCTTTTTCGATTCGAAAATATTAAAAAAATAAACCATTTCTATTTCAATTATGACATTCAGCAATAGCTTTGTTGATATGTCTTCAATTTTAGAAGTAGGCGATACATCGAAGATGGTTTGGCTCATATAACTATTTGTTTAGCCTAATAGCTACTCACGGTCACTTGAAGGGTTTGATAGTGACTGTCCACTGGTTTGGTGAGCTACATGACACTTCTCCAACCCCTAAAAATGACTTATATGCTAGTTTTTTTTATATTTTCTAAACTCCCGTGATGACTCCTCCCAGTTTTTTTCTTCTAGAGATTCTTTCTAAGCTTCCGTTATTTCTTAATCGACTCCCTAGTTTTTTTCTAAACCTTTTAGAATGTTCACGGACTTCTTGGATCTTTTCTAGAGTTCAGATTTTTTCTTTGACTCCCAGAGTTTTTTTCTAGAGTCTTGCTAACGTTTCATGATTTTTTCTTAGACTCTCGTGATTTTTTCTTGACCCTTCCTGATTTTGTTTTGGCTTCCATGATTTTTTCTCCGTTTCCATGATTTTTTTTACTTAGCCTCTATGATTTTTTTTGCTTAGCTACCATGATTTTTTATAGGCCCCTGAGATTTTTTCTAAACCTTCTGCATTTTTTCTCATCTCCCGTGATTTTTCCTATAATCCTAAATTTTTTTTAAGTCTTTTGATTTTTTCTTACACTCGCGAAATTTACCCCTCATTTTTTTTTAAAGTTTCTACAATTTTTGTCGTACTCTCCCAAGATTTTTCTCTACATCCTTTTTTCTAGATCTCCTGACCTTTTTCATAACTCCTGAACTTTTCCGAAGCCCCCATCATTTTTTTCCAGACTTTTGGATTCTCTTCTAGAATCTTTTTAATTTTTCTAGGCTCCCATGATTATTTTCTAAGGCTTCCAAATTTTTTTCTTGATTTCCCTGGTCTTTTCTAAGCTGTTAGTTCCCATGATTTTTTACACTCCCACTGTATTTTTAAAAGCATCTGCTGATAAGCTAATTGCTTGATTGGAATCAAAATGTTTTAAAACAGGAGTGCTGCACAATAAGTCTTTTGCACGATTTACATCTTTTATAAGTTTGAGAATAAAATCATAGGAGCTCAGGACAAATCAGGGAGGTTAATTAAAACCTCAAATGTCTAGGCAAAAATCATGGGAGCTTAAAAAATCCTGGGAGTCTAAAATCATGCCGAGAAATCCAAAGAGCCAAGAAAATACCTCGAGAGTCTAAGAAAATATCAGGGGACTCTTAAGAAAATTCTCGGAGTCAAAGAAAAAATCATGGGAGCTTGGGAAAACTTAGGGGACTCTTAACTAAGAGGCTGGCAGAAGTTTTCTGGGAATGGCGAATGCTTTCATTGAAAAATGCTATGAATTTTAATAAAGAAGCCGAGAAATTCCAGGAAATCTTACACTTACATTTACAACGACACGTTTGGCCTTCCTATGTTTCGTAGCGTATATACTTTTGTCTTTAATATTATGAGTTTCCCTCAAAATTCAGCAACCTCTGAAAGAGTATTTTCGCACTTGAATTTGCCAAAAAAAAAAAATCGTTTTCCAATAGAAACGGTTGAGTCTTTACAATTTAAAACAAAAATGTTTTTATCTTCTGCTGAATTTTATTCGTTTGATTTGTTAAAAGCTGATGTTTTTATAAATATAGTTTCAATTTTGTTATATGATGTGGAATGAATCGCCGATTTTCGATATTTTCGAGAGTGAAAGAAGTGCTATTTTTTAAAAAGAAATTGGTTTTATAGAGCCATGTACAGCTATTATATCTAAGTATCAATTTGTTACTAATTGTTAAAGCTTTGCGATATGATAGATACGTGTTTGGTTACTAATTTTAATGAATTCGGATGCAATATGATGGCTCTGAAGTGGCAGCACTGCGCGGGACTCCCATTGGCAACACTGATAACAGCAGACAAGTTCCGGTTCTCAGACAATCGCACTAGGCTTATGTCATTTATTGGTTAACGTCGCATGATTTTCAAGTCCACAACTCGTCTCCTTTTTCGGCTAGATTTGTCAAAGCTTTTTTTGGATATCCTGGGATGGAACGCGTACCAGACATATTTGGCTACGCGTAAAAGTTTGATATTTTAACGTGCGATTTCCCTGCTATCCACTCTTTCTGGAACCGAACGATTTTCCAGCAAATTTCGAATATCTGCTGATTTTTTTCTTTATTTTCCTGGGAAAATCCTCGGTGATGTCCGAAAATTCATATCTCGGCGGTAAAAATTCGTATATATTACTATTTTGGTTTTCTTTGGCATGTTTACGGCATTCTTTAAAAAACTATAACAAAAAACGTAAAAAGAATAACAGTTTTTGGTGTTATAAAAACAAATAACCGAGCTTTCATCGTCTTGAAGTACAAATTTTCAAAAAACCACTTTGTTTTGTATTCTACTATATTATTTTATTAAAATTTTAATTTTACAAATTCTGCACATTATTTGTACACATTCTATTATTTACAAATAATATAAAAGTGATGGAAATGGCTATATTTCAGGGATTACCAAATGCAACACCCGCACATAAATAAGAATTATTAGAAAACGTAACTAAACTATCAAAAGCTTGATCAATCTCCCAATAAAAATATAATCAGCTGACTAGCTTGACCATTTCAAGCTCGGGATGCTGTCATTTTTCTTTGTATGAATTATTATATCGAAAGAAAAGAAACCATAAATATACAAGCCATTACACGCTTGTTTATAGTTTTGCTGAGCATATTAAAAATGACAGGTACAACAAAACCAAACAAAAATAGGTACAATAAAATCACCAAGTCTAACACAACACGAAGCAAATGACAAAAAATGACCTAGTGTAAGTTTTTAGCTAATTTGCATGTTTATATCAATTCTAATCGATTTTTATGAAAAAATTAACACTTTCCTAAAAAATAGTTATCAATTCGTTTCTATCCATTCTATGCTAACAAGTTCATCAAAAGAGACAAACTCAAATAATTTTATAGAGCGTTCTCAAAATTCAGTCGACTACGGTATGGTAAAAGTGTGAAATATACGCCAACAATTTTTGTAAATAAGGTGAAAAAGAGTGAGATTTTTGATGACTTTACAGAAATCCGTTCATAAATGTTGTTTGGTAACGAGGACAAATTAGAAATGTGGAACGATCGAATAAAATGCATGGGGGTGGTTCAGTTTGTTAAATTTTCTATGGATTTACGATTGCCAGTTCAACCAACTGAGGATATAAGAAAATCCGCGAATTTGTTTAAATTTAAGGAAAATCTACGATCATTTCTTACACAAAGGTAACGAAGACACCTACCAGAGTTTTTCCTAAACTTTTCTCTGGGCATAAGACTTGACGAGGAAAAATAGGCGATATTATCTGAAGACAATAGTGTATAATGAAGTGCTTTCCCTTATACCAATATTTAATTGTCTGTGAAGTACTAAAGTAATATACTGTGAGCGTCAAAAGTGAGTTCAAATTTGTTTTTGGGGTCCAATAAAAAACAAAAATTCCGATTGATAAATATTTCTGATTGAGTAATATCAAACCTTTATTTGTTAAAAACTATATACAAAAAAATAAATTCGATATATTATGTAACAAAAAATTTACAGAGGAAAAACAAACAAAAAGTCAATGAAATATGAATCAAAAGTAAGTGCACACGTGTTCAAACGTTGCTAGATTCTAGCTGTAAACAAAGTCACGGATTTTTTACTATAACGGAATAAAACTTCAAAATTATTTCTAGGAAACAGCAATCGATACAATTCTTGGTGAAATCATTTTTGAAGGAGTTAGATTGATTTAAAACGTGCTAGAAGAAAGGTGTGAAAATGAGAAAAGAGACTGAGCCAGAAACACGAAAAATTATTGCGAATTTGCATTGTGGAGGTAAAAGTTTATGGGAAATTGGAAAAATGGTAAAAAGACCACACAGTGCAGTTAAAAAAATTATTCACAAAGACAATAAATTCAAATATTAGACAATTTTAAAAGATCTGGACGGCCAGGGAAATTAAATAGAAAAGAAATGAGAAATATAGTGAAAGAAGTTCAAGGTAATCCACGTTCAAGTGCAGCAAAAATGGCTGAAAACTATTCTGCGACACACAATCAATCCGTTTTAGCCTCCACCGTTCGAAGAATATTGAATGAACATGGGGTACATGGCAGACCACAACAAAGGAAGCCGTTTATTTCTAAAGCGAATAAGAAAATACGCAAAAATCTTGCTAAAAAATATAAAAACTGTACTTATGATTTTTGGGAAAACGTTTTATGCTCTGAAGTGAATAAATATTAAATATTTGGCGGGCATAAAAGTAAAAAAACTTTGGCGAACTAAAAATACTGAGTTCAATGAAAACTCTAGCGCACCTGAACCTTATATATATATATATATATATATATATATATATATATATATATATATATATATATATATATATATTTATATATATATATATATATATATATATATATTTATATATATATATATATATATATATATATATATATATATATATATATATATATATATATATATATATATATATATATATATGAATAATATGAATTTTTGGCCAAAGTGATTTTAATACTAATGTTCTTCTTCGAACATTAGTAAAATGTTCTTCTTCGAACATTAGTAAAAGTGTTTCTGGCACAGTGAAGCATTGCGGAGGATCTGTTATGGTTTGGAGGTGTATGGCAACATCGAGAGTTGGAAACCGTGAATTTATTGATAGTGCAATAGATAAGCAAGGCTATCTCAATATTTTGCAGCGAAATATGGTTGACAGTGTTGTGAAATTGGAATTTCCTAGTATGTGGATCTTCCAACAAGATAACGATCTTAAGCACACTTCCTATTTAGTAAGGTTGTGGTTGCTTTATAGAACTCCCAAGGTATTGGATCATCCCCCCAATACCCAGACCTCAGCCCCATTGAGCATTTATGGGATTATTTAGGCAGGGAAATTCGGCAACATCTAATCACAAGCAAGGAAAGCTTGAAAAGTGCACTTAAAGAAAAAATGGGATAATATACTAGCAGAATTTACCAGAAAATTGGTAGAATCCATGCTTAGAAGACTGGAAGCTGTTTTAAAGGCAAAGGGCGGTCAAACCAAATACTAGTTTTTCTTAAAATTATTATATGAATTTTTATTATATGAAGTGTGCACTTACTTTTCACTCGTATTTCATTGACTTTTTGTTTTTGTTCCTCTGTAAATTTTTTGTTAGTGAATATATGGAACTGATTTTATAGTATATTGAAAATATATTACCATTGATGCAATACATTTCAGAATTATTTAGAAAATATTACCATTGATGCAATACATTTCATTAATGTTACAAAATTTAAGGTGGATATTAATTTAAAATTTAAAATTGAAATATTCTTGACATAGCATTTATTCATTTTTTTTAAGTAGAATCATGATTAAAGCTATATATTCACTTTTAAAAGTGCAACATTTTTCATGTTCTTGAAATCAAAACATCTATCGAATAGGAATATATTACAAATAATAGCTCACAATGCTAATTTCCATTGCGGAACTATTTTTCGTTGTTTATCACGCTCAAAACACTGCATTGAAAACTCGTACGTTTAGTGGTTGTTGCATGACCCTCACTGACAACAACATAAAGTCACATTATCTGTTGGACGACGCGCTCGCGATAAGCTAAAATGTACAATTTGAAAGTCAGTTAACTGACTTGAATCAAAGAATTGCTCATATCTAGAGTTAAGATAAGGAGATATTATCGAGTATGTATTCTTAATCGGGGTAGGAAGCTAGATAATTCGCGACTTACACATGAAATCACATTACAGATAAGAACGACGCTTTGCGAAAGAGTGTAATTAATTGACTTCACGTTTATATGGTATGGTAAATTTTTTATCTTAGCATAAGATTTGCTTTATATTCCTTTGTACGAGTATTGTAGGTTGCGAGATAAAAAAAATTGCGTCAGACTAAAGCTAAAAGAAATAGACTTGAGGAAATCCGGTTGCGATTTTTCGGAAATAAAATCTTTAGTAGAATCAGGCAGGCGATTAAAGACGAATTAAAGATTGAAATAGATAGGTGCATATTGCTTTTAGCGCAGCAATTGTTCAGCATGATATTAAGATTGAACCAACCTAGATACCCCATTGCTTATATTGCACAGCACAAACATTATTAAATCATATCTAAATATTTGAAATTCGTATGAAGAAGAATGTATCCGATCTGTACCGGGTATCTAACCTAATCTATATTTATATTCAGTGCTAATATCTCCCGCAATGAATAATCTAGAGTACATATACAGAAAAAACCATAGTGTGGCTATATTCAACAATAATATATTACCCAGACAAAAACAACTATAAAAGCCACCACTCCTTTCTTCCTAAAAAAAAAATCGAATCACATTATTCTGCTCTAGATTCGATGCTGAATAGCGTTTATTCACCTTCTTTTTTAATTATCGAACGTTCAACGGCTCGTCATGCAGTAAGATAGGTAGGTGAATGTTCTTATCGTTCTGCCTGAGGTGCGAATATGAGAAACACAAATACAGACAACCGGCGAATGCATTGTGCCACACTCCACTCGCTTGCCAAAAAGTACAATACATGTGAAATGCGGTATCATGCGATAAATGTATTTAATATCTATAGTATGCATGGCATATCGTATGATTTATTAAATTCACATTTTCATGATAAGAGTGTTGCGAAAAACTCCACAAAAAGTGATAATTTTTGTGATTACTAAGCTCCGTGGTTGCATTTTTACTTGTATATTTTCCAAAAGTCAACTTCCACACATTCACATTTCACTGAATGCACTATCTAAATCGCTGCCAAAACGATTCCCAGCTAAGCGTACTTGCCTTACTAACATTTACATTTCTTGTACTTCTCATATTTTGCCTTATCGAAACGCGATTCTAAAGCAAAAAGTATTGGGACACGATATGCCGATTATTTTTTTTGCTAGATTTTAAGCGCTTTTATAGCGCACATACTTGCATTTTCTTTTGAGGAAAAGCGACGTGTGGCAGTTGTATGCAAATTGCCGATGAAATCTACTAGTGTGCCGTCATATTTCAGCCGAAAATTTTCGTTGGTCTCCTAAATGGGAATATGGTAAACTTGTCAAGATTGTTCGATACAGTTTCACGTAGTTTGTTTGTTGATAAGATTCTTGAATAGTTGACTGATAGATAGCCACTAGAGATTCCTTGTTTGATTGTAATCAGTGTGTTACCGCGGCATGGCATCACAAGCCACAGAGCCATGTAGACTTGAGGGAGTTGATGTTACAGAATATAGTACGTATGCGAAACATTCAATAACAAGAAGAAACGATGTTGAACAAATAAATATTGATAAGACTGAATATACTGGAAAAATGTTTGTGATGCAATGACGACATTAGGCGAATCAAATAGAATAAAATAACTTAAATAATATCATTCAGCAAAACAGGCTGTCGCTATTAGTGAATTTGATATTTTACTTGAGATTTATTAGTGAATTTAAGATTTTGGTACTGTTTAATGCCCAAAACCCATCACAACTTGGTGAATCGTTTCCAACTTATTAATCCGTCCATAATTGTACCAACTAATTGTCGTCCGTGGTCGAAACGAAAGTTACGCTTGATTCGTTTAAGATCAGTTTTGCAGACATAATACTGCTATTGATTTAGTTACGATCTGTGTAACTTATTTTGATCGCGGATAGCTGTTAATTTCCGTTCCATGTTGCACGTTTTTATTTCTTTGGTTTTATTACATTTTTGGCGTTATGACCATGATTTCTGTTTCTGCATACTCCACTTCTCTGATTAACACAAATAAAATTCCCACCAACCGACTAGTCTGGCACTATAGCAAGATTACCTAGACTGCGGTTAACAAATGCATCAGAGAGTTTGATTGATCTGATTGCTTCGCAGCAAAGAACGTCGAATGTGCAAATTCCATTATAACCGATATCTTATGGCGCAGTATATTTTTCCTTATTTCACATAGCCTCAAGAATACTAAACAAAACACGAGCTCATGGTTTATGTTTGAATGCGAAGAGGCCATTAGCATTAAGGAGATGGCATTCCGAGTCTATACCAAAATAAATCTATTTGAGGAATTGAAACATGTTTACAAAGGTGTTTTACAAGTCTTTGCAATCTAGAAAGAAAACAAAAGTTTCTGGCCACCTTGTTAAAAGGATCGAGGCCAACTTAACCGGTTCTTCCGCAACATCCCTTCTTCATGGTGGCATTGTATTTATTGTCACTGGAGAAATCTAACCTCTTTCCTGAGATTTTTACTCCTAACTCTTACTTGCAGCCTTAATCGCTGAATCTTCCTAGTCCTCTTGTGCGATTTCAGTGATTGTGCCTTTACTTTTGCGCATAAGAGAGGTGGTGAAAATACTTGCTATGCTTGCCGGATCTGATAGTATTTCGTCGTACTAAATTATTGCCACTTCTTTATTTATCGTACTCGGCTGGAATATTCCCTTCTACATAAATGGAAGCTTCCACACGTGCAGCATATACCCAAAAAGAGAAAGGGGCCTGAGATACCTCTAACTACTGACCCATTGCCCTCGTATCGGTTCTGACTAAGGGTACTGACAAGACGGAGCGACGAGAGCGTCGAGTCGAGCATAGCGTCGAGTCAAGCATGGAACAGCTCATAGAATTGCGTTCATGTAGACGCGACGAGACGCAAAATTGTAAACGAAATTTTACAGTGGCAGTCGAAATAATGAGTTCTTCAGTGTCGGATGAAGAGTTTTTCTCACCACAATACGCCAAATTGAAATCAATAGACTGCTGATATATAGAAATCAATAGATTTTTCTAATCACTGGTAAAAATTTAATTGACTGTGTGCAATTCTGAACCTTTCATTCATAAAAAATGTACCCAAATTTTGAATTACCTAAGAAAAACCCATTAACACAATTCGTCTACTCACTGTATGTCATCGAAACACATTTTGCAACAACAACATACATTAACGCTCCGAGCAGTCGAGCAACGAAATCGGTTCGAATCGATGTCGTCGCTACACTGAAAAAAATTCACATGGCGCCCAGAGCCATGTAACATAGCGCATTATTTATGGCCCCATACGCTATATACATAGTACTCTGAGCTATGCAATATGGCGCCCCGCGCCATAATGCCACAATCTACATAGCGCGTGGTCCTATGTAACATGGTGCAGCATTTATGGTCCCACACGCTATGTACATAGTACCCTGAGCCATGCAGTATGGCTCCCAGCGCCATAATTACATGGTGCAGAAATTATGGCCCCACACGCTATATTACATAGTGCCATGAGCCATGTAATATGGCTCATGGCACTACAGTTATAACTCGCAGCCATACTGAGTGACGAGATGTATAAATGTCAGCAAGTTTCTTGAGTATAGGAGAAGATATGGTCTTTGATGCAGTTGATGATAGGTGAATTCCATCCATCACCTATCATCAACTGCTCTATCTTCAGATGCTCAGAGCTGAGAAGGCTCGTGGTCTTTTGTTGGCTGGATCATCTTTATGTAGCAAATACATATTGGCCAAGGCCCAGCGAGCCGAAGTCAGACGAGACCACCAACATGTGGACGGCATATTTGACAGCTCGTCACGAAATCGCGTTGCCTCGTGCTCAAAACACACTCCGATTGGAAGTCGCACGAACGCTGGCGGGACCTGTCAAAGTCGCCACACTCAGGCTCGCCAGCTTTCGCCTGAGCTCGGCAAATATGTATTTTTTACATCAGATGCACTGAAAAAACACATAGCGCCAGACGCCATAATTTATAGACTTCTGGCGCCATATACATAGTCGATTTGTGATAAAATATAGCGCCACACGCCATAGTACATAGGAGCAGACGCTATGATTATAGCTGTCTACGCCATATACTATAGTCCTCCACGCCATGTACTATAGTCCTCCACGCCATGTATTATAGTCCTCCACGCCATGTACTATAGTCCTCCGCGCCATGTACTATAGCCCTCCACGCCATCTGCATGACGTGGAGGACTATAGAACATGGCGTGGAGGGTTGTAAGCATAGCGCCTACTCCTATGTAATTTTCGCCATGTGTTATGGCGTGTGGCGCTATATTTTATCACAATCCCCAAATCGACTATGTACATGGCGCCAGAAGTCTATAAACTATGGCGTCTGGCGCTATGTGTTTTTTCAGTGTACTCACTCTTTGATCGCTGCTTCGACATGGCCACTTCCATTTGAAAGTACATGACCGTTTTCGGCGCGTTGCTTGACTCGACGCTCGCGACTCTCTCGTCGCTCCGTCTTGTCCGTACCCTAAGATCTTTGAATCGCTTGTAATCACTTTTCAGTCATGTCCAAATTTACTTACATTTCTCACTGAGAGATGTAACCATTTTCTCCATAAATTTGGTGAAGCAATGGTCGTTTATCTTGAGATTTTGAAGCTTTATTAGACAAATTCTGAGCATTTGTTCTTCACCTCGTCCTTGTCACGTGGTTAAAAGTTTCACCGTAAATCGTTCCTTCCAAGCTGTTTTGGATGGAATCGAATCTTGCATCCAAACTTAAACACTGCCGGGGTATTGTAAGGTACTGTTCGTTTATCAACTTGAAATGTCATCAAATATCCTATTCGTAACAAATATCACCCTTAATATATTCCTATACTCTGTATGGATCTTCCATTACGGCTGTTGATAATTTTAAGGATCCTGGTGTGTACTTTGATCCAAAGCTCAAATTTGACCTGCACATTGCCTATATAACCGCCAATGCATCTCGTCTGTCCGGTTTCATTCTTAGATGCTCTTCTTCGTTTACTAGCATCGCTACCTCTTTCCATCTGTTTTTTTCACTTGTTCGTAGCATCCTAGAGTATTGTTGTCAAGTGTGGTCTCCCCGTCATAAATATCCGAGTGAGGCAGTGGAATACGTTCAGCGTAGATTTACTCGCTCACTGTTGTTTACTGTGATTATAGTGATCGTCTTTCCTTATTCCAAATTCCTTCATTAGATTCCCGACGAGTGTTTCTTGACGAGTGCTTGTTTTTCAAGCTACTTCATTGCCCTATGCTCTCCGACCTTGATTGTATGCTGTGTATACGAAACGTCAATCGATCAGATAGATCTCAATTCATGTTCTCCCTTCCCTTCGCGTGATCTGAAAAACTCGCCACTAGTGCGTATCCCCAGGGAGCACAACGATCTTCAGCTTGGTCCTTTTCCGCTAACGTTCTCTCAATTTAAGTCGCAAATTAAAGATATAATTCTAAAAGCTTCTCATAATGTTTGATTTTCTTTTTAATTTTTTTACCGTTCCTCCATGTTAACTCGTATATTGGCTTTAATTTGTTGAAGACTCAAATATTATTTGTCTAATATTTTCAATTATTTGTTAATTTTCTTTCTTTTTTGAAATCTATTTTTGGCTTTATCTAATATTTCTATTTTTGTCTGTTAAAATAGATTTTAAATAAATGAATAAATAACTTTCTTTCTTTTGTTTATAAATGACCACTTCTCTTTCACTTTCATAAATAAGTGACCACTTTTCATCTGATTTATAGTTTTGTAGTCAACCGCACCCTTGACTGCGAATTCTGTTTTGACACAGTGGCCGACTGTCGGGGGACACCACTTCTGTTAACTTCTGTTAGCAGGGATCACATATTTACTTCGTTAAACAGGGACATATTAAGCATTACCGCTTGCGGGTTAGTGAATGGTATTGTGTTTATTGGGTCCAAAGCCCAAAGCTGTCTTTTTTCGTTTAATCTTTGCACTCTGCCTGCTAGCCACACTTTTTTCGTTAAAGTTAATTTTCATACTGTTAAATTTACTGGAACAGCCTAGCATCTGAGGATAAGATCAGGACTTTGATAAGATCAGAAGTTTGACGTAGAAGGTGATAATTTTTTATCGTCAAACTTCCACTGCAAAATACAAATTCAAAAGGCCTACTGCCCAAATGTATGTACAATGCCCAGTAGCGTTCTCCATTTTTATATGGTCTCTGCTTGGCCGCTTTCATGTACAGCCCGAATACATATCGTGTTAAGAATAATTGCTCGAGTCGCAAATATTTTAACACTCCAACCATTTGCCGTTTAGCCGTGAAATACAATAAATCACACACGAAACTATTTATTTTCACAACTGGTTCTCTTAATTACATTAAACGTTCGAGTTCTTAGTGGTAGTAGTGACATAGTCTAATCTGGAACTCAGTTAAAGTGGTTTAGTAGGTCAAATCGGTTTACCAACTGGAAAGCAGTCACCATTTCAAATTGTCTAAATTCCAATATTCATTTTGCTCATTCGCTTTGAAGAAAGAGCACATATATGCATAATTTCAAATACGCGAACCAACAAGAGTTTCAGGTACATCTGGAATAATTTCTAGAGTTCTACCAATTTTTTCGGACCAACTATTTTATACTAAATATTTTTAAATATAAATGAATCATGATTTTTTTCCATGCGTCCACTGTTTGTTGATAGCTAGTAAACTGGTTGACTACAAGCGGTTAAAATATATGTATGCAAAAGCCGTGCATGAAATATGTACATATATCTAACTGTTTTCATTGTATCATGTATCTAACGCTCAAGAAAATCCGCTACGAAACGGATTCGATGGCCACAGCCATCAGCAGTACTAGCAGAATAACATCAGCAGAAGAAGATGACGATGTAAAACGAGAGAAATCGGAAGAAGGCGAAAATAGAGCAAGTAGACATTGTATCGTATACTATACGATACGAAACTATAGCAAAAAAGATGAAATCTAACATCTTGAAAATTTAGTTCACTAGTTATTCACGATCTTGTTGTTAAAATGATGGAGTCATCCAGCTTTTTTTCGTTGCTTTTAGCATTACTCTTTTATGCGATGCGCTTTTGCACTCACCATGCGATCAATTAACCACAGAAAGTTATTCTACTTGTTCATACGACCATACCAGATTCGCCAGACATCACATCCACAAGCAATTGAAGATTCGCTGAGAAGTACCATAGAATACCGTATAGTGGCATGTGTGTTGGTTGAATACGGTATACGGCTGACTAACGGCAAGAAAAAAGGTGCAAAATTACACGATGAAGGGGTTAAATGGAATAGATGGCAAGATGGTGCTTGAAGCAGTTTAATCTCATGTTTTGAACAATGTGTCTGTCTTTCTTTTCATTCCCTAATACAGTAAGCGAATTGTATTTACATTCACCCACAATTATATTGTATTTGAGAATAGTTCGAATAAATAAGCAATTCGACAAAAACTGAGCTTGATGGTGTTGTCATCAAATATTCTTTACGTTTTTACTGGTAACACTGCAGTAACAATTCCGCTTCGAAGTACGGACACTCAACTAGACAGAAAATAGGCCTCAGTTATGGAATAGTGAGATTGCGACTCTGCAAAGTGAATGCAGGAAGTAGTTCAATCATCAGAAAAGGTTCAACGATTGATGAATGTTCAAGGTTAAATTATGGTTTTTTAAAAATGCTGTGCGTGAAGCGAAAAGATATTCAAGAAAATATTTATGTGCAAATATTGAATGTACCAATAAGCCAGTCGCCTTCGAGGACCTCTAAGTTTAAATCCTGTCGTTCCGAGTTGCATACAAAAGTCTGAAGATAGTTAAAAGCAGCTGCGAGACTCTTAATGTTTTGATGGACACTTGCTTTCTTGGTAGTGAAGACAGATCTCCAACATTATCGTTAGAATCATACAGGAACGTCAGTTCGATTATCTGTCACTTCAAGTGCGCCCATAAGATGGACCGTTAATTTTTTGGCCCATTCAAATCACCAGGCGCGGATGATATCATCCCGGCAGATATTCAGCGGAAATTAGAGGGCACTATGTCTTGGCTGCTAACCATATAAATTGTCTACTTAAGACTTTCGTCTATTTCCATCAGTTGGCAGAGAAAGAGTGTGGTATACATCCCAAAGCCATCCCTTGAGCTCTTTTCTACTGAAGATCTTAGAGAGAATTGCGGAGTATTGGATAACCAGTGGCTTGGACTCTACTTTGATCTAAAAATTTAATAAGAGGGGCGAATCTATCGAAACAGTGCTACATACCCAAGTACATACCCCTTGATGAGCATTTCAATCTGCCTCCTCTCGACATTCCAATTCAGAGTGTGGCGATGAGCTCTGCCCACAGACTAGCTCAGCTTGGCTTATGGGTAGGAGAAGACGATGTCGGGCACTGCTCTATTAGAAGTTCGATGCGTGAGATCTCCTCGATTTTCCCTATGCCTTCGGACGCTCGAGGGCGCTTCCTCGACTTCGGGAGAAGGTACGAAGTAATCTTCTTGAACAGAAGTGACTGGGACGATCCAGATCTCTGTGCGAGGGGATATTTCGAGACCTTCTTCACGGACGACTCGAAGACAGATGTTAGATCTGGTGCTGGTGTCTATCTGCATTCTTATCTTGGAGAGCACGTTTCTGTTTTTCAAGCAGAAATATTCGCTATCCTGAGAGCTGCTTGCTGGGCAATTTGCAGTGACAATCAAGCTGCACTAATGGCGCTGCGTAGACCCCTGACTACTTCGAAAATTGCCCAAGAGTGCAGAGCCCGATTTGAAAGTTTGCAGAACCATGACATTCTGCCTGGACACAACTGCCTAGGAGGACATACGCACCGAATAGATGCCTAGAAGAGGCTGACTCTGCGGAGCATTTCCTCTGTGAATGCCCAGCGTTTGGGTGTCTTAGATATAAATGCTTTGGCTGCGGTGTGGCACGTATGCAGAAGATTGCCTCTTTTTTGCCATCAGTGATACTAGATTTTATCAAGAAGTAATGAGTAAAATGGGTCCTTTGGCATGAGTGCTTAAAGGTGCCATTGCTTAAAGGTAGCAGTAACTTGGGGGCTGCACCCAGATATCGCCTCCTGGATTTACACGAGTATAGTGGAACTAAATCTACTGTATGACCATTAGTTTGATGGTCAGCTATACTTAAGGCTGTAAATCAGAAAATGATAATGAAAGTGCGTAGATTATTATTATTATTAATACCGGGCGCACTTTGTACTATTGACCCCTGGACAAGGATACACCTGGACTAGACGAAAATGTTGATGCAGGTCATCTCTGTTCCAGCGAATTTCGATTATACTGTGGATACACAAACACATACACTTATCTCACTTACATTCCACAACTCACCACACTACATTCCACTATTCATCACACTACTTTAGAAATATGAGTTAAAACAACAAAGTAGGCTTAGGAGAAAAATGAGTGAAGTTTGTGAAAAAAGAATAATAGAATTGGTTTTCGCAAGAGATTGTTTTGAACTACTATTGCCCAAACATATCTGATTCAAGGGTTTGAATCTTAGATCGCAGGCAGAGAGGAATGGGAAAAGGGGTTTAGATCTAGAGCCTAAAGCTGTGTAAATACATACCGGTAGCTCTAAACTGAACGATAGAGTATGATGTGGTATATTTTCCACTGACCTAAATTTGAAGCTTTTTTTTCGCTTGCCGGACCACTGCAGTGTCTTTCAAGCTAAGTGTTCGCAATTATTGAAGCTACTTATTGGCTATTATGTAATCAGATATTCAGATTGAATATCACCAATTTCACTGACACCTACACTAATACCGTCCGTTGCCTCAGTTAAAATCTCCTTGAAGCTGGTCCTCGAATGTAAGACAATTGTCGAGAACTTTAGATTTTGGTGGCACTAGACTACTACTTGAATTAGGAAGGGGGTCCAACATAGCTGTCTCAGCTAGGCAGACTGAAGGACATCCTCCAGGTCGCATAAAGGTCTGGGGGCTTCGATAGCCACTTGGATTGAGCATTTCAATCTCCAAGTCTTCTTGTCTGGTATCACTACGGGCTAATAGGTTTATGTGTGACCTTGTGCCAGCCAGTAATACTTAACCTAACTGTAAAGAATGGTAGTTTAGTAACAGGTCTAATAGTAATTTAATGAATATGCTGGTAACTCTGTGGCTTTGGTGCCATCTAGAAATAACCCTCAAGAGAATAAAAGAATTTTCCCTATAGCTTCCGACGCGAAGATTGAACAAACTCGAAATTCAAAATATAGGTTAACTCTACTGCGAAGCAAATCTGGTAGACTTTTGCTTGCGAAATTAAAAGAGAGCTGCCACTTTACAAAGAATTGCTTCCATTGGATTCACAATTAATAGTAACCTAAAAATTTTCTACGCCTATATAATCTAATGCTGTGAATAAAAATCACAGTAGCCCATCCTGCGAAAAATGTCACTTCTTTGTTTTTTGGGGAGATTAGATACAGATTAAATTATGTTGTTGTTCGTTCAGAAGAGGTTCTATTAGAGTAGTGAGCTTATCACAGACAATTTTTTCAAATAGTTTAGGCTATGCTGATAGTATTGCAATACCTCTATTATTATCAACTAACCGCCAGCCACCATATTTAAAAATCGGCTTCAGATGGGAGGATTTCCAGAAAGAGGGGAAAATCCAGCAAGAAACTGATTTGAAACTAGGAGGTAGCAAGTCAGAACCAGGATCTTTGTTGACATTAAGATCTTTGATTGCCTTTCAGTCTCCTCTCTAGTTAAATACATTTCACAGACGATATTTGGTGGGAATGTTTGAGAGAAAGGAATTTTAGATAAGCTTATACATGAACAAAATACTTCCTGGAGATGGTCAGCGAACAGGTCATAAACTTCGTGAGGGCTTGACGAACAAGAGTTCTTTTTGTACATCAATGTAGGGTAGCCTGAAGTTTTTCGTTTGGTGTTTACGAAATCAAAAACCTTTTTAGGATCATGAATTATATTAGGGAAGTGAACTTATCAGATGTAGTAGCAACTCAACTGTGAAGCTTATTTCATCAGGGTTTCATCAATTTTTCCAGAATTTTTCTTTTAATTGCCGGTTTATTTTTTTGATAATATTATTGAATAGAAAACCTTTTACTTATCTTTAACCGTTTGAGTGCTGACGAGCGCGATCGCGCTCGTTTGCGTACTATTCAAAATTGCCACGAGCGCGATAGCGCTCACAAAATCAGTTGTTGTTTAGCGCGCTGCAGGTTGCTGCTGCGCGCTGCTGTTTAGTGCGCTATTGTGTAAGTTGTAATAAATGACATCAAAAACAAAGATTTTTTTGGCATTTCTAAGTATATATGAGTAAAAAACAATGGCACTAAAACGGTTAAGCTATACGAAGAATATATTGCCTTTTAGTGTTCATCTCCACAATTTCACATGTTTCTTCGAGACATTCACCACAGATACAGCAACCAACAATCGATGACTGCAGACTATCCCAACATCAAGCATCCCCAGCAAACGTGCGTTCAGCACTTTCGCATACAGTTGTAAAAACTTTTCCATGTGTTGATACATTTTCTAATGAGTATTTATCTTTTCTATTTCTCAATGATTAAACATGCTGCTGTACTACTGCTAAACTCCTGAACAGGCTGTCTAGTTGTTGTAGTTTTCCGACACGTTGATGAATCTCTTATATATTTACGGTTCCCTATTTACAATGAATATAAAGTACTGCCGCACTACTGCCAAACTAGTGACCAGATGGTGCAATTCAAATCGTTTCCCAAAAATCAAATCGAGTTGCCCATACGTCAAGCGTCAGTCACACTTCGCAAGTGATACGTGAAATATTTTGAAATTTATAATTAAAACAGGTCTTTTTTGCTCTAATTAAAGATGACATGAATACAAAGTAATGCAAATGTGATGGCATGAATGCAAAGTAATGCAAATATACTATTGGTGACATTATAGCTGGACAGCCATATCAATGTCCTGCTTTTCTGCTTCTAAGGCAGTAGTACAGCAGTACATTTTACGTGCTGCAGTTTCACCACTTCAGCAGTAGTATAGCAGTGCTTTTGCACTCCTTGTATTCCTATCGTTTGTCTTTTTCCTATTTGTGGGATGGAAACGATCAACCATGAAACAAAACATATTACACGTACGCGGGTAATATGAAGTAAATAGGTGAATTTTGGGGTAAAATGCTATCTCTAGCATTAAAAGCATTCACGGGTTTACTCACGACTTCTGCAGCGCTTTAGAAGTAGTGCTGTGTTTGCTGGGTCCCTTTCGACGCCAACAAGGACCTACTAACAACAACATCCGACACCGAAAAGACCACCTCACAAGGTGCACATGTGAATGAAATCCACTACTATACACAAGTAGATTCTTTATAGATACCTCTTCGGATATTAAATGTGCGTGCAATACGTGTTATTCGTCGTCATTTTTTTGGTATGCTTGAGTGGATGACTGGTTATGTATAAGCATATTTTTCATTGTCTCAACTCTGCTACAAATTATCCCTTTTATTCTGCCAGCATATAGCATTTAACCCTTTTGAGGAGGAGAACTAAGGAAACAATAGAACATTAGCACTGCTATTAAGTACTAAAACTAGAGTTTATTGATGATAATAGCTGGCAAGTAGGGTAATGATGGTAGAGCTTGTGTGTAAACAATGGATAATTTGTGGAATATGACAAATTTAAATGGACGAAAAAGCTTGAATATAGCTTCACTAAGCACTACTCAAATGGGTTAAGCAGGCTCTCTGTACTTTAGGGAGTGAAATGTACTAAACATCAAGTATCATCAGTTGCAGTATTAAGTATTACCTATTCAGTCACGTCTCAAGTTGGCGACAAACGAATGGACGCCAGTTGACACTGAGGGTGTATTGAGAATAAGAGTATACCGCTCCCAGCCTCGTCAGCACAATGACGGTTCCATCTTCAAGGATAAATGCTGCAATGAAACGAAACTCACATCGAATAAAATCGTGAAACATAAAGGATGGCTTTTCAACAGCGTCAGGTTCAGCGCATGCAGTCGCCAAGGAAACGTACAGTTTTTCAAAATATCACAGGTGTTTTGCAGTTTCAGACAAGTATGCTATAAAATATGAATGACTGCATGCTTTCGACTCAGAAGAGTAAAAATTCTTTTGAATATTTTCGGGAAATTTTACAAGAGTCATGTCTTGATTTATGTTTTGCAATGTCGTGGTACTAATATAATCTCTTGGGCTATTTTCTAACACAAGGGAATATACTTTTCATCAACGCAATCACGAGACAGCAGGCTTTCGGGTAAATGTGGAGGTGATGAGATCGGAGGGGAAGGGGCTCCGAAAGAGAATGGAGGTGGTTGAGCGGAGCTCGCCTAACACTGTGAAAGTATTTTTATGTGGAGTGAAAAAGAGGAGGTGGATAGGCGGGGGGTAAATAATTGATTTTTTTTCTAATTTAAAATGCAAACACCAGATCCCCTTTCGCCTCCTTCTCTTCAAGGAGTGGAATGATGTGGGATGATTCCATTCATTTTTGAACCATCAAAATGTAGTCAATAAACAGCAACAATGAAGTCAGTTACTTTGCAGAGCCTCTTCTTCCTAGCAGCTGTAAATCGCTTAGTTAAGAAGCAAGCAAGGAGGCTGTCATCATCCCCCGAAAGGAAATATGATAGGAAGGGAATCCCAAACGGCACTCTTAGCACATTCCGCAAAAATAAAATTTCAATGCTAAAAAGAATACATAAGTAGGACAAATGGAGAATAAAGATAGTGAGATAGAGTTAGTTGATGGGAAGTTAGTAGAAATCAAAAAATAAAGCATGCAAAGAAGAAGAAGAAGCTCTTTCATATTTAAACATCAATTGAAATATTTTGGAAAAAAAAGACAAAAACAAGAGAAAGTGCATCCCAGGCAGCAACAGGGTGCTTTTATGAGGGATGAATAATTTTTAATGGCTTAAAACTGATAATAAATAGCACGTAAGTTAATTTACATGGTTCTAAAGTGATTCTTCCGCAGCCTTTTAAAAACGGGATAAGATCTAGCACCCTTCAAAGAGTTTGGTAAATTATTGAAGACTTCCATAACTAATCTAATAGGATCTTTATGTTTTCTGTTAGTTCTAACAAAACATCCAGTCTGAGAATATCTTTGAATCTAATATGATACACAGTGCCTTATGGGAGATATCGAAGATATTATATTATTATTGAGTAACTTATGTATTATCTTAGCTTTTTCCATAAATATGATATCTCTTACATCAAACTTTTCAGTTAGATGTTATACAGATATCATATTACTAAGAGTAATTCTATCAAGTCCATGCATTGCCTTAACTATCCTATTGAGTATTCTATGAATTGAATCAATATTCATCTCTGAAGATTGACTACAATTCAAAATACCATAAGTAACCTTAGGCAATACATAAGAATTGTAGACCCCGACAAGTTTAAGAAAATTAAGTTGCTTTCTGGTAAATATAATAGCCAGGAGATGGTGGTGACAATTGACAAAGTTGCTGTGCGCAACCCTAGCCATCAGGCAAAGTTGTTTGCATCGACATTTCAATCTCAGTTAAATGCTGTTCCGCCTGACGGTTCGGTTCCTAACAGCCAAATGGTGCGAGAGGAAGTCAATCGCTTCCTCAATACACACCACGAGCCACTGCTTACATTTTCATCCGAAAATCCTTCGGATGATCCGCAAGATGCAAATGACCAGTTCCACTTTGTTAATAGTAAAAAGCCCTCTGGGCATGATGGGATGTCTAATTTCATTAATAAACATCTACCACCCTCTATGCTCAGGAGTCTTTCTATTGTATTTAACAATGCTCTGAACAACGGTTACTTTTCCGACTCATGGAAAGTAGCCAAGATTGTTCCTATCCATAAGAAGAGCAAAAGTAAAGCAGCCAGCAATTTCCGTTCAATTTCTGTGCTTCGTAATCTGGGGAAGATTTTTGAGAGAATATGGATGGAAAAAACAAAACATCATTGTGAGCTCACGGAGATAATGCATAAATACCAGTTTGGCTTTAGGCGCAGGCACGGGACGCAGCACGCCATCTCATACTTGCATGATCAAATCGTGTCTCATTTGAATGAGCAAAACATTCCGGCAGTAGTGGGTGCTTTAGATATCGAGAAGGCTTTCGATTCCGTATGGCACGATGATCTTCTGTTTAAGTTGATCAGGTTTGGATTCCCGGAAAACGTGATAAGACTCACAGCAAGCTTTCTTGCCAACAGGTAATGCTATGTCAGCGTTAATGGACGATTCTTCCAACTGACCTGTGACATCAGGAGTTCCACAAGACTCTGTAACTGGAGCGATTCTTTATACCGTATTTACCGCAGACCTTCCCATTCCAGTGGGCCAATCACAAGTCCATCTTCTTCGATATGCCGATGACACGTTCTTATTCGCTTCGAGCCAAGATCCGCTCAAAACAGCGCAGAGCCTGGAATACTACTTGGCAGAATTAAGTCTTTATTTTGACGAATGGAGCATCAAGCCCAATAGCAATAAGACACAGCTTTGTGTATTTCGGACTGTCATGGCCGAAGCGGAGATCTTCGAAAGAAAAATCCTCCGCTTTTGCATTGATAGGTTCTATAGCTCGGTAACTAACAAGTGGCCAAAGAACCTTCTCCTGTATCAGGAGTCGGGACTTGAGCTACTTAGGGACCGTGTTGTAGTAGTGACCGTATCTACGGACATAAGAACGGACTGATTCGATCAATGGGGCTACAGGTGGCTCCAATGAGCTACTTAATTATGTAGGCCTTCCGTCGAACAGAAGGGGCTACATGTAAGACCTAGGTTAAGTTTTAGGTCTAATTAGGTTAAGTTAATTATAATTAGGTGTAGGTTAGAGCTCAAGTGTAGTGTAAGGTAGATTTTAAGCCAAGTATTGCCCAGGTAACCTCAGTACTTGATATAAACTGTCGAAGAAAATAATATATACATAAAAAACGATAAGAGCCTGCAGGTCAAAATAGTATAGCCGATAGATTTTAAGTTATCATAGCTAATTAAACTTTAAGCTAGATTAAGAATGTACAATTAAAATAAAATAATTTCAATTCCAATTCCAATAAGAATTGTAAATCATATTTTGCAGGTCTATATCTAAATAATATTTCATGCTTAACAGCCTAACCCAGTAAACCAACTATGATTTCACATTACTTATGTGAGGGGATCAAGACAATATGTCATCAATAATTTGTTCTAAATATTTAGTTCTAGCTGCTCTTTGAATCTCATCTCCATGAATTCTAATGTTAAGACAGATCTCCCAAAAACCAGGACCCATACGCAATAGATCATTATTAATTTTCCGCTCAAGAAGTTCCGCAGAGTTGGCAGAAAATAACAAAAGAGTGTCATCAGCATAAATATTATATTTTCCAGTCAGACCAGAGAAATAAATATTATAGATATAAAGTAAAAATAAAGTTGGTCCTAGTATTGACCCTTGTGGCACACCATTGTTAATTACTTGTTGTCTACTTAGCTCATTATTAAATCTTACCAGAATTTTTCGGTCTTTTAGAAAGCTATCAATCAAAGTGTCCAAGTTCGGTTAGGTCCATCAGAATGGACACATTTCTGCCAACTCCTCCCCTTTTCACCACCTTTCGATCGGTAATCAAATCATTTAGACATTTACCGGTTTTCAAAGCATGAAAATAGGGATAAACAACATATTTTTCATATTGAATATATGAATGTACTATAACTTGTGGCCCTAATCACCGATACAAAATTTTCCTTGATCAACGCTATTAGAGTAATAAATTATTCATTAAATAGCTTAATTACGTTATTCCATTATTTAACAGACCATATCATTTTCACCATTGTTTCAAACGGAACAAACTTTTCTCATTTTCTCACCGTGCGATTCAGTCTTAACCGAAAGTCCTATGCACAAATTACTACCAAACGTCAGATTCAATGAATGAACTTGTACGAGTATTTCCTGTTCTTTTTTTCCCGTTCATCTGCTACTTGTTCCACAAATAGCATTACCTCGAATTTCAGAGAAGCACAAGAGATCGATTCGAAACTTTCCGATGCTATAAATTCATCTTGTATATGGCGTTTGGTACGGTGCTTCATTCTTTGTAATGCAAGCAAGAGCACACAATGTGGATCATGGTAGAAAAAAGTTGAATCCATTAGAAAGTTCTTAAATTTAAATTTATGTCTTAGATAATCTCTGAAGCGATTTCAAGATATTTTTGGATGGACACCGAATAGAAAATAATTCGCTGTGATTTTTATCTCTCGATATTTCAAGAGGGTTCATTCAACTGGAGAGGTTTGTTTGATCCGAATGATGAATTAATGATGAATTTCATAAATCATTGAGTTTCAACTAAATTTTGCTTAGGATTTTTCAATCGAATGTATCTCAAGCTTCACAGTGGTATTATCTAAATAATATTTAGTTCTGAATTTTTTCACCAACTTCCAAAATACACCCTTAATACACCTGCTAATTCCTTAAACGGATAAAATCCTAAATTCTCCTTTTGAGCTTACCAGGTCTATGACTTAAGAACCTGAACAATAAATGAATTTATAGTGCTCCCACCGGAACACGAAACCTTTAAGCTTATTGCCAGTATTTTAGTTCTATTTAATTACGTGTGCCACATTTCAGCCCAACCAACCATATAGCTTGTTGCTATACAACAACGCCCTCGATTTATACCAAATTAGCATTTGGAACATGATACTCATTACGTTCGCAGCTATATACACATACTGTTGGTAAACTATAATTACAACAGTATTCATTACCACCGTACGAAAAATTCTTTAAACCATTGTCATTAGCATTTCCATTTGCCTTAATAGAATTTTGGATACAGTTTCCCACTACGTCGTCGTTTGCTATGATTCGGCTTAAACTACTTCAGTTATTTTCCTTCCTGCATCGACTAGACTAAAAAATTGATATTCGCAAATAATGCTGATTACTTTTCAGTTGCGGAAATTTGGACAAACGAATGAGTATGGTTGAAAGCTGAAAGCATCGAAAGCTGAAAATTTTCAGTCACGCTCTTATTGTTTATGGTGTTCAAGTTAAACATTTGGGGGTTATTGATTTGCAAGTGCTGAAAACTAAGAAAGTTGACCGTTGAATGTGTTCGTCCTAAAACGAGCAATTATTTAATGCCTTTTCTTAGGAATATGAGGAAATTCGAAAATATAACACTTCATTTTGCTGTTGTCTCGCTAAGAGGTCTACCAATATTCAAAATGCATACCCAAGCATATAGCGTTAGGTATGATAAAAATATTGGTTGAATTTCTGTTGCATGTGTGCTTTTGAAAATCATGGCGTGAGTTGTAAATGAACTGGGTTAAGGTTTCCTTTGCTCCTTATTTTCGTGTAGGGAATTATAGGCATGAAATAAAGTTTCATTGATTTTTTAGTGAAGTATACTATCAGGATGTTGGATTATGTGCATTTCGCCGAAGCTTTTGCGGCCTCCTATCTCGAGAGCTATTAGTCCCATATGAGTTTTGTACCTGTAGTTTCGTACATGTGCTGAATTTTGTGCTAAACAGATTCAATGTAAATAAAAATTCAAGTGAAGTCAATAGTTAGCGAAATATTCAAGGGAAAACTTATTTTTTGTTACCTTTGACCTTTAGTAACTTTTCATGCGATTTCGAAACCATACGATTTTGTAATGGGCTTTGCATATTTTTCTTCTCATATTGCAGTAAATATAATTCAGTTGAAGAACCTACACGTTGATTTTTTGGCAGAGAAATGATATCCATCAGTAGAAGACAGTTATTATGGAGGATACTACGCTCATTTTAATATCTGATCCTCTCTGGTTCTTTCAAATCTTTTTTTTATACAAAACATTTAATCGAATTCGTCGTCGACAATCAAACGCATATGCATATACAGAGGCTCACAGCTTATTTGATACAGTGCTTCTTTAAAAAATTAAGTTGCAATAACTCAAAACATAATAACATCCAAAAAAATTTGATCGCCATTTTGAAGAAAAATGTTTTTTGTTTATTAAACAAGTTTATATTTGTTACAAAGTAGCTGTTTTACATCTTAAAAAACAAAAAACTAAAAGTAATAACAAATTTCATGTCACAGCTTATTTGATACAGTTTGATTAAACATTAAAATTGTTGTGAATTATGAGGTTTCCAGTTGATTTCAATACTTCGCATGATAGGTCTTAGCCTTAAGCAGAGCCTGGAGCCTATCCGGCATTGAGTCAACGAGTTTTTTTGTGATGTCAGGAGTAATTTTTTGCCATTCCTCTAGCGGTGCGTTTTTCAGGTCTTGTTTATTAGAAATCTTGTGTTTTCTAATGTTGTTATCCAACAAAGTCCACAGATTCTCAATGACGTTCATATCTGGTGACTGTGCCGGCGGAGACATCAAATGAGGGCAAACCCAAATTGGCCAGGACTGCACAAATCCCGACTTGTGCTTTGGATCATTGTCTTGGTACAACCGAAATTGGTTGCTAACACCCAGTTTTTCAGTGCTTTGCAGCAAATTGTTTTTGAGTACATCAAGGTACTTTGTTTGGTCCATTGTTTCCTCAATAAACTTTAAATTTCTGACTCCGGCTGCGAACATGCAGGCCCAAACTATCACATTACCACCACCATGCTTCACAGTAGCTTTGAGGTGCTCCTTGTTTAGCTCAGTGTTTGCCTTGCGCCAGACATATGACATTCCGTCGGAGCCAAAAATGTTAAACTTGGACTCGTCCGCAAAAATATCTGTATTCCAGAACGCGGATGGCTCTCCCACATGCTCTTTGGCAAAGGCAAATCGGCTTATTGTATTTTTTTTGGAAATGAATGGCTTCCTACGAGCTACTCGCCCGTTGAAATCATGGTCGCGAAGCACTCGTCAGACAGTTTCAGCACTACATGACTTCTTTAATTCACGATGAACCTCAGTAACCAATTTTGGAGCGGAAATCTGTGTTTGCTTTCACTTTCCTTACAATGTATCGTTCGTCGGATACGGTGAAAATATTGTTTGGCGCATTTCTCCTCTTATTTTCTACCCGATTTTCGTGTACGAAGCGCTCAATTATGTGCTGCACTGTAGAGACACTCAAATTCACACTTTCAGCAATTTTTCGAACACTTTGTCTTTTTTTAAAGTGGTTTAATGCCAATTCGCGCTGTTCAATTGTGGTGCGATGACCCATTTTACAATTTTGGCTCATTTTGGCACTCCAGCTTACAAGATCTTGCCAAAAATTACTTAAGCCAATGTCTAAACACAATCAAAAATTCAAGAAACAAAAACAAGACAGATTAACGGTGCGACAAATAGAAGTTTATCCGCATTGAAGTGTCTGTATCAAATAAGCTGTGAGCTGCAATTTTTCTGCGCCAGTGGTATTTCTCTTTTACCGGACGCCGAGGAATATTGCTGGAACATTTTTTGTTTGCATTGTATTCGTTGAACATGCATCTATTCAAATATGTTTAAATTTTCTGGATAGGGTTCTTTATTTCAAAGTTACAGTGATTTGCATTTTTAAATAGTCACTGTATCAAATAAGCTGTGAGCCATTGTATGTCTAATTTCGTGACACACTTCTTCAGCTCAGCAAAATAATATTTACAGAACTGAAGAAAAATTGACCATTTCATCATACTAAAGCATGTATGCTGAAAGAGGACTCAAGAGTATCTAAATATGTATGCACTTTTTATCGAGAACCAACTGCAAAGTGATTCCTACTAACTATGGACAATATGGAGTTAGGTAGAATTTCCGCTAAGTATATAACAAATTGAGCATTCCCGAGTAGGGAATGAAGGATCTGTGGATGGGGTCCGAACCAGACCCTCATCACGATTTTTTTTTTCTTTCTTTAACAAAATGAGGGTATTGCATCACTGCCCTACTAATCATAAACGTTCCATCTACATTTTAGTACTTTCGAGATATTCAATGATTTGTGTATTGATTTATTCTGGAGATATATGGAGAGTGCATTTTTCAATGTTGATATTAACATACTTCCACAAAATATAAGTTTTTCAAATTTTTTAGAATAATGTAATGCTTATTGTATGTAGTTTTCAAATCCGATGTTAGCTCAAAAATGGGAAAAATGCAGATAGAACGCGTATGGTTTATTAGGGCAGAACATTGGTAGTGACGTTACTGGTTAATTAGTTGTGGTATACTGAAAGAAAAATCTTGGTAAAATCAACAATTTTCCTTAGTTGTTTTTGCGTCAACTACGGGCTATAGTTAAAACAGCCATAAGAAAATTGTTGATTACTTTTATGCACCATGACGCGTGGTTAATAAACAAAAAAAAATTTCATTCGGAGCATGAAAAACGTCCAAATGTTGAAACTATTCTACTTTGCGTAAAATAATTTCAAAGACGTTGCTCACTGAATTACGTTTGTTGAAATCAACTATTGCAAAGTAGTTTAAGTACCATAAAAACTGTTGATAATTCAAAACGTTGAAGTTTTGAGTGAATTGATGAATATTTTTCTATTTATCAACTATTTTTCGTGGTTATGAAACAATTAAAACAGTTGATTTCATGAGCGTTGCGATATTTTTTGTATAACCAGAGCCAACTACTTTTATATCGTTAAATTAACTATATTAACATAGTAAAAATAGCTATTTTCCGTAGTTCGTTTAACGATTTTGAATGAATCGTTGCAATACTATTAAAAATAGTTGAACCAACCAAGAGTTTTTCTTTCAGTGTATGATCTTTACTTAGTTTGCCACATGAATTTACCAACACCTATGAATAAAAGATTATTATATTGCATACAATTGAATAATCTCATTTGTCACAACTTGCCCCTCAGGCAGTGCCGAACACTGGTATGACAGCGGACAAGAATTTACAAATCAAACTATTCTTTCAAACTATTCTATTTGAATTGAATTTGCCGCTATTTCAATCATCACTCTGAATTTAATATTTGTAGAGAGAAAAGGAAATACCAACATGAATTGGTTAGAGTGCAATAAACAATTTGAAAAATTCAAATATGTCAGATAAGAACTAACTAAAAGTTAGATAGTAAAATTACAATATAAAAATTAAAATCAAAGAAAAATATTTACATCCAAAATAGAAGAAATTAATTTTTTTCAATAGCGTTTGTTTAGAACATATTGCTTCATATATTTTTTTTTTGTTTTTTAAATCATCAGGCATATCATTATACAACGATATAGCTGAAAGAATCAGGTCATTAAGGGCTCTATTGGTTCTGACTAAAGGCAATCTATAAGAATTTGCTGATCTTGTTTCATAGCCAGGGGCGGATTTGCCACTAGGCCCGGTAGGCCCGGGCCTAGGGCGGCACTTTTCGGGGGCGGCAAATTTCCGATTTTTTTTTTTTTGGGCGGCAGTTTTTTTTCTATCGTATATGTACATATATCTGAGTTGAATGAGCCTAACACCTCAAGCCAACCGAATTCTCAAAAAATCAATGCACACAAAAATTCACTTCTGATGATTTTTTTCGGACATTAAAAAGTTTGACTTATAATAAATATCAAAATGCGGTCACGGTAAAGGACCAAAAAAACTCAAAAATACCTAAAAAAAATGCCTAGAAAGTCTCTGAAAATACCTCAAAAGAGCCTGAAAAGATCTAAAAAGATCCTAAAAAGAACCCAAATAATACCTCTTCAATTTAGGAAAAGATTATCAGAGGTAAATATTTGCGAGCATTCATTTTTCAGAGATTTTTTTTTATTATTATATTACAAGGTATATAAACTACATGCAAATATCTCTTTATTTTTGACGTGTTTTTTTAAATTGTACTTCATTACGGAAATTAATTTCTATAAAAAAAATGAAATCTAGAACATCATAGGTCAAAATGTCTCGGGTACATCCTTAATTAATAACATATCGAACATTAATTAGGGCCCAGTGGCAAATCCGCCCCTGGGAGAACCTCAAAGATCGGTCCTGTCTCTAGTTTAATTTTTAATTTTTATCAATTCACCGTTTGATTAACATTTCAATGATAAAATTACGAATTTTGCAGATATTGCTGCCCTGTCCTATTCTGACAACAATTCATTCGATAACTACAGTAGTAGAGTTCATAGTTGATATCCAGTCAAGTGTGGAAGCAAACTTTGAACGGAATAGTAAACTTACTTATAAAAATATGAGCGAAGACGTTGGAATTATGTGCGATGTAAAGGTGTATACGGTTTTGGACTGTTAAAAATTTGTATTTTTGGATTCTTTTTTTAAGTACTTTGAGGTTCTTTACCGTGTGTGTATTTTAATAATTATTTGTGTGGCAAGGGCGCAATAATAGGGAATTTTTACGAACGAACCGGTGCCGGTTTTGCTCTGATATTCCTATTTTGTGAGCTCGGGTGCAACGAAAAACAGCAAAGTATTCTAGGGAATCCAAAAAATCGCGCATTGCTACATTTAATATAACTCACGAAAAGGGCGGCAAATATTTCTGAGGCCTAGGGCGGCGAAATGCATTTCTCTGCTCATTGGCAGACAAATAGAAGATTAGAATAGAAAGCGTACCACAACAATACGCAAAAGTAGGTTACTGGATGCTCTTTCAAGTCAAGTATAGGTCCATCTAAGCTCATTCTGCTAAAAAAAAAATTAGACAATTTACAGTCGTTTCTATGCATGTAACAAAGTCGAAATACTAAAATCAAAACTTCGTACAATCAATTATTTTGATACAATGAAATAAGTCAGACCGGAAGTCGTTTTGTCAATTAGCATTCTACCAGATTTTATAATGGTATTAATCATCAGGAGGTTTTTATTGTTACTTAAATACTTCAGAAGTGATTATGCTTCATGTTTAAAGCTAGATGTGCGTGATTCACTAGAATCTATTATGATCAAGTTCTTGCTTATTGTAAGCGGCTATGATTGTTTTTGTAAGTATTACAACCAAACCTTAACCGGTTTTATGAAAATTAAAAATTACCATAGATGATTTAGGTGAGCACTAAATAAATGTTGTTGTTTCCGTTCAAAATATTTGTATTTCCTATTGTTAAAAGTAGTTAAAACATTATCATAAGCAAATTTAACAAAAATAGCATGCTTTGGAGTGGAGCACAGCAATCCCTGACTATTTATATCACTGGAATAACATCAATGCTGTTCTTACGTTTTTCATTCTAATTCTATCACGAAAACCAACAGGAAAATGCAATCAGATGCTAATCGTAGAACAAAACAAGGAAGCAAGTAGGAGTATTATGAATGTAATCCGTGACGAGCTTAGGAATGGCTGCGACGACTAGACAGAATACCCGGAAAGGTCGTGCAGTCGTGATTCCGTTGAACGAGACTATAGTCGGCGTCGGGACAGGTTTAGTTCACACAATTGCCCAAGCGTTTCTCATTCCTCATTTACCTATCTAATTCGAGTTTTTTACAACTGAATCGCCTTTCCAATTAGAAGCAAGCGGCTGTCGAACGTTAGAAATTCCATAGTAACGAGTCAGCGGCACTATGCTAATTTTCGCGTTTTGTTTATCGCCAGCGAACTCAATCGTTCCACAGCTGCTTTGCTCATGATGACACAGCGTCAACTTGAATTTGAATTTGACACACAACACAGAGCACCGTTTTCGATGTCGATAAACCGCTTTCGCTATTCAACTGGATTCCAAAGTGACACGAAATTCAGTTCTAGCGTTTCTTTTTTAACTACTACAATAAATCATTAGTACTAACTAGCCTTGTATGTACATATTTCGTAGCCGGCTACCAGAAGTCCAGCCACCGGGAGATAAAAGCATATCCACAAAAAATCAATAGATAAATAGGTTCATAGATTTGCCGTCATGAGACAGTTTACCCCTCGCACTCACCTCATTGGGATATTATTCCAATCAAGTAATTCCGAAAAGAGACTCCAACCTGCTCGTTGCACAACACAATCGCAAAACTACGAGAAAATGTTGACGATGTTATTTCACGAACATTTACAGTTTTTTTTCCTTTTGGCCAAGCGCTGACGACTTTTGCACGTTGAAACTTTCTCTTCAGAAAACCCGCACTGCTGATGCCGTTCACAAACACCACTTGGATGCTGGTTCTCAAGTTTTCTAATAAAATTATTGCGAAACTTTCGAATTACACGCAGCTCCACTGACAAATGCCGAGAAACACTGAGATTCGAGGAAAGCCCCTACGGTCGCTTGCCGCGTACCGAAAGCAACACAGAACACAAAATTATGTCCTCTAAACTACGGAAACGCACGTAACACTGCAGGAAAACTCGATTTTCATTTGAGGATTTCAATTCAAGCGAACATTTCCCGTTTTCTTCAGCTTTTCACAGTAAAAACTAGCAACCGAATATTTTCCAGCACACACGAATCACGGATATCATCGCTGGACGATATCGAGCTGATTGATGACGACGATATTTGTTTTCGCTGAGATTTCAATGCATAAGTCACTTGTATTTTCGAAGTGCAAGGAATTCAGTTCAGAAAATAACACACTTTTAAAAATTCCTCGTTGTAAATGAGGTGAGGAATACACGAATATATGATACACAAAATCTGACGTTTTTTGGCAACGTTCGCACAATTCCACACGCCTCGACACATAAATCGAATCAACACACAGATCAGAGGCGAATCAAAAACGCCCTGCCTTCATCGACGACCCTAACCTAGCTTAATGCACCGCGAAAACCGATTTGGAGTTCGCTGGAGTGGAGCCAATGGAACTGGTGGTGCCGATTAGCGGTGCAACGATGTCAAATGCGAGGGGTGCCCGATTCTAATTTCCCTCAAGCATGGTGAGTTTGAAGCGCGAACCGGTTTGGGAATTGTTGGATTTGACATATGAGAGGGAAAATATATTTGAATCTTTGTTCCACTTTGTTCAGACTAAAATCAGGGAAATTGAACATTAGCACAATATCATTTCTATCATATGAATATTTCGAATCTATTTTATATCAACAACAAACAACTCAGGCATCATGTTAGTTTATTTGTTCTTCTTCTTCATCTTTTTCATTTTCTTATTAGCTTTATGGTAGCCAGTTTTCCTGCGTTTCTCCATCACTTCCTTATATTTCCGCTTGTTGAATTTTTGGAACTCAGCATCAGCCAGCAGCTCATCGACCAAGGAACGTTTCTTATTTTTTCGTTCGTCTCGCTCATTAAAGTAATCGAGAGGTGAATGCAACACTGTCCCCACCTAGAAGTGTATTACAGTATTATTGGTGTTCATTTCCCCGAGAACAATATCTAGGATATTCGATTAGCCTTACCTGAAAATATTTTGGAAGCACTTTCAGTGTGTTTCGTTTGTAGAAGTGCTTGGGATCCAAAGCTGATCTCATTTGTAGCACTTTAAGGTCGTTTTCTAACTCCTCCGTTACTTCTGGTGCGGGCATGTTAAACCACTCTTTGCCTTTTGTTTTTGCACGCTCGGCCTACAATTAAAAAGTTCATTGTATCAGTTCCAACATTTGATCGGTTAGACTAGCAATCAATTTCACTTAGTGCTTTCTTTCTTCAGATTACTAAAGTTTCGTCAATGACCACCGAGCCATCAAAACTAGTTTCCTACCCAAAACCTATCTTAACGTTTCATTGAAATTTGTTCATGTTCGCAAAATTTAAATTGCTATCAGATACTTTCGTGACAGCAATAGTCTAATCTTGCGATTTTTGTCCCGCCGGCCTTACAAGGCAAGCCTAAACTGACAGGCAAACCCTAAGATTACAGCGGATGAAACTCTACGGTATTGGGTTGAGTCGTGGAAATCAAGTTTCTTAACGATGGCCGATTGATTCCGGTGCCGAATTTCATCATTAAAAGACGCACAGATTTGAAATACTGGAAAACGATATTCCAGAGCAGGGAACATGAGACAAACCTTGTTCTTTTTCGCTAGTTGGTGCTTTGAAAGACATTCGATGCTCTTCCTTTTTTCGATCGCTTGAAGTGTTTCATTTTTCAATAAATCTTCTTTGCTGCGTTGTAAAAGTTCATTGGATTCATAATCCTCCTTCGAAGTACTAGGTGCAGGATCATGCTGTTCACGAAATGCTCCTGTCGGCCAACCCATCGACTTAGCAAAATCATCGTAGTTACTCTGTTTCTTCGTTGATGCACGTTTGTTTTTGTCACCATACGACGAAATTGCACTTTTCACAAAGCTCGCTAGTTCTATTTCGGCTGCTGACAATTCTAAGGAGAGAAATAATTGCAAGTTAATAACAGAACTATCTAGAAAGTAAAATTTTTTGTTGAAATCACTTACTCAACCATAGAAACAAGCAAACTTCACAAGTTTTATGCTGTATGAACAAAGTCGTTTGCGAATTTCGTGCATGAGAATAGTAAGCACTTATTAGCTTTTTGAAATTAATATTAGTTTACCCTTGTCACTTGTGTGGTCTGAAGGCTCATCATCCCATGCATTTGCTCCGGGCTTCCCATCTTCGATCAAGGTATTAAAAAAACCACTACACTTTTTATCAAGCAGATTTTCATCACCGGCCGTGTCAATTACAAACAAATCCATTGTGAAACTTTCTTCAATGAGAAAATCTCAAACTATCACCACGCCACACGTCTTCCAAACGAAATCAACCCAACATGGTGTCAAAAGGAATGAACATAACCTAAATACCCCAGCTAATTTGTCGAGAATTAAGGTCTTTCAAACATCACAAGCGACATCTGCAGCTTAGAATTATATTTTATATTTTTTAAAATAGGCGGGATTGTTGGTGTTTGTTTTCTTTCTTCGTAGCTAATTTCAATTGTTTGACTAACAGAAACTTATTGATGCTTGATGGTAGCTAAGACAGTCATACGGTGCTTATTAGCGACGGTAGATTACATTCAATTGATATTATTGAAAAAGGTTAGGTTATAATCAGCTGTTCTGTCGACTGTGTAAATAAGTGTCCAAAATGATTCTGAGGAAGATTACCTCAATACGATCGGTATTAAAGAAATCTCAATGTGGTAAGTGCTAAAATGTTTCATTTTTGTTTAAGTGCTCCTTCAGCTCTAAAATAACTGCCCGACAAGCGGAATTAATGTCCAGAGGGCTTCCTAAGCAATCGGTAATACCAAATGTTAAGGATATAGTTGTTGTAGCTTCTGGAAAGGGTGGAGTAGGAAAGTCAACAACAGCAGGTAAATCTGAGTTGCATATACATAGTTTAATTTTATTTTTAGGAAGAAAAGTTATTGGGCTATGTAGTAATTTCTTTTCTTTCAGTCAATCTCTCCGTTACACTTGCTAACATGGGTAAACGAGTTGGTCTCTTAGACGCCGACGTTTTCGGACCCTCAGTACCGCTTATGATGAACATATCTGAAGAGCCATTGGTTGATGAAAACAACTCAATGATACCACCTATAAACTACGGTGTTAAGTGCTTGTCGATGGGTCTGCTTGTACAAAGTGGACCGATTGTCTGGCGTGGACCTCTAGTCATGTCAGCGTTGCAACGATTGCTCCGCGGAGCTAATTGGGGACCTTTGGACATTTTAATAGTTGACACGCCGCCCGGAACTGGTGACATACATCTCTCCTTATCGCAAAATGTTCCGATTTCAGGAGTGCTACTGGTGAGTACACCTCAAGTTGCAGCTTTGGATGTAACTACACGAGGAGCTGAAATGTACAAAAAGTTTGGGGTTCCTCTCATTGGATTGACGGAGAATATGCGTCATGTTATCTGTAATAAATGTAAGAATCGTATTGAAATCTTTCGTAATGTTACGGAAAAATATGTGAAAGAGATGGGGTTGGAAGTATTGGCTAGTATACCAATTGATGGCGAGATTACAGAATGCTGTGATAGTGGCGTACCAATGGTATTAAAGGAACCAGAGTCGGAATATGCAAAAGCGTTGAAAGAACTAGCAAATAAGGTTGTGAAATTCATTGAAATTAAGAATAGAATTAAAACATAGGTTTGAATAATTGGATCTCAATAAATGGTTACAACGCCATTTTTTAAATTTCAGTTTTGGATCGTCAGATATATATACTTGTAAATCCGCATGCATATATCGTCGCTGTTAAATCAAACCGGCATATCTGCAAAAATTGAGTTTTTGAGTTTTTGGTATCGAAAAATTCCTTATTTTCCCGTCTATTTTTATGTCGCACCGGCATATCGTATAGTTGAATAAAAGCCCGTCTAATGGTGTTGTGCCGCTTTGCATTCACGTGGAAATAGCCCACATGCGAAAACTTTAAAGCGCTCTGGTGAAAAATATGTACTATATCATACTGGGAACAAATTTCACCATGTCAGCATCAGGGTTCAGCAAAATACATAGATGCAGACACTTTTTACTTCTATGTCATCTGAATTCAAAACCGACAACCAATAATAAAGTGGGATCAGGTTAAATTCTTAGTAAGTTCGTTGCTTGTTCATTTAAGAATCGATCAATAATCACCCCAAACAAACACACAGTCCCAAAAATACCAGCCAGACAAATCTGTAAAATTATTTAATGACTATTAGGGGGCACGTAGTTGAGTTTTACCGTCTTTATTAAAGTGTTCCCATTCTTTAGGCTGCAGTGTTATGTACATGTGTTTCAAGTACGTACTGTGGAACAGGATCCCAAACGATGCTAGCTTTGAATTTATACTTGAATTCTATTAAATAAACTTTTGAGTTTGTTGGAAGTAAAAAGTTTCGAGAACACATTATTAGGCTTTAAATGAATAAAACAGTCGTATTAACTAATTGAGAAAGATAATATTTCAATTATTTACAATTACAATCAATATTGTCGGGAAGTAGATTTTAGATTTTTCATTGTATCTTATTACTTGTTTAATTTCAGCTATATTAACACACATGTCTTCACAACTTCATCTAAACCTAAACAACTTTTGTTAAAAAGTGTTGGGAAGATTAATACATACTTGAATTGTTTTTCTATATATATTCTTGTATTACAGTATTTTCGTTTTCTACATAAAACATGAAAAATGATAGATAAATTGATACAAAGAATATTACTTAACGACTTCTCACTGATAAGCCCCTTTACATTAGTTATATATTTCCAGTATAACCTCACTCGAGGGATTAAATAACTTAAAAGAAAACTGCAAAACAGCAATTTTTAAAACACATTATTAAAGCGAACGCTCAGATATTTTCTTTATCTGAATTTGACAAAGGGATTTCTTCTGATTTAATCCGAGAAAAAAAAATTCACCGGGCTGAAAGATATGTAAGCCTAATATTTTTTCTAGTATCTATGCTGTACTTATAATACGAATCATATTTTTATTTTTGTTTTACATGAAATGCGTGCATACATGTTTGCTGGCGATCCTTGTTGGATGTATTTGCAAGCAACAGAATTAATTTTAGCTTTCATCTATACAGGTTTCTTAGACGACCCCCTTCCTTTCGTGCTAGTAACATATACAGTCTTTTGTGGCGCGTGTCTGCTAGGATTTCTTTTCAAATCGAATCCAAATTCGAGACTAAGTCAATAGCTCGAACAATTACATTGTCTTATAATCCGGATATGATAACCTCAGACTGCTGATCATCGATATCGGGAACCTCTTGTTTTTGGATTATGCATTGTGAGTTTGGATCGCCGTTTTGTTGCATCTGATTCGCTTGATCCCCAGGTTTCTGAGCAGGTTGTCGGGGTGCAGTTTGGCCTGAAAATGGATGGTTTTGAGTGAATTTTCGGCAAACATTCAATTGTTATCGTGAGCTTACCGTATTTTTCGTGAATTCCACGATGCCTTTTCAGTGCGAAACGATCGGCGAAAGCTGCTGAACAAATGTCACATTTAAACGGTTTTTCACCTGAATGCACCTTGGCATGGTTCTTTAAGTGAGCTGCCTGCGAGAAAGCCGAGCCACAAATATCGCATTTGTACGGTTTTTCTCCAGTATGGATTCGTCGGTGATTCCACAAGGTTGCGTGTCGAGCGAATCCTTTATCACACACTTCACAAACATAAGGCTTTTCGCCACTGTGTGTTCGCTCGTGGTTCTTTAAGTGGGGAGATTGCGAGAACTGCATTCCGCAGGTTTGGCATCTAAAAATATGCCAAGTTAGTATCACTCTAATGTTTTGTTTAAGCGGAAAACGCGGGCTGATGCCTGCTAGTCAGGAAGCCAGATTTTTTTTTTCTGACACAATCAGAACCCACCTAAGAAAAAAATCTTAATTTTTTCGACTTACTTGTATGGTTTCTCCCCAGTGTGAATGCGGGAATGGTTTTTCAAGTAAACTGCTTTCGCGAACGCCAAACCGCAGATTGCACATTTGTAGTTCTTCTCGCCGCTGTGCAGTTTTTTATGCGACCATAGACTCGAATATCGCGAGAATGTACCACCACAGATATTGCATTGGAAGGGTTTAGGTTGCCTGGTGTGAAAATAACACTGTTATAACTATCCCTATGCTAAACTTACGTAGGATTTTACTCACTCAGGCTTGACGTGCCTATTGCTGCCGCCGATGAATATCACTCCGGACCCATTGCACTTTTGGCATTTGGTCACTGAAGCAAGGTTTCTTCTTTTAACTGGATGATGTCCGGGCAGGATCGGAATATTATTCGCATTCTGCTGGTTATTCTGCATTTTTGTCACATTCTGAACGGTATTATTCGTTACTTGTGACAATGGAATCACATTTTGAGCATTCATCGCCTCCATTGTTCCATCACTATTTCCACTGGGTAATTCCCCGATTTCGAATTTAACGTCACCATCAGGAGCAACAAAAATCTGTGTTCCTGCTCGCTGGCTAGTCTGGAGGTTGTCATTATTTATGCAGGTTTCGCAACGAATCAATTTCACGCCTTTTCGTTTCGGGGTTGAAACAATAGTGTTGTTGCATGTTATGCATTTAAGCTTCTCCAGTGTGATGGTTTTCGCTGTGGATACAGTTACTTCGTTTCCTTGTTGAATTTGATGAGCTGGCTCTAAAGATTCTGTCGCTACGATTTGAATCTGGCCCAATGTTTGACCGTTCTCTGCTACCAGGTTTTGAGCTTGAACAAGATTTTGCGACTGTGTTACAACTGTTATTGCTTGATCTTGATCATTTCCATCTGCGTTTCCTTGATTGTGTATGCGTTTGTGGTGATTCAGTAGGGTCAGATGAGTGAACATCAAACCGCATACATCACATTTGAAGCTTATATTGGATATTGTGTTCTGAAAGAAATTTTATAAAACATATCATGCGAAATTCACTGACTCCTACATACCGTTACTGGTTTATTGACGACTTGAAGTCGTCCTTGTCCATCGACAGTTGCAATACCAGCCACTGTTCCGTTCTGTGCAAGTTGCATCTGATTAACTAGGGCGTAGTTGTAGCTTAATGGTTGAGCAATATAGCATGTTTTCGTATCGTCTGCAAGTTGCGCCAAATTCACAGTTGTTGTGTTTGTCTGCAGAAGGTTCTAGAAAGTAGACAAAACGTTAGATTCGTGGGCACTTCAATTGAAAAATGTAATTTACATTTGTCGTATAGCAGAATGTTGGAAATTCTGTCTGCTGACCTGATTTTTGACCTTCAATTTTCGGTGCTTTAAGTATGCTACCGTCCGCCGTTTGATACTGAATAGTAGTAGGCGTTCCATTCTGGATAGCATTTGTAGTAAACATGATTTTCGTCAGATCTTCCATGATGCTGAAAATATAATTTTTATGAAGGAATATTAATATATCAAATCCTGCATAGTCTGTGATTGAATTTTAAATTGAAATTTCTATTATTCTGCTAATATTATACTTTTAGATATTAAAGGTAGGTACGTGTTTTTTACTTTCTGAATAGGATAATAGTCTCCGTTATAGTTGACGGGATTGGAAGTTTGCAAATCGATTGCTGTAAATTAAGAGAAGAATCTTCTGAATGCAATTTCCATACGGTCAAGGATTATAATTATTCAAATGTATAAGCTGACCACGAAGCCAGCTCCAATGTTTTCAGATATGGGGAATCGTTGATCAGAGCTAAAACGAGCTACTCACCGCGAGAATAAAATTAAAACTTTGTACACTTCGCAAAAATGTATGAAGCCAAAATCTAGCATACAATCATATACCCTAAAATTCCTAAATATCATCATGCTGGATATCAAAGCATAAAAGTCTGCAAGTTCTACATCTGAGAAACCAGTCTCCACTTGTATTTTTTTTTTCACTTCGTGGTTCATTTAAGAACCGGGGGTCTCCACTTGTAAATAAACAGTTCCCCGCACCATATATCAACCAGCCGGCTGTCAGTGTGACATTCAGTGTGTGAAAAAAAACCAACCCAAATTCTATCCAAGAAAAAGATGAGTCGACTGATAAGAAAAAGAAGCAATCAACAACAAAATTTCATGCGTCGATCGCTGAATAAAGACGCCATCAATTCTGTCAACTACGAAAGAGACATCCAGTGTTTCGGTACATATCTGTCAAAATCCCCTAGGTGTGAGTGCAGAATCCCCTCGATGTTCACATCCTTGTTCCACTAGAGAGCTACGGCAATGACATCTAGTCGGCCGATTCTACTTCCTACCCGCAGGCATCGGCGTAGCGCGAGACAGACACACATACGTCGAAAACTAACCGCCCACATTTCATCCCCAATTTCGACAGACTACACGAGCGCTCCGGCATCGAGTACCCCCCTCGATCTAGAACGCGTGTCAGAAAGGAGAAGATGATAAATCTGCGACACGAGCCACCAGCGAAGCGGTTTGAGGCTCGTTTGACCCCGTTCCGCCCGTCTCTTTGTCTTGTTTGCCTTTCTTCCTTTTCACACATAGTGCGTGACAGACGCTGTATTGGTGCATGGGAACCATTAAATTTCCAATTTTTCTGTCTCGTCATTTGCCGTCTCAGGTTTTTGTTTTGACTTGCGACACTTTAATTACCGCCAAAAGCCAGTTGCGGTAGTCGACTCGAATATTTCAACCGTTTGCTGCACAGCTCTCTACCGCCACTTCACGGAAATTACCGCAAAACACTTTCATAAACCTTCACGTCTGCCGACAGGGCACCGCGCGATCGACACTTTTCACATCACATTTTCGGGTTCATTCACTTACATAATCCTAGCATATTTCCAATAAACTTTCGACTCCCCTGCTTACCTATAGTTTTTCGTTTGGTTTTAATCGGATAAATCACGTTGAACTCGAATAAAATCACAAAATTCGTACAAACATTGCAGCACTTAAAAAAATCTTTTGTCTCATTTTCCACAATATGGCGGTCTGTTGCGTTGTCTTATTCTGTATTCGAGACGGACGATTTGAATTGACGGCAATGGACGTTTCTCGCTCGTTGAATAGCTCCGGCGTTCTGCGAGTTCTGTACTCTTCGTCGTTCCGATTCGTAAGTTGAAATGGAATAGGATGATGGCGAAACTGATTCATCGAAAAGAGATGATGACGATGTGTACGTGTGTTTGAAGTGAGTATTTTTTATCTCTGCTATTTGGCTTGCTCTTTGGTTTTGGTAACTCGCTGCCTGAAAAGGATAAATGTAGTGGTGTGGTAGAATTAGTACTAAAAACCAGTGACATCTACATTTTCATTAAACATTAATCGAAAACATCGCGGAAACTTTTTAAAGGTACCAAAAACGAGGCAAGAGGTCTGTTTCCGTACTTGAATCTATTATAATATATTAAAATAGATTCACAGCAAGTCGTTTCCGTACTTTTGCTGCAAGCCAAATGCAAGCCAAATTTTGCAGCAAAAAGAAGCCAGCTGCCAAATTCTGTTACTGCTGCAGTTTGCTGAAAGTACGGAAACAGACCTAAGTTCCCGCTAGCTGAAAATTTGGAGTAAAAAACAGTGAGGTAGTAGAAATGGAGTAGTATACCATTGAGATTTATGCCTGAGACGTCGACGCAGCGAAGCGCAGCCGACGGTGGCCAGGCGCAGTGAACGAAATCGCCTGGTTACACTGCAACGCGTGACTTAGTTTATAATTTAATCCCGATTCAGGATTATCCCAAATATCGCGTCGTATAAACGGGCAAAATTGGAATTTGGATTTTCTGAAATTCGAATTGCGTACATCCATAGAAATTTGTTTTGAGGAATAGCTTACACGCAAATAGAAACTGTACTGTATAAATGTTGCAAGATAGGAAGTTTAGGTTACGTTCAACATTTCAGTTAACGTACGAAGAAGACAGGAATGAATATGGAGAAACATTTTGCGATAGCCGAACATTTTATTAACTTGTTTTTGTTTTACCTGTGGTTTCGTTCCAAATCACGAATGAATTCCACAAAAAGGATTATGGATAACGGGATCGTATCAAAATCCCGAATTAACAAAATCCCGTATGTTTCAAAATTCCCGTATTCTTGAATCCCGAATTAAAAAATCCTGTACTTAAAAATCCCGAAACTCAAAACCCCGAAATTCAAAATTCCGAAACTCAAAATCTCGTGAACCGAAATCTCGTATGAAACCTATTTATATAATAAAACAACAAAACATAATGATTTAAGTTTTTATTTAGAAATAAATTTCAACATATAGACATAGTGTACTCGATTCTTCTCAAATAATCGAATTTTTTCAGTTGACGTTTTGCTAATTTTTTTAATTTTTTGGTACCTTGCCAAATTTTTTTTCTTCATGGGTACTGATTCCCCTCCATTGATTTTCCTTACCGTCGTCAGGGGCCTGAAAGTACGTGATTTATTGATGGAAGAGATTGGAAAAGAGTGAAGGAATTACCATCAGCTGGCACGTAAAAAGAGATAAACCCAAAACAAGATCACTTTATCACATGCGAAAGTGAGAAAATATAATGTCAAACGACAGGTGAGAATGTATACATCCGTGTTAGCTGATAGGTGAGAGTGTGTTGGCGTGCGTATAATCCCATCAAGAAACAGTAAGCGCCGCGAACATGCACTGCCAACAAACGAAATTCTCTGTATTGGGTTGCATAAAAGTGTCGGAGATATTCCTTTTACTCGCCAAATGGTATCGAAAGTAGTATTCCGCGTTAACTACCTTATCGCTTACCATTTTAATACTCAGAAAATGTATTAAGAAAAGCAATATTGCATAAATCGCCATTCGTTAAAATAGTCTCTTTGTCAAAGCACATGTATATTGCCTAGTGGGAATGAGAAACGTATTTGATCGTAGCAGAGTTGCTTGGCGGGGTATTTTGTGTCTTTTTCCAACTTGGACTTGAATATTGCTATTTACTTCTCGCAATCAGTGGGGAATTGAATTGCAATTCACGTACTTTCCGAGCTATATATAGTTCTTAAGCTATGCCGTCGTTTTAGCTACAGTAAGAAAATAGCTGAATAAAAAATCCCGTAGTTTTGAGCCCGTTCACACTTGGCTCTAAATCAGGCGATTTCGATCAGCTGATCGCTTTAGAGCTAAATCAACTTAAATCTACCTGATTACCCATACATTTTTTTCGGTTTCCGACCGAGTTAATCAAGTAGATTTAGAGTTAATCAAGTACAAATCAGGTACTATTGTGAATTTTTCCGGGCTGAATTGTTCTCAGAGCGTGCTTAATTCCATCCGTGAGAGGGAGAGTAGATTTCAACGAAATGTCATTCGAATTTCGTTCAAATATAGCAAAAATTGGACAAAAAAGGAAAATGTGAGTTGTACAAAATGAAAAGAAAATGCTTTTGCATGTTTCTGCACCATTTTGAACAACTTTCATGCAAAAAAAATTTTACACACAAATTCGAATGACAGTTCGCTCTCTAAATCTCCTCATTCTAAATCACTTCGGGTAGTGTGAACGCTTACCTGATTAACTTTGACAGCTTCTAAATCTACTTGATTTAGAGTCGAGTGTGAACGGCTTATTATATAAGGTCTGTTCCCGTACTTTCAGTCACTGAAATTTCCTGAATTTTCATGAATCATGTGGAGGGAGAAATTCATGAAAGTACGGGAACGCTCGCATTGCATTTCTTGAAAACTGACCATCAAAAGTGTCAGTTTTCGGTTTTTGGAAGAACAATAGTGATTATAAAGTCATCATAAATTATAAATTATAAATTATCGCCACAAAAATATTCGACCTTCATAGCAAAATTACGCAAAATATATGTTGCTTGCTGCGCAAATTTGAAAATATTCACTCGGCCACACGGTTTGACACTTTTCAGTAGCTCAGTACTGAAATTTCATCGTACTTACTGAAAGAGGGGAAATTTTCAGTTTTCAGTTAAACGGAGTACGGGAACGCCTTCATTGCAATTAATTGGAATTAATCATATCATGCGAACAGACCTCTTACATGACGGCCAGGATATAGTCGAATTCGTAAAGTACCACGCCCCATGCGACTTTTATGTATTGAAATTCACCTGCCTCCTAAACTACTGGCCGTCGCATTCTAAAACTTTTATCATAAAATGAGTGTACTTTAAGCTTCGCTTTGTTACAAAAATATACAAAATTAACCTGGTCCAAATTATTCAAATTACGAGTCGAAGTGTCTACTTCCGGTTTCACACAGGAAAAAAAAAATGTTTTTCAAATCTAATTTAAGAATTGATAAGAACAGTTAATTTTCTATACCAATCAGTATATTTAATATTTGTAAGATTTTTTTTGAATCTCAAAATCGTTTACCAAAAAAACCTTTCATTAATTTCGTCAATTATTCAGAAGCCAACAGCTCGGCAACTAAACCTTATAGAAAAAAATTTGTATCCACGTTCATATCCTCTAGAAGTACCATTATGGACAATACGAACGAAATCCAGAACCTCGACTTTTTGTCGCTGTCCGCTCCACGTGAAATGCCCCGAGTGCTTCATTATTTTTGCGTAAGTTTTTTTTTAAAACACAGGGTGTAGGTTTTGCAGGTTCTCTTAGAGTTTTGAACTTCGTTGAATTTTTCGCTTGCGTGACTTTTAAACATCTTTGACTTTTGGCTTTCTTTAGCAAACCCATTAAGGGCTATGCTTAAAGTAGCTTTCAGTTTTAAATAGTAGTAAAGATTATTAATTTGTGATCAGGTTTCCTTCTTGTCTATAAATCAGCATAGACAACTCTAAAGCTTATCGTAGCAGAGAATAAGTGACACGGGAAACTCGATCGTTTTGTGGAATAAGCCTCCGAAAGCAGAATCAAAGTGGAATTGTTTTTGTGGGATGATTAAAATTGAAAATTTTCAAATTTTTCAAAATGTCAAATGTCTGATGAGAATCAGTGCATACTTTCGAAACCACTTATGGTCCTGTGAAATCCGACATTAAAAAGGCGAAACTTCGGAAAAATTAGGAAAAAGCTGAATTTTGGTGTAAACTTTGGTACTGGCGTGTTGAACAAAATGTCAAAAGTCCCCATGGATCCGAGTGCTGCGTTACTTTTTATACGGGGTCAAAGGTCACCAAAAGTGACCTTCCCTAAATAACTCAGTAACGGTCACGTCTTCAGAAAAACAATTTATAACGAATTTGTAGCTTAACCAATTTCTAACAAAAAAGATTTGATAGCTTTTTCTTGTAACCATAACCGTTTTTGAGATATATTGATCTTAACATTTGCTACTAACAGCATCCTCTTTCTCAACGGCATGTTGATATTAGGTCTGTTCCCGTACTACAATTAATTGCGATTAATTGCAATGAAGCGTACTAAAACGGTACGTTTTAGTCGTATAAACGGGCAAAATTGGAATTTGGATTTTCTGAAATTCGAATTGCGTACATCCATAGAAATTTGTTTTGAGGAATAGCTTACACGCAAATAGAAACTGTACTGTATAAATGTTGCAAGATAGGAAGTTTAGGTTACGTTCAACATTTCAGTTAACGTACGAAGAAGACAGGAATGAATATGGAGAAACATTTTGCGATAGCCGAACATTTTATTAACTTGTTTTTGTTTTACCTGTGGTTTCGTTCCAAATCACGAATGAATTCCACAAAAAGGATTATGGATAACGGGATCGTATCAAAATCCCGAATTAACAAAATCCCGTATGTTTCAAAATTCCCGTATTCTTGAATCCCGAATTAAAAAATCCTGTACTTAAAAATCCCGAAACTCAAAACCCCGAAATTCAAAATTCCGAAACTCAAAATCTCGTGAACCGAAATCTCGTATGAAACCTATTTATATAATAAAACAACAAAACATAATGATTTAAGTTTTTATTTAGAAATAAATTTCAACATATAGACATAGTGTACTCGATTCTTCTCAAATAATCGAATTTTTTCAGTTGACGTTTTGCTAATTTTTTTAATTTTTTGGTACCTTGCCAAATTTTTTTTCTTCATGGGTACTGATTCCCCTCCATTGATTTTCCTTACCGTCGTCAGGGGCCTGAAAGTACGTGATTTATTGATGGAAGAGATTGGAAAAGAGTGAAGGAATTACCATCAGCTGGCACGTAAAAAGAGATAAACCCAAAACAAGATCACTTTATCACATGCGAAAGTGAGAAAATATAATGTCAAACGACAGGTGAGAATGTATACATCCGTGTTAGCTGATAGGTGAGAGTGTGTTGGCGTGCGTATAATCCCATCAAGAAACAGTAAGCGCCGCGAACATGCACTGCCAACAAACGAAATTCTCTGTATTGGGTTGCATAAAAGTGTCGGAGATATTCCTTTTACTCGCCAAATGGTATCGAAAGTAGTATTCCGCGTTAACTACCTTATCGCTTACCATTTTAATACTCAGAAAATGTATTAAGAAAAGCAATATTGCATAAATCGCCATTCGTTAAAATAGTCTCTTTGTCAAAGCACATGTATATTGCCTAGTGGGAATGAGAAACGTATTTGATCGTAGCAGAGTTGCTTGGCGGGGTATTTTGTGTCTTTTTCCAACTTGGACTTGAATATTGCTATTTACTTCTCGCAATCAGTGGGGAATTGAATTGCAATTCACGTACTTTCCGAGCTATATATAGTTCTTAAGCTATGCCGTCGTTTTAGCTACAGTAAGAAAATAGCTGAATAAAAAATCCCGTAGTTTTGAGCCCGTTCACACTTGGCTCTAAATCAGGCGATTTCGATCAGCTGATCGCTTTAGAGCTAAATCAACTTAAATCTACCTGATTACCCATACATTTTTTTCGGTTTCCGACCGAGTTAATCAAGTAGATTTAGAGTTAATCAAGTACAAATCAGGTACTATTGTGAATTTTTCCGGGCTGAATTGTTCTCAGAGCGTGCTTAATTCCATCCGTGAGAGGGAGAGTAGATTTCAACGAAATGTCATTCGAATTTCGTTCAAATATAGCAAAAATTGGACAAAAAAGGAAAATGTGAGTTGTACAAAATGAAAAGAAAATGCTTTTGCATGTTTCTGCACCATTTTGAACAACTTTCATGCAAAAAAAATTTTACACACAAATTCGAATGACAGTTCGCTCTCTAAATCTCCTCATTCTAAATCACTTCGGGTAGTGTGAACGCTTACCTGATTAACTTTGACAGCTTCTAAATCTACTTGATTTAGAGTCGAGTGTGAACGGCTTATTATATAAGGTCTGTTCCCGTACTTTCAGTCACTGAAATTTCCTGAATTTTCATGAATCATGTGGAGGGAGAAATTCATGAAAGTACGGGAACGCTCGCATTGCATTTCTTGAAAACTGACCATCAAAAGTGTCAGTTTTCGGTTTTTGGAAGAACAATAGTGATTATAAAGTCATCATAAATTATAAATTATAAATTATCGCCACAAAAATATTCGACCTTCATAGCAAAATTACGCAAAATATATGTTGCTTGCTGCGCAAATTTGAAAATATTCACTCGGCCACACGGTTTGACACTTTTCAGTAGCTCAGTACTGAAATTTCATCGTACTTACTGAAAGAGGGGAAATTTTCAGTTTTCAGTTAAACGGAGTACGGGAACGCCTTCATTGCAATTAATTGGAATTAATCATATCATGCGAACAGACCTCTTACATGACGGCCAGGATATAGTCGAATTCGTAAAGTACCACGCCCCATGCGACTTTTATGTATTGAAATTCACCTGCCTCCTAAACTACTGGCCGTCGCATTCTAAAACTTTTATCATAAAATGAGTGTACTTTAAGCTTCGCTTTGTTACAAAAATATACAAAATTAACCTGGTCCAAATTATTCAAATTACGAGTCGAAGTGTCTACTTCCGGTTTCACACAGGAAAAAAAAAATGTTTTTCAAATCTAATTTAAGAATTGATAAGAACAGTTAATTTTCTATACCAATCAGTATATTTAATATTTGTAAGATTTTTTTTGAATCTCAAAATCGTTTACCAAAAAAACCTTTCATTAATTTCGTCAATTATTCAGAAGCCAACAGCTCGGCAACTAAACCTTATAGAAAAAAATTTGTATCCACGTTCATATCCTCTAGAAGTACCATTATGGACAATACGAACGAAATCCAGAACCTCGACTTTTTGTCGCTGTCCGCTCCACGTGAAATGCCCCGAGTGCTTCATTATTTTTGCGTAAGTTTTTTTTTAAAACACAGGGTGTAGGTTTTGCAGGTTCTCTTAGAGTTTTGAACTTCGTTGAATTTTTCGCTTGCGTGACTTTTAAACATCTTTGACTTTTGGCTTTCTTTAGCAAACCCATTAAGGGCTATGCTTAAAGTAGCTTTCAGTTTTAAATAGTAGTAAAGATTATTAATTTGTGATCAGGTTTCCTTCTTGTCTATAAATCAGCATAGACAACTCTAAAGCTTATCGTAGCAGAGAATAAGTGACACGGGAAACTCGATCGTTTTGTGGAATAAGCCTCCGAAAGCAGAATCAAAGTGGAATTGTTTTTGTGGGATGATTAAAATTGAAAATTTTCAAATTTTTCAAAATGTCAAATGTCTGATGAGAATCAGTGCATACTTTCGAAACCACTTATGGTCCTGTGAAATCCGACATTAAAAAGGCGAAACTTCGGAAAAATTAGGAAAAAGCTGAATTTTGGTGTAAACTTTGGTACTGGCGTGTTGAACAAAATGTCAAAAGTCCCCATGGATCCGAGTGCTGCGTTACTTTTTATACGGGGTCAAAGGTCACCAAAAGTGACCTTCCCTAAATAACTCAGTAACGGTCACGTCTTCAGAAAAACAATTTATAACGAATTTGTAGCTTAACCAATTTCTAACAAAAAAGATTTGATAGCTTTTTCTTGTAACCATAACCGTTTTTGAGATATATTGATCTTAACATTTGCTACTAACAGCATCCTCTTTCTCAACGGCATGTTGATATTAGGTCTGTTCCCGTACTACAATTAATTGCGATTAATTGCAATGAAGCGTACTAAAACGGTACGTTTTAGTACGTTTTAGTACGCTTCATTGCAATTAATTGCAATTAATCGTAGTACGGGAACATACCTATTATCCGATTTTGATTAAGACTTGGAATGTTTGTGAGTTTATTTTTCTATGTTTGAGAGGCGCATAAAAAAACATGCAAACAAACTTATTCCGCCAGAGTAGGTGGGAAAGTGTGCCCCGAAAAGTTACTACCACCCCCCGCCCCTCTTTGCCATAAAACTTGTAGGGACATTTGTTCGCTACTCTCTTCTCGGAATTAACTATATTGCTGCATCATGTATGGGATATTTCACGAAGGAGCAGGACAAGACAACAACATTGCAGGTGAAAATAGGTTTTGTAACATACCATGGCCCTAGGAGTATGAAAAAGCAAGATAATATCATGGCATAATTCTGTAAACGCTCATTCTGGACATTAGAGGAGCTCAACCCACTGCAGACTATCCCCGAATAATCAGTTTTTTTTACCAATCCTGTGATGACTGCATAGTGCCAAAGGGACATGACGCGTCTCGAAACCAATTTGCACCTGAAATGATGTGACCTTGCCCTGATCGTTCATGGGATAAGACGGTATGGAAAAAAAAACTAAAAACCAGTTATTTCGGGGTGGTTCGTTTGCGGGGGTGGGTAGGGAGTGGGTGTAGGGCTAGTCCTGCGTTGTCAAGAATAGGCAATTAGCAGGATAAAAATTGATCTTATCTTGGTTATTGATTGTGATCATGGGTCCCTTCTTGTCTATAAATCAGCCTAGACAACGTATATCGTCTCTAAAGCTTATCAAAGCAGAGAATATTGATACGGGAAACTCGATCGTTTTGCGAAATCAGCCTCCGAAAGCAGAATCAAATTGGAATTGAATAAAATTTTCAATGTAAATAAAAATTTTCAATGTAAATAAAAAATGTTTTCAATTTTAATCATCCCGCAAAAACAATTCCAATTTGATCTTATCTTGCTTAACAGTGGGCAAAGAGCAGACAACGAGCTCATTTCAGAAGATTGGGGATGGAAGCTCAGGGATACCATTTTATGGAAAAGGGGGGAGGGATAACTTTTCGGAGCACACTTTTCCATCTACCCTGGAGTGTGGTAGATAAGTTTGTTTGCATGTTTTTTTTTATGCGCCTCTGAAACATAGAAAAAAAACTCACAAACATTCCAAGTCTTAATCAAAATCGGATAATATCAACATGTCGTTGAGAAAGAGGATGCTGTTAGTAGCAAATGTTTAGATCAATATATCTCAAAAACGGTTATGGTTATAAGAAAAAGCTATTAAATATTTTTTGTTGGAAATTAGCTAAGCTACAAATTCGTCATACATAGTTTTTCTAAAGACATGACCGTTACTGAGATATTTAGGAAAGATCACTTTTGGTGACTTTTGACCCCGTATAAAAAGTAACGCAGCACTCGGATCGATAGGGACTTTTGATATTTTGTTCAACACGCCAGTACCAAGGTTCACACCAAAATTCAGCTTTCCCTAATTTTTCCGAAGCACCATGTTAAATTTCCCCGGACTATTAGTTTAAAAAAATTTTCAATTTTAATCATCCCACAAAAACAATTCCACTTTAAAATAATAGGGTTTAGGATAAATCGAAAGAATTAGGTACTGTGAATTCGCAGCTAACTAAAATTTAGTATAGCGTACATATACGTGCAAACCATGCATACCATTTGATTTATCAACAGAATATTTTCGGTCAGTTGTTCTCTCTGTGGGAAAGATTGAGTTAAATCTTGTTTAGTGTTTCTTTTGGTACGAGTTTACAGTCACTTCAAAGTATACATTAAGATACGATCGATGCTATTTGAGCTTTATAAAAGACAAGACATTATTGGGCTAGTGCTTACTGGACCGAACAAGACAAATAGCCAGACTTCTTCCTACAGTCATTATTGATGTTATCGATGTACTTTTTGGACTTGAGGCGGGAACTTCAAATCAAACTTGACCCACATCGAAGGTCATTAATCCATCGTTATGATATCCCATTGCAAAAGTGTGATGATTGCTAGAACTTGAACGGTATCATTGTGTTTTATAAGTTTTCTTTGCTTTGAAATTGCTACAAACACTCAAGATAAAAGAGGAATGGAAGTTGTATTCAAAAAAAGCTAGTTACCTCGATATAGTACTAGAGGTAAGTTTGTCAATGCAATAAAATTAGAAAGAAATTGATCAAATAAATTTATATACATATAAATTGGCACTTCATTTATAGAATTGATATTGTGTCTTGTAGGTAACTAACAAATAAGCCATGTGTAAAACTCTAACCAAATAAACGTTGCGAAAAGTGCACAAAATTCACATACCGCCACTTAAAAAAGGATCAGCACTAAGCTTAAAACTCAATAATTTACCCTTTCCAACTTATTTTCATATACTAAAACTCTTCGAATTCAACGATTTACATAATTTTGCGTTGGCCAATAAGCAGCAAAAAAAAAACAAGAACACAATCTCGAAGATGCACGCATTATCTTCGCAGGTGATGCGAAATTAAGAAGATTAAATGCTCATTTAATGGATATTTACCACGCGATCGATATCTTCTGAGGATCACTACACTTTGCAGCACTTTGTTGAAGATCATCGTGCAAGTTTTGGAGGTGAGCATCGCGAAGGTATCGTGATCTAATGATGATTGTGAAAATATCTCTCGGACAAATTAACTGACCGAAAAAATGTATGCGGAGGGTATTTCGAAATGGAGAAGTTCGTTGCGGCAGGAATTAGTCAAGCTCAGGCTTTGTGCAACTCATTAAAATACTAATTGCGTTGCATGGTGATATATTTGGTATTTTTAGGGGTGCCGGCTGAGATGGTCAAGTAATTCCAGAGTTCAGTTTACTAGACCTTTTTTTTCAAAGTCAAATTTGGTTCGTAGAGTAGTAGCGAAATATTTTTTTTGTTTAGAATATTTTGTTTCTTTCTTTGCTTTCTTTGCTTTGTTAGTACTAAGGTCCACGTTGAGTTGAGAAAAATTTCGACAAGACTTCATTGGAGATGGCTGCTATTCGGCATCGAGGAAGGTGTTCAGAGGAAGCCTATCACCTCAGGGTCAGCACAGGGGTCTATCCTCGGACCTGACCTCTGGAATTTTGTGTATGACAGAGGATGTGTTTATTGTGTTGTAACGCTGAATCATGTTTAGAACTGGCGAGTTCGTCCAATTCAGAGGTTGGAACAGTATTTGACCAACCATGGCTTCCAGATAGTGCTGTCAAAGACAGAGATCTGACGTAGCAGAAGATACTGATTCTCATTTCGATGACAATGGACTCTGCAGAGGTCCAGATCAATAAGTGCGTAAGGTATCTAGGAGTGAAGCTAGATACTAAACAAACCTACTGGAACCACATCCGTCAGATATGTGATAGGGCACTTAAAGCTAGGGTACTGTGAGCCACTGGCTAGCTGAGCAGATTGATGGCCAACATCCGTACCCACTACTGGAACTACCCGGGCCAGAATTATAACCTCAGCCTTATGCCATTGTTGGAGCTAGGATGCGTAGAATATCACAGTTCCCACAAAAAAGAGACCCCCTTTTCAACGGCTAACAACGCCTCCAACTTTGCAGCAGCTTTGCGTTGGGAAAGCATGTCAGGTATTGTTAGGCTTGCTCAAATGATGCCGAATCGATCAATAGGAGGGTAGAAGCCTAGAAGCCAATATATTGTTTTTTTCCTGTAAAAACACGTTTCGCGGACTCAGTTTGTTTGTTGCCATCACACTTTTATTCAAATCTTTTGTCGGCTCAAAAACAATGTCACACTAGCTCGCGTACAAATTTAAACGAGCGCGCTTAAAATTACTTCGCCTTGAAATTCATTCTTTCGCTTCTTCGAAAGACTGGGAATATTTATATTCCCTCGGACATTTCCAGCATTCTAGATTGCATGCTTCAAGGTTATACTAGACTTTTGTCGGCCAATGGCAATTTGTTATTCTTTACATATGTCGCGGCTATCAGAAACTTCAAATCGACGTTTTACGTGGAGTTTTCCGTTCCATGGGATATATTAGATGTTTTGCATGGAGTTGATTCAAGTCGATATTTCTCGATATCTCTCGATATTTGTGTATAATTGATAGGGTGAAATGTAATTTCTACTGGTGCACACACAACATTACCATCTCCTTAGGCCTGTTCGTTCCAAACTGAATTGGTGTGAAACTTTGATTAAACTGTGGTTTATTTAACAATTAAGCTTCGTAAACTTCTGCAGCTTCCAAGCTTGTTAGTTCACTTTGAATCTGAAACACTAAACACTGTGGTGTATAGTCCGGACTCTAACCATAAGCTTGCCGGAGTGCTGCCATTGCGCATATTTTGACAATTATTTTTCTTTTTGCGTGAATTATTGTTTTTCATTATTTTTGAATTTTTATCTTTATTTTTATAACTTTTTATAATGGCCCAGTGCTGTGCAAGTCCGACAACACTCCTTTCGTAGTTTGCTCGGGTTTTTGTGAAAAAACATTTCACGCTGGATGTGTAGGCCTGAATGGCCGTATTGGCGATGCACTCAATAGTGCCTTAGGGCTGTACTGGTTTTGCTCCCGCTGCCGTCCTTCGTCAATGGCTCATTTTGTATCTAAATTACAAAATTCCAAAACGTACCTCGAACACGTTGCAAAGGTCTTAGCTGCTTCCGAGGAAAAAGTAAAACTCTTACTTAACGCTATTAATCCTCTACTGGATTCTGCGATGCCTGCCGCTGCTCCTACGTCATGTGTTTCTGGTGAAGCTGATGTTCCTTTGGTCGGTGTTACAACGCGGAATAAATAAAAGGCTCGCGCACAAGCTGCTTCGTGTACCCAGCCTGCTTCTTTAGTTGCCTCGACTGTTGGTTCACTTCAGCCGTTTCTTCCTCCGGCAAATGATCTTCCTGGATCTTCTATGGGACCGCCAGAACGTCTTCGGTCTCCTCGTGCCTCACCAGTCCCTCATCTCGGCGTATCTGCTAGGAACGCTGATGCTGCTTGTGTTGCCTCATCTATTGCTTCTTTGCAATCGAGTCTACCTACATCTCAATTACATGTTGCTGCTAACGACTCCGTTGATGATCTCGGTTTGCATGTAGTCGCGCCTCCTCTCCAAATTTTTGTATCGCGATTTGCTTGTGATACTTCTGTGGCTACAGTCGAACGCTACATCTGCATGAAGCTTGGCTTCACTCCTCACATTTTAGATTGCATCAAATTTACGAAAGATAGCCAGCCTAGAAGATATGTGGCTTCTTTCAAAATAACATTGCCTGCCAACCTCGATATTGTCGCTGACTCCAAATTTTGGCCTCCCGGTACGTTAGTCAAAATTTTTGAAAACCGGCGAAATTTTCGATCATCAAACAACCGGAGAGCTCGAACCTAGTTCTTAAGCGTAAAAAATTATCTCTGTATTACCAAAATGTTCGTGGCATGAGGACCAAACTTGATGACTTTAAATCTGCTGCTATTCTTGAAAATGATCACCTGATTTGCTTGTCGGAAACTTGGCTGACTGATGACATTTTTAGCTCCGAGTTCTTCCCTGCATACAATGTTTACCGTTGTGATCGCAATCGTTTGGTATCTAATAAGGCTGATGGTGGTGGCGTGCTTATTGCTGTGCTTAGGGCTCTCAACAGTAAACTTTGCGCTGATTTTATCCCTAGTGCACCTGTTGAATGTGTTGTTGTTTCCATCTCTTTGTCGCCTACATCCTCTTTGTTTGTTGCGTCCTTATATATTCCCTGTAACTTGTCCTTCTCGACTTATGATAAGTTCTTTTCTGAACTTTCCACTTATCTTAATAGCAACTATCCCTCGTCCTCAATCATTATCTGTGGCGACTTTAATATGCCTTCTGTTCAATGGGACTCTTCTTTTCTTCGTATTATGTCCACCAACAACCTTTCTATTGCCTTATCTTCTTTTCTTTCTTCCTGTTCTCTTTCTCAATTTAACTGTTTCCCTAATGGTAATAACAAGATCCTTGACCTCATCCTTTCTAATGTTGAGTCCTCTTCGATTTCTCTATCTTCTGCTCCAATACCCTACACGCATCCAGATCCCCATCATCCTCCCGTTTCAATTAATTTGTGTGTTAGCTTTTCGAATCGTATTAAATCATCCACTGCACGCCGGTTTAACTTTAAAAAAACTAATTTTGACTGCTTGTCTAATGATCTGAATTCAATTAATTGGTTTGATTGCTTCCGTGGTCTCGATATTGACTCTGCTGTATCCAAATTTTACGGTATTCTTACTGATTTGATCTCGTCGTATACTCCTGTCTTCAGTTCTCGTCGCTCCCGTGACCCCCCTTGGTTTACTGCGAGGGTAAAGTGTGCTCTTAGAGATAAAAATTCAGCGCGTTTGAAATTTTTGATTTCTCGGTCGGGTGAAGATTATGCTATCTTCTCCCGTTTACGTTCCTCTGCCAAGAAAGAAATTAGAGTAGCACTACTCAACTATTCCTCGTCTGTTGAATCTTCTTTAAACTCGAACAACCCTAAATTTTTCTGGTCTTTTGTACGCTCCTTAAAAGCTTCCTCCTCTTTTCCTGATTCCTTAGTGTTTAATGCCTTTACTGCTTCCAACCCTCCTGACATTTGCAATCTCTTTGCTTTATTTTTTTCTTCTGTTTACACTATTCCATTGATTTCTGCTACTGACTGCTTTTCCTTTGATTTCCCTGCTTGCCTCTCCTCAATCGTAACTAACCCAGTAGAGGTTGAATTGCTTTTGTCCTCTCTTGACTCAAACTGTTCCCCGGGCTCGGATGGAATTCCCAATTTCTTTGTAAAAAATCTTGCTTCTTCACTTTGCGTCCCTTTAGCAATCTTATTCAATGTCAGTCTCTGTGCTGGTCAATTTCCATCCTCTTGGAAGCTCTCTAACATTCTTTCCATTTTCAAATCGGGTGATCGGAACTTTGCCTCTTACTATCGCCCTATCTCCATTCTTCCTTGCCTTTCCAAAATTTTGGAACGCCTTGTTTACAATCGTATCTATGACTCCCTCTTTTGTGTCTTTGCAGCGGAACAACATGGTTTTGTAAAATGCCGGAGCACCTCTACGAACCTTCTTGAGTTTACTCATGTAGTCGCTTCTGCAATTGACAGCAATAATCAAGTTGATGTCATTTATACTGATTTTGCCAAAGCTTTTGACACTGTCAATCATAAGCTGCTTCTTATCAAACTGAAGCATAATGGCATTCGTGAACCTTTGCTTTCCTGGATCTCTTCATTTTTAACTGATCACACTTGTATTGTCTCCCTCTTTGGCTTTTCGTCCTCACCTTTCTCCCCTTCTTCTGGTGTTCCTCAAGGTTCCATCTTAGGACCACTTTTGTTCAGTCTATTCATCAATGACCTTCCCACGGTTTTTAAGTCTTCATGTCTTCTATATGCAGATGATTTAAAAATCTTCCGGGTAATCAAAAATACTGATGACTCTCTCGTTCTTCAGGATGATTTGCATGCTCTCTCTGGTTGGTGTAACATTAACTGTTTGTCCCTTAATGTTTCCAAATTTTTTTCTATGTCTTTCTCCCATAAGCTTCACACTCATGTCTTTCCTTATGCTATTGATGGTACTTTCCTTTCTTGTGTCGATCATTTCTCAGACCTTGGGGTCACATTTGATCATAAACTGAAATTCGACGTTCATGTCCTTACTATGACTAGAAAAGCTTCTTGAATTGCTGGTTTCGTGGTTCGTTCCTGCCACAATTCATTTAGTATTTCTACCTGTGTCCACCTGTTTATTACCCTAGTCCGTTCTGTACTTGAATACTGCAGTCAAGTGTGGTGTCCTCGTTTCAAATACCTCGCTGACGCGGTTGAATCAGTTCAGCGCAGGTTTACACGTACTTTACTTTTTAAATATAGTCTGCCGTATTTACCTTATAGTGAGCGTCTATCTCTTCTCAACATTCCTCTCCTTGAGCAGCGCAGAGTTTACTTGGATGAGTGTTTCCTGTTCAAAATCTGTCGCGGCTATCTTTCTTCCTCATTAGCATTTTTGTTCATTGAGCGGGACTCCGTAAGGCCAATAAGGTCCTCTATTTTATTTGAAGTGCCGTATGCTCGTACTGACACTTTCTTCTACTCTCCCGTTTTGCGACTCTTACGCACTCACAATAGTCTTCAACTTGGTCCTCTTCCACAATCTATTGCCATTTTCAAAAATATGGTTCGTCGTAAAATTTTTGATCCTATTTAATTAATTTAATTTTCTTGTTTATAATGGATTCTTTCTTTTTTTTTTGCTCTACTTAACTTTACTTTCTTATTTATTACTTGAATTTTTTGTATATTTTTATTTTTATATATAGTTATATATTTTCTAATTAGTTTTATTTTCTATTTTCTTAATTTTCTTCTTTTTTTTCTACTTAATTTTACTTTATTTAATTTACCTCTTTAATTATTTGCTTTTTTTATTACATACTTATATTTATATTACTCATTTACTTACTATTTTTTATTAGGTCGATTATTGCAGAATTGGACATTCGTGTTTGTAATGGATTTTTTTTTCTCTTTCTTTTTTACTCTACTTAATTTTTTAGTTTTATTTTTTATTACTTTATTTTATTTTAACTTTAATTATTTTATATACTTATATTTATATATTATGATTTAGTTCTTGTTATTTTATTTTGTTCGTGGTATCCAATCTGTAATTGGGCAGTCTTGCCTGTTGTATTGAATACGTACCAAATAAATAAATAAATAAATAAAATCGATTCGTCGTCAACAACTGTGTTGTTTACATGGTACAGGGCAAAGCAATCTAGGTGCACAACCTTCTTCTTCGATCGGTGTTTACGATGCTGCTGTATCCAATAGATAACACAGCTAAGCCGTTTGATTACGCGATAAGATCTCTCCCATTTTGGCTGCAGCTTACGACTTAGGCCTTTCCATCGACGGGGGCTGCAGAGCCTTACCAAATCGTTTTTCTGAAGCCCAACTTAATTCGCTTTCAAATCATACCATGTTTTCATTCAGTCAGTGTTCCGGTTTATGTGGCTCCTAACTGTATCGTTAATAGAGTCTAGCCATTACCACGTCTTCAGAATGTGCTCCTGTTGTCTTTGGTTAATTTGTTGGGATTCCAAATTTAACATCAGCTGGAAGTCAAATAATTCGTTCGATTAGACCTTGATGGGAATGAAGCTCTTATGCCTCTTTTGTAAAGAGCCACTGCTTCATTTGCTCTTTGCTTCATTTGTCACTGCTTCACTGCTTCACATTGCTTCATTTGCCACTGCTTTCACTGCTTCATTTGCCAGTAGCTCCCGATCTTGTTCTTGGCCCATGTTTTGATTTCGTTGTCCGTGTCTGTAAAGGGTATTCTTACTCCTTCTATGACCTTGGTACCTCTCACGGCAGAGGATCTATATCAAATTGAGGCTGATCTGTGTCCCTATTTCATTTGGGGGCCTCTCGCACCTCTAAGAGCATAGATGAATTGATGTGAACGCAATTAGTAGTCTTGAGAACCACTTGGCTATCCAATAAGTTTTTTGTTCGGACCCTTTTAGTGTTCCTTATCTTTACTATATGTGTGCTTGATAAATTGTGGCCTCCTTCGGAAATGGGAAATGAATTTTCCACTTGGATCCTACGAACCCTGCTCCTACTTCACAATCCATCTTTGAGTCATCCGTATACCACATTAGCGTACCTTTGTACGAGGGAGTGAGTCATCCTCAAATTTGTTCCTTGATAGAGTCGTGAAGTTGAACCTCTTCCCGAAGTATGCCTTGGTCTTCCTTTAGTCGCTGGAGCTCAGCATTTCTACTTTAGGCTTGATGTCTTTTTGAGTCTTCTGATTTGTTACTGTTTCACTGCTTCTTTCTGAATTTTGAAAAGTAGCGGTTTTAGGTTTAGAAGGGCCTTAATTCGCTGTGATAATTTGAGATGGAGCACATTGCTCTTTTAATCAGCAGCGAAGCCATTCTGTGAAGCTTATTTCACACTGCAGTTCTGTATAGGATGATATCACACTGCAGCTCTGTATAGGATGATATGTCTCACACTATGTTTACACGCCCATATTATCCCTCTTATAGGTAGTCCCCAATTCATCCAGAGTTCCTTAGTGGCCTTTCGGGCTGTTTTTTTTTAGATGATCGTCCCTAGTAAGTTTCCTGTTTAGATGATTTCCTAAATGCTTTACATCTTCCTGCAGACATACGGTTGTGCCTCAATTATATAGAGCTCTTATTTCAAATTTGCTCTTTTTGGTGAACGATACTATGCTAGTTCTTTGAGGGTTTGTTGATAAACCCTCTTTCTCGCATTATTGGATTGTTTCATTTAGGGATTTGAGAATATCCATGTGTGAGCTTCTTAATATTACCGTGATGTCGTCCGCGTATCCGAAAGCTGTCACGAAAAGCTCATCAACCAGGAGCGACCATAGAAGGGGCAAAATACTTATCCATGTGGACATCTGCTCATAGTATCCACTCTTAGCCCTGCATCCTAGCTACGCAAGCACACCTCGATACCTTAGTATTTTACTCGCCCATTTTTCTACTTCTTGGGGATATTCCTTCTATTGAGAGTATGGTTCAACGAGTTGTATCTTGTATTATCAAAGGCTCTTTCTATGTCTAGCAAGGTGCATAGTGCGATTTCCTTGTCATCTAATGCCTTTTCTATTATTTGTATCAGCTTATGTGCAGCTGAAATAGTTAATCTGCCCTTTTGGTAGGCAAATTGAAATTGGTGAAGTGGCATCTTTAGCAAAAGATCTCTCCTGGGATGCTATTGAGACTTTTGCTGAAGGTTCTCAAAGCCTTTCTTTTGAGATTCCTTAGCTATTTGTTGTGTTCTGGGAGCTTCTTTTTATTGGGCTCCTAGCTTGATGTAGTTTTGGCCCGGTTGCGGTTCTTCTGAGTTTTTGTAACTCCCTGTTCCACCATGCACCCTTGTTTTGGGACCACTGGTTTTCTTAAGGCACTTGTCGTGGTATGATTTGATAATTATTCTGGTAACCTTGCAAACAATGGCTTCCGATTTTATCTTCGTAGTGAAACTCAGGTGCAGGCAAGGAAGTCTCGCTGTAGGGCCATTTCGATAGCCTTTCCAATCCATGTGCTTTGGTTGCCTGTACTTTACTCTCTTTAGTATATCTTTCACTAGTTCGGAGTATATCAGAAAATGAAGCTCCTGTTAAGACATTCCACTTCTTTACTAAATGCACTGCACTGTTTGACACTAACGTGAGGTCTAGTACCTCTACCTTGTTACTTGTCAGGAGCCTTGGAGTCTTGCTCTTATTTACTATAGCTAAATTGCTTGTAAAGGGGAATCCAAGAGTGACTCTCTTCCAGTGTTGATGTCACTAGTTCCTCATGCTGTGAGATGAGCATTGGCATCACATCCAATTATCAGCATTTTGGACCGCTTTCTGCAGTGGTCTACAAGACACCTGAAATTGTTACTTGGGACCTAGTCCTCACCTTGTGGGAAGTATGCTGAGGAATGGGTACCTGTACTTGTACTCTAATAAAGTAAGCAAATACCCGTTCCTGGCTATCAATTTGCTGTGATAAGACTGCGCCAATCGACGATGAATGTTTTCTGCGGCTTAGGATATACCAGCATCGGTACTTCACATATCTCCTGCTGAAGCTTTTCATAAGCTGCTTGACGCTGTTGGCTCTTATTAAACGGCTGTTTTTTCTCAATCAGTTGGTGTACACTTTTGGCTTTGTTAGCGAAATCCTTCACAAACCGGTGATAATATATTGCCAAACCCAGAAAATGCCGAAGCTGATGCCAATCATTGGACTCTGGCTAATGTTTCACGGCTTCCATTTTTGTAGTGTTAGTTTTTAATCCTCCAGTTGAAACCACATGATCAAAATGTTTTACTTCACTGCAAGAAATATTGCACTTTTTCGGGCTTGCCTTATGAATACGTCTTTCAAGTTCTCCATGAGTTCTTTAAGTGTTTTGCCAATAACAATGATGTCATCTAGGTACACGAAACACGTCTTCCGGCTTGATTGACGAAGCAAACCGAGTCGTTCAATTGTTGCTGGAGCATTACAGAGTCCAAATAGCGTTACGAACCTTCTTCTTCTTTTTCTTTGAGCACAGTTCTCAAAGAAAAAGAAGTCTTTTCACGGTCACTTTTCCTGATTTCAACCCGTCGATATCCGCTCTTCACATCCAAGGTCAAAGACCAGGGCCGGTTCTGGCAATATTTTCGCCCGGCGCAGATCGACATTTCGCGCCCTCTATATTGTGAATTTCATTTTTTGACCCCCTCTTTCACGACTTCGAATTCTTAGCAAGTTTTTATTAGCACTTACTGAGCGTTACTCAACATGAAATTTTCATGAAGAAATTTGACATTTGCTCATTCGAGCTATGCATTTTTAATATGCAGAAATTTTGTTCTTCTCCAATTTTTGGCTCAGGAATTCTATTGTTTTTTTTCTAATATTTATAAGAAAATTAAATTATTCGTTCATTCAAACATACGAAAATAAGCTTTAAATATTTAAGACATAAATTATATGGAAAAATCATAAAAATGTGGTAATGGCAAGAGTGAAATTCGCTGTGCTTATCCACTCTCAATCGCTTTAATACACAAAAATTACACATTCTGTGGAAAGAAGTTTTAATTTTCTGAGAAGTCTTTATTTTATTTAGTTGAAAGCACAGCAAGCTTTAATTTTCGCGATTCGAAGACAAGACCATTTTCTATGGATAGAATTGCCAAATTTACTACTCTTCCATATGTCATCGTAGATCTCAAATAGTTCTTTAAAATTTTTAATTTTGAAAAAGATCGTTCTCCTACTGTAACTGTAAAGAGTAAAGTCAACACTATTTTCAATGATTTTCAATATATCTACTAAAAATGAATTCAAGGATATCATTTGGAGAGTCGTGTTCGTAATTAAAGTTGAACACATGGAAATTTCTTCATAAAATTCCCAGCGTTTAAATCTGAATATCCATTATGTGGATATTCAGCTTCTTCAAGCTTTGAGCAATGCTGAAGTGTGATTTCATTTGGGTTAGTTTTAAGCTTCCCCATCTGATACACACAACTTAATATTTCATTATAGTTTTTTAGTTGTTCAAAGCGTTACGTCAATGAAATAATTGCTTAATCCAAAGCATCAAAATAAAATTATAAACTAAACCTTTGTTGAGGGTCTCAAACAGGCGCATCTTTTGCTTCAAATCTTAATTTTGCACCAAGTTAGTTGCGGGTTTCTTCACTTTGCATCCGCCGCAAAAGTTCCCCTAAAACTGAATTGAATCTTGCAACAGCTTCTACTAACTTGAGAAAATGGTTATTATCAGGCCCATACAATGCGTCTGAGACGCCTCTAAACGCTAAAGATTGCGTGGCTAGAAATTGCATGACAATTAATAAACATTTAAAAACACATGTTTCCAGTGTTCTGTTTCCTTTGATATTTGATTTTGTAAAATACTGTCTATGGTTTTCGCTGTCCTCGATTCTAGCTCTAAGTCTCTCCAATACTTAAAACTCATCATGTGAACTACACTAGTTTCATGTTCCTTGATAATTCGACTTCAATGTCCCCAGTTCCTATAACCTGTACTAGAAAATGAATCACTACTTTTCTGAGTTGAAAGTTTGCATTAAATATAAACTAGCCATGGTCTAAAAGCTGTCTTGCCATTTTTCCAACAATCTTTGGTAGTGCTGTGGACTAAACTTCCTATTTTTAGTGACATCGAATTGAATAAAATCGAATGTGTTAATTTAGACAGAGCCTTTCTATAGAATAATTGTAATTATTTTCTTTATCAGTGTGGGCCATTACACACCTCTTTTGACATCAGAACGGAAGAGCATGGACTAGAATTATTTGAAAGTCTATCATCCCGTTTCGTAGAAAAGTTTTTTCTCCCGATTCCGTAAGGGAAGGGAAACGTTCATCTAGCACAGTATTCAGCACGTTTGAAACACTATTCTAGATTAAATCCACGAAATTCGTGGTTGTCACAAATTAATTTAGTCATACTGCAAAAATTTTTTTTAGAATTAAACTAATGATAGAGTTCAAATTGACACACGAGCGCAAAAACTATTTTTACAAAATAATTTAAGCTAAATTTTTTGAAACTCAAGTTAAAGAACTCCAGTTAAGTTTTGAAACTGTAAGTTCCACAATTTGTTCTGCTCCTCAAATGGAAAGTGTATCATTAGAAAATCCTTCCCCTAATAAATCGAAAATATAAACCAGAAGACCGATTATAACTTCTACCACTAGCGTATAACTATATACCATCATATCTACACATGAACACGGCCTAACTACTCGCATGAGTTTTTTCATGCTAACGGACAAGGGTACCGAAAGTGAAGACCGATGAAAAATCATACTTCAATATGTATTTTTTCACTGGCGCTGAAATTATTTCTCCACCGATATTGGCGATATCAACCTGCTTATTGCCGACATTAACTTACTTTATCAACCTGCACATTCAGCAGCAGCTCAGTATACATTAGAATGTGAAATCAACAGAGAATGAGAGAATACGGACTTAGGGGAATGAAGCATACTTCAAAGTAGAATGCTGGAAAAACATTGATACCGCTGGCGCAAGAATTCCTCCCGAACAAAAATCATACACGAAAATACATAATGCGAATAGTGTTGGTTTTGCTTTCTTCATGCGAAATGAAGTGGTGAATATTTGCGCCCCTTCTCACCTGCGCCCGGCGCAGCTGCTCCATTGGCTCCAGAGGAAGATCCGGCCCTGTCAAAGACCAATTCGCATTGGCCAGGGTTTCCATGATTTTGTCCATTATTAGTAAAAGGGTAGTTGCTTTTTTTCGTTGCGTCGTTCAACCGTCGGTAGCTAACACAAAATCGTGTAAAACCGTCCTAATTTTTGACCAAGACTTCTGACGACGTCCAAGCTTTTGTTCTTGCATGTCCTGTATCATTTTGACGACCTCAGCTTGTTGAGCAAGTAGTTAATTGCGAAGTGCTTGTCAAATTGGCTAGAAACGCATTGGCTCACGCATCGCTTCGATGCTTTGCCAATTCCGAATGCACTTCTCGAGCCGAAAAAATGTCAGCATATCGTCCTATCAGCTGAACTCCTTGTTGGTATAGTCCGTCGTTAAGTGCTGAGGACTGTGGCATGATCTTTGCTACATCGTCTATCTTGCTTCTGAGTAGATGTTTGTGTTTGGATTGTATATCTGCAGCAACCAAAGAAGAAACTGGATGGCAGTCGACGATTGCTTCTCCATCCCTAGTTTTTCTCTCCTGCTTCGCTGAATTCAGCATTTTTATAGAAACATAATTTCCCTCTGTGATTATGATTAAGATCTTTGCCACCCTAAGACTGCTGAGTGCTGTTGTTTAGGTTCGCTCAATGATGAACAATTGGTCACCCCCACAATCACCATTAAATCTGGCCTATATGATGTTTTCTAATGACATTGGCACATTTGTGTTTTTGCAGACAACGATTCTCAGCCAATCGTTCCTCTTCTTGCTGCCTACTCCATGTTTCCACGTTCCCCCATTTGTTTACAATTTCTCTGAAATACAGACTGAAAACGTGAGGATCTAGTAAGTCCATGCATTATGCATTCGTTGGTTATTTCCGCTACCAAGACCAGAACCGATGCTGGAAAACTAAATCGCCGAGCTATATCTGGCGAGTGAGCTATCCGTTAACTAGTGTAGATTTATCCATAGCCGTTCGAAGTACGTATTACTCAACGTTACTAGATCTCAACATGCCCAACAAGTCCGTTCGCAAGACCGACTTCGTCGCTCCAGTATCAATGGTGATGTGGCAAAGTTTTCTGTCGGTTTTTCTTTGCAGTATCAACTATCAAGTCATTTTCGTCCCGAATGAGTTTGGAGGCTGTGGTGATGATTTTGGGGTTGACAATTCCACGAGCCGACCTCCGACTCATGGGTATGGTTTCCCGCCTCCTCCAAAGAAGAGTCTCGTCCCTTTGTCGCCTTCTTGCTGAATACCATTTGCAAAACTTCGGGTTCCATTAAAAATACGAAATACTAATATAACATTATGTATCCAGGACCAATCGAACTTAATAAAAATCTCTAAGTAGAACGTGTTAACTTGTTTGATGGAATAAGCTATGCTGCCAGCTGTATTCCATCCAATCTGAGGTTGAGAGGTTTTACTATCGATAAGTTGCATAAGTCCTGAGATGAAAAAACAATCGAAAAAAACAATAAATCTGTCAATATTTTCCACTGGGAAATTAATTATAAGTCAATCCAATCAAATTCCATTTGATCTACATCCTTGTTCATATCGAAATCATGAATCATTAGCAAACTAATAATACTGCAATGGAAATCAGTTCAATGAAAGTACTCGCAAACAAAACAAAATTGTTACGCCCGATAGCTCATCTTTGAGCTTATTTCCTGTTATTTCTAATTGAATCTACGCATAAGCAATCGGCCTGCTGCTCATCACCATAAACTTCATTTGTAATTACGACAAGAAACGAGAACAAACCATTCATGATTCCTCACATATTGCATCCAGGCAAAACGAAATTAGACTTTCCACTTTATGTGCATATCATATCAATAAATCTCTTCACACCGAACATACTGTACATTAATCAAATTCACCTACAACTCTTCTTCGTGTCTTACTCGAACCATCTACATATGTAAGTAAGTATGTACAGTCTACGCATAGGTACATACTAATATCTGCTAGTCACAATCTGGTCCCATTACTCGAACAATTTCTTTTCAAGGCTAGGCCCAACCAACATGAAGTAGTTTCACCAGCTGCCGCCAAGCCGACAGTCATCGAACATCTTGGCCAATCTAATCTTCTTGCTATCAGCGGTGCATGTTTCATGCAAGCAGACTGACTACATTATGCAGCAGCATAGTTGTATAGTACAAGTATATCGATGATCTTGCAACTTGGCAGACTGTCTGATCGCACAAGAAGAAGGAAGTTGCTTGGAAAACAGGATCCGGCGATTATTTTGACCGATCGACTGGAAATTATAGCCGGCGACACCAAAAGTTCGTCCGGCGGCAACGAGTAGAAATGGAAATCCGCGCGAATAATGTGAAAGATATGGAAAAGTTATCTCGCAACGCCATATCCGCAGCATTCAAATCACCTGCATATGATCGTTGTCGCTGAAGATCGCCATGCCGTGCCGTGGAGTTCTCACTGACGATGTTGTCCCAAATTCAATGATTGTGGGTTTTATTTTCCGTGCAGTAAAATTGAAAGCTTGTTAGTTGCTATTGATGGCTTAGAAAGTGAGATCGATATTTCCAGAACAATTAACAGCAGGATCAGTAAAAGTAGTCAGCAATCTGATGTTGTTGTTTTGGCATGTCTGCAAAACTTCTTGCTCACGCTGGGTTGAAGTACTTACGTTACGATGAAATGTTTTCTTGGCTCAGAAGAACACTTCGATTTACATGATGCAGCTTTGTGCGTGATTGTCTAAGAGTTTAAGTGAATTTCATCAAGAATGGCAGCCATGAAGACCAACTACATACATTACCTACCTACCTTCCCATCCAACATCTTACTTACCTTCCCACGATTTTCTTACAAAGATTCGAATACGAGTTAAGGTCTCCAAGTCGCCATGATCCGCAAAAATGGAAAACAAGCAACCTGGCCAGAACAGACCGATTTCTCTTAAAGGTTTCGTCGGCGTCGTGATGCTGCAGACTGGACTTATTTATGCTTGAAGACACCTACCGCCAAACGCGAAAGATGTTTCACACCTAACTATTTAGGAAAAGTGCTTATCGGGGAATTGAAACAAACGAGACTCCATTCCATGCTGACTTTGCAGAGATACTCCTTTGTACTAGCCAAAGCAGGTTTCAACATGGGCTCGGAACGATGAGTAGGTTCCTAGGAATACGCAAAGAAGTGCTAGATAAGATATTGTATTTGAGGCCTTGACTTTCTATTGGCTGCATTCGATCAATTTCAATATGCCTTTTTGTAGTTTTAAAATGAAAAGTATGATAAGTTGTTACTTGGTGTATGCTTGGAGGCTTGAATTGCATGGTTAGTGTGAGAATGTGTTTGACCTATATCGGGATAAATGGGAAGAAATTAGAATGTTTTATGCATGAATTTTGAGCATTGAAATAAGGTGTTTATACGCTGCTTATCAGATATTCAGATGCTCGATTGAGATGAATTAATGCTCAGTTCAAATATGAATTAGCTTGCGCAATAGCTGTTTCGCTTTAGAAGAAAGTACGAAACGCAGCGCGTCATCTAATAATTCATTGTCAAAAATTATTACACTAAATTATTACAGAATTTGTTCAAATTCTGGAAAACAACTAACAGTAGTGGTAACGATGATGGCCAATCAGTTGAAAATACAGTCTGTGTGAATAAACTGACTCTCTAACAAAAAGTTAGTTACCAATAATTACCTAGTCAAGTCATAAATACTGGTATACAGAAAAATCGACGCCAAATGAAAACGAATTAATATTTTGAAAAATTTTGTTGTTGTTTTTATTGGGTTATTCAATGGCTACAAATCTTAGAACAACTTATTCGAAATGGCTTCCATTTGCCTTCCAGCACGACTTGAGGCAATCTGGCCACTCATCGATCACGAGACGCACTTCATGTATGGGGAAATTGTCCACTGCAAGGACAAGGGCTCACTTCAACGACTCAATATTTGGGTGTCGAGTAGAGCAAACCATGCCCTCTAATACGGACCACAACTTGTAATCCAATGGGTTGAGGTCTGGACTACCAGCTGGCCAATCATCCGTTGATATGAAGTGCGGAACGTTGTTTTTGAGCCACAGTTGAGTCGCTTTTGCTTTGTGGGCTGAAGCAGAGTCTTGCTGTTAAGTCCACTTCTTGTTGGCGAATATTGATTTGTTGAGAGGCTTCATAATGGGTTCCAAGACGGTCAATTGATATACTTTGGCCGATGTTTTCACTCCTTTCTCGTAAAAATGGAGCTTGGTAACGCCATCGTAGCTCACTCCCCACCATACCATTACAGACGCGGGATGGTGGCCTCTTTGAACCCTCGGGATGAGTTGGGATGCTTCTCTGGATGACCGAGCATATACACAATCGTTCTGTTTATTGAACGATTTTTCTACGGTGAAGATTTTCTCGTCAGTAAACAGAATTTGTCTGTGAGCGTTCTTCGCGTACCGGCTGCGTAACGATTTCGATTTTCGCTTGCGTTTTTCCTTCAATGCGGCCGTGAGCAGGTGTCTGGTGTGTCGCTTGTACGCATTGAATCCCAAATCTTCTTTGATAATACGAGACATTTTCGCACCGGTTTTCGGTTGATTCGTTTCTTCACGGCTTTGATCGCTTTCGGAGTTCTCACAGTATCCTCAAACAACTTCACAGCACGATACACAAAATTGTGAGTGATTTCAAGCGATCGCAACGACCTAAAGATATCACCTTTTTCCATGTTGCATTTTAGTAAGCTAACTACAGCAATACGATTTTCAATGTCGCCCCATTCCATGATTGTAAACAATTGATATCAAAAACTTTTTACGTCGCAATGAAACATAAATGTCAACTGTCAAATCGCAATCAATACGAAATGGATGCGCCCAGTGTTGCATTCGTAATGAGTTCATTCAGTTGTGTACCAATATTTATGACTTGACTAGGTAGAAAGTATTAAAAAGCTCCGAAACAGAATATAGGCTAAAGCTGGCACATTGATTTTTATATATACTTGAACGAAACGGAAATAACGGAAAAGAAGTACTAAATGCTAATAACAACATTTCTTCCAAATCAAAAATGTCAATAAAGCTTACTATGAACATTGCAGCCTCTCCGATCAAAGAATTATTTGCTAACATCGAAAATCAAGATGCTGTTCTTTGCCATTTTAATCTCCAAGTAAAGATTTTTACAACAATTTTAGATTTGGCGCTTATTTATCAGTGAAAAAAAATTCGGGCAGTCATTGAGGACTGCCGACAGAAGTGATTAGCTTAAAACTAATAAATTAGACCGTGGTTTTTATATTGAATTTTAAAATCTTATTCAATAAATAAATAAAAAACTATGAACAGAATGAGAAGCTTTGTGTTAGATATAGTGATGGGCAGCACCTGTGCGTGCTTAGCACAGTGTGCTAGCACACTTCGGTGTGCTGTGCGAGTGCGGCACTTTATAAGTGTGTCGGCAGCACACTGACACACTGACACAGTGCCGACACAGTGACACAGTGACACAGTGCCGACACACTAGCACAGTGACGACACACTAGCACAGTGCCGGCACACTGACACAGTGCCGACACATTAGCACAGTGGCGACACACTGACACTGCCGGCACACTGACACTGCCGACACACTGACACAGGGCCGACACACTGACACAGGGCCGACACACTGACACAGTGCCAGCACACTTGTACTGGCAGGCACACTCCACGGGAACGAATGCTGTACGAGTGGCGTTGATATTGCCCATTAATATAATGTGCTTCGGTAACAAGGCGTTGTTTGCATTGCAGAATGTGTACACATTTTGCGGTTTCGAAAGCATTAGCTATTGAATGCATTAGCTGATGAATGAGATAATTAGGGAATGAAAACAGGCAGATAAGATTTGTTATTCGTATATTTTCTGGGTGAAAGTTTTGATTTTGAGTACACTACCGACGATTTGTGTTTTTCTAAATGCAAACGGGATGAAAGTTTAAACACAGATACAAATACGTTTACTTGCGGTACATATGAAAGAAATGCTTTCACGTTGAAAATATTTGTGGAAAATAGTTTTTGAGCAGATAGAAGGGTTTTGTCGTAACATGCAACGATAAAATGATCTGCTGCAGATAGAAGGTTTATGGTAAGTAGTGCTATGTTTTTAAATATTCAAATATTAAAGGAATTTTTAGGGCAAAAGTAGCTGAAATCGGCCAATTTTGGGTTAGAGTGATTTCGGACTTAACGGGCCAAGACCTATTGCTGTGATACGAAGATTTCGGTTTTGTAGGGGAGTAAGGGGTTTTTTGGGCATAGTTTGGCAAAAACTGTCTTTACGGCGCTTTCGATGATTGAACGTGGTCGGGGAGTACAATAGTGATATTATAAGGACGAAAAAAATTTTTGATAGGGGAAATTGGGCAAAACCGTCCAATTTTCCAAAAAAAATTTTTTTGTCTAGGATGAATTCGCGGACTTTTCTGAGTTGTTTCGAGCGAAATTTCCATACAAGTTTGGGGAAAAGCGGCCTAGTATCGAAGATACGGCAAAAGTAGCTGAAATCGGCCAATTTCGGATTAGAGTGGTTTCGGACATAACGGGCCAAGACCTATTGCTGTGTTACAAATATTACGGTTTTGTAGGGGAGTAAGGGGTTTTTTGGCAATAGTTTGGCAAAAAATGCCTTTACGGCGCTTTCGATGATTGAAAGTGTTCGAAGAGTACAGTAATGATATTTTAAGGACGAAAAAATTTATGAGAGGGAACATTGGGCAAAAACGTCATTTTCCAAAAAAAAATTTTTTGGTCTAGCATGAATTCAGGGACCTTTCTGAGTAGTTTTGGGCGAAATTTCCATACAAGTCTGGGATAAAGCAGACTAGTTTCGAAGATACGGCAAAATGATATCCTCCGGAAAACCGTCCGGAAAAATTGAAAGTAGCTCTAAAAGTGCTAAGTAAGAAAATGTTCAGATACTGTTTGGTTCGATAGTTGGCTTCTCCGGCTTTGTATTTTGCCGTATCTTCGAAACTAGGCCACCTTTTCCCACACTTGTATGGAAATTTCGCTCGAAACAACTCAGAAAGGTCCCTGAATTCATGGTAGAACAAAAAATTTTTTTTTGCGAAAGTTGGACATTTTTGCCCCATGTTCCCTATCAAAAATTTTTTTCATCCTTAAAATACCACTATTGCACTCCCCGACCACTTTCAATCATCGAAAGCGCCGTAAAGACAGTTTTTGCCTTACTATGGCCAAAAAACCCTTTACTCCCCTACAAAACCGAAATGTTTGTATCACAGCAATAGGTCTTGGCCCGGTATGTCCGAAACCACTCTAACCCAAAATTGGCCGATTTCAGCTACTCTTGTCGTATCTTCGAAACTAGACCGCTTTTTCCAACACTTGTATGGAAATTTCACCCAAAACAACTCAGAAAGGTCCCCCAATTCATGCTAGACCAAAAAAAATTTCTTGCGAAAATTGGACATTTTTGCCCAATGTTCCCTATCAAAAAATTTTTTCGTCTTTAAAATATTACTATTGCATTCCCCGACCACTTTCAATCATCGAAAGCGCCGTAAAGGCAGTTTTTGCCAAACTATGCCCAAAAAACCCCTTACTCCCCTACAAAACCGAAATCTTTGTATCACAGCAATAGGTCTTGGCCCGTTATGTCCGAAATCACTCTAACCCAAAATTGGCCGATTTCAGCTACTTTTGCCCTAAAAATTCCTTTAATATTTGAATATTTAAAAACATAGCACTACTTACCATAAACCTTCTATCTGCAGCAGATCATTTTATCGCTATCATTTTATCGTTGCATGTTACGACAAAACCCTTCTATCTGCTCAAAACCTATTTTCCACAAATATTTTCAACGTGAAAGCATTTCTTTCATATGTACCGCAAGTAAACGCATTTGTATCTGTGTTTAAACTTTCATCCCGTTTGCATTTAGAAAAACACAAATCGTCGGTAGTGTACTCAAAATCAAAACTTTCACCCAGAAAATATACGAATAACAAATCTTATCTGCCTGTTTTCATTCCCTAATTATCTCATTCATCAGCTAATGCATTCAATAGCGAATGCTTTCGAAACCGCAAAATGTGTACACATTCTGCAATGCAAACAACGCCTTGTTACCGAAGCACATTATATTAATGGGCAATATCAACGCCACTCGTACAGCATTCGTTCCCGTGGAGTGTGCCTGCCAGTACAAGTGTGCCGGCAGTGTCAGTGTGTCGGCACTGTGTCAGTGTGTCGGCCCTGTGTCAGTGTGTCGGCCCTGTGTCAGTGTGTCGGCAGTGTCAGTGTGCCGGCAGTGTCAGTGTGTCGGCACTGTGTCAGTGTGTCGGCACTGTGTCAGTGTGCCGGCACTGTGCTAGTGTGTCGTCACTGTGTCAGTGTGTCGCCACTGTGTCAGTGTGTCGGCACTGTGTCAGTGTGTCGGCACTGTGTCACTGTGCGGCACTGTGTCAGTGCTGGGAGCACAGTGCTAGCACACTTAAGTGTGGTGTGCGAAGTGTGCTAGCACAGTAAAGTGTGCTGGTTTGACCCATCACTAGTTAGATATGACTCACTGTAGACATTTCGAGCATGACGCGAATCCAATGATTTTAGACTAATGATTAAATCAGTGCTGCCGGTTTATTGAAATTGCAATATTTATATTGTGATTTGATCCGATTTATTGCAACGGTACATTTTAGTGCCATCTATTGCATTTTTGCGAATTTGCTGCTCCTGTAATCTAGTCAGCACATTCAGTAAGTTAGTTCCATCTCTAGTTTTATATGCAATTGCTAGCCGTTTCACTGCAATGAATATGTAGAATTAAATGTATCATTTTTGTAGTCTGGTGGCTATCAGCGAGGATATATCTAATACCTTTGCGAAATCATTCCCCTCACTCCTGTGTGTTCCTTAATCAACTTTTTTGGTCTTAGTACTTCATCGAATACACTGCCTTCTATTTAAAAATCTGCTGAAATTCTTCACACCCTTGAACAGGGAGATACGACTTGCATTTTCAATTATCGACCTATATCTATTTTAGCTTGTTTCAGCAAAGGTGGTATGCATTAAAGTTTCTGGGTAACATGGATTCACGAGATGTAAATCAGCTGTACGCAATTCAATATCGTTCATTGATATGTTGCTTTCGCTATCGGCTTGCAAGGCTCCTGGATGTAATATATACAGACTTTGTCAAGCACTGAAAGAAAAATCTTGGTAAAATCAACAATTTTCCTTAGTTGTTTTTGCGTCAACTACGGGCTATAGCTAAAACAACTATAAGAAAATTGTTGATAACTTTTACGTACCGTGACGCGTGGTTGATAAACAACGTCCGTGGTGCAAAAAAAGTAAGCAACCACAAACAATGGTATTCCAACAATATACATAGTACGAAATAGTAAATGACTATAGTCTGTGGTGTGAAATTATGTTTGTTGAATTTAACAATTGTAGAGTGGTTCGCTTACTATGAAAATTGTTGATAATTCAATATTTTGTAGTGTGAAATGAATTGATGCTCATTTTTCTATAGATCAACTATTTATCGTACTTATGAACCAATTAGCACAGTTGAATCCTCGAAGGTTTCGATATTTTTTGTATCAGCAAAGTGTATTTGGGTCGAGGTATAATATGAAAAAAAATAGTTTGAAGCTACTATATTTATTGAATAATATAGAGCATAAAAAAATATCAAAAATTGCTTCCTCTTTTTTTTCATCTGTATATTGCCATTAATATTGAAGCCACATAAAATGAAATTATTACAAAATGAGGGTTGTTTACGAATGCACTCGAAATTTTCACGAAATTAATACGGAGCGCACACTATTTTTAGGGAAAGTCACTGATTGAAAATTCCAGAAAAAATAATTCTTCGGCTGAAAAAGGAGCCATATAGCTATCGAAATACTTGATGAATATGATGAATAAAACGATATGTTTTGGGTAATTATGTCATACAGTGGCACCCTAACATTGTTTGGTTTCTTGTTTCCCAAAATTCCTCTAATTTCTTTTCAACGCTAATCAGTTCATTTTTACATTGCTATCTAAGTTTAATGCAGGAAAACCTCATTCTCAGGTAAACTATAAGGTATTACTATCAAAGCCAACATGAATGACGGCATTCGACGGAAAGGATTTACTTAAATTGTTTTTATTGTGTACCAATTTTTTCCTAGCTTGTGAAAATATTTTAATTTAAATCAATTTTTTCCTTTTTGAAGCTAGATTTATTTATTTTATTCGACATATATCGATATTTCAAGGGTAATCTAATCAGATCAATAGACACTGAAGAAGAGGGCAGATTACCCTCGATATATCGATATATGTCGAATAAAATAAATAAATCTAGCTTCAAAAAGGAAAAAATTGATTTAAATTAAAATATTACTTAAATTGTTTTCAACCAAACTCGGTTTATCCTAAAACGCTTCAACGCTTCTTTCTCGTTACTATTTAAATAGCTTGAAATCTTCAAATCTTCAGAGTCATCACATAATAGATATGTTTCGTAGTTCAGAGTTAGCTGGCATCAATTGTGCTTCACGTTATGGCCAACCCTTGCTGTAAATTTAGTTTCGATCCGATTACTGCATTGGATGTTATAGGAGTAAAGAGAAATTTAAGGCAAATACCCACAAAAGTTTACAAATTTTTGAAATCTTAATATTTGTTGTTTGTTGTCACTACAAGATCATTATCATTTGGAAATTTAATGGTAACATTGCTTAGTAAATATATGACAAAAAAATACGAAAACCACCATACCTGGCAATTCTATTATGATTTTTATACCAAACTCCTACCACATTTGGCCCATACTAAGGTCCATTTACAGTATGAATTTCGTTTCGATTTTATGACAGCAGTGGAAGCTATGGATCAAAAAGCTTTACTTTGCTGAGCATATTTTCAAGATTCAAGAAGCAAATATTACCATAGCTGGCAGCTATATCCCAATTTTTCAACCAAATTTCTATCAAACGTGGCCTAGAGTGAGATACAGCTATTATGTGAATTTCGTCAAAATCTGGTTACTGAATTATAATTTAAAAGGCAAAAAGCAGTTAGTTTTCTTAGTGGTTTTTCAAGATGGCACCACTACCACAGGGTTGGCTATATTTCAAAATTTCTTCTATCAGCTCTGTTCCTACTTAAGGTTAATACATCTTGTGAATTTCATATTGATCTGATTATCCGATCGTGAGTTCTCGTGAACAGAAGTTTCGAGTGCTCAAAACAGATGTAATTTGGTGATAGGTTGTCGTTCTTGTGCAATACGGAGCTTTGAAAATTTTCTTTTCACGCACCTGCACCGGATCTCCTTATATGGCTGTAGTTATGTATAGTTTCAGCCAACATTAATATGCTCCGAAAATTTCGCGATGATTCAATATGTCTATAAAAAGCTATGAAAAATAACCTTGCCTACTTTTAGACACTCAGCGCCCAGATAGGGTTAAAAATTTCCAATTCTTTGTCATGAACAAGCACAAAACATTATCAGCTTTCATTTCCAAGACTTGTTTTTTTTTTACAAAAAATTACTTGTCATAGATATATAGATAACATATATATAAAAATCGATAAAATGCCCACAGCCCCTAAAGGGTTAAAGATATCTGGATTTTAACTATAGTTATGGACTTACTTCTTACTACCATTTTAAAATTTTTGACCCTTGGAAAATTTTAACATTTGACCTCTATTTTCATCGTAACGTGCTTCTCAAATGGAAACTTAATGGAAGTATTTAAAAAATGTCCATTCGACAACATGACTTGTTTGAATTTTTTCCTAAAAGCAAATTTTTATTCAGCAGGGTCGATACTTTCCGGAATTTCTTTTAAGGTCCCTGTCGTAGCGACCGAGTTGCCCACGCAATCACGAAAAACCACACACTCACATGCCTACCGATATGTCCTGTAAGTTTTGCTGTGATCTGATGACACTTTTGGGGACCACAAGGTTGGACACAGTGTCGCGGCAGTACCAACATTACCCACACTGCATAACCATCATCAGTACGTAGAATTACTACTTCATCTTCATCAGCCGACCGACGAGGTCGTGCTGTGAGCGCGCTCATTGTTTTACTATTCTGTCCTGTCATTTAAGTTTAGTTATTAGTAAATCGTTTATTATTAAAGTATTAGTATCGGTGTTTACTTTCTGCTATTATAGTAGCCCATGCGCTACACACTGTGGAGATTTATCACAATTGGATTTTTTTTGCCTACTTGTAGGCACAGTGCTTGTATGGGGGTTGAAAAATTCGAAGGAATTATCATAACCAAGCTAAAAACATTGTCGATTATCACTTCCTATAGTTTTTTTTTGAAACATCCAAATAAGTGTGCTAAGCAAAGTGTTTGAAAGAGTCATAAATGCTCGAATAATTGATTGGATAATTGATTGAATTAATTGACAACATCAGTTTCAGCCCCAATGCAGTATGTTTTTCAGGGGCACAACAGCACTATTGGGCTACCCTTGAAGCGGTTCCGTTCATAAATCGATCACTGGATAAAGGTAATTATGTGGCACTAATTTTCGTCGACCTAAAAAACGCTTTTTATACCATTCACCACGAGATTTTGTTTCTGCGACTGGAGGAGTAGTGAATTTGCATGAAATTTAAATATTTTATTAACATCTATCTATTGGATATGAGAATAGTGACAAAACAAGGAAGCTACACCAGTCAGATATGTTCTATAAACAAAGGTATTCTACAGGTATCGATCTTAGGGCCTATACTTTTCCTTATCTATGTGAACAGCGTTCAAGATCTTAGGCTTTGTGGTAAGATAGTCCTGTTTGCTGACGATACGCTCCTGTTGTATGCTGGAAAAGATGAGTCAGCCATCCAAAGTACAGTAAATATGGATTTAAATAAATACTTGAGGAGGCTGCGGCAGAGCAAGCACGTTATAAATGTCGACAAAACCAAATACATTATGTTCCAGCAAAAAATAAACGCTCTATTAATCCATGTACTCAAATTGATGAAGTTCAATTGGAGAAGGTCGATTCAATAAAATACCTGGGATTGATTTTGGATGAAAAGATGTCCTGGACCCATCATATCAACTACATCAGAAGTAAAATCGCTCCATTTATCGCAACACTGAGAAAGCATGATTTCCTGGAAAAAGACACTAAACTCCTAATCTTAAATGCTTTCACCCTGTCTACTGTTAAATATGGAGCAGTCTTGTGGAGCCAAACAACTAAGCATAAGACTTGTCACTAAGGCGATAAAAGTTATATTTAGGTTGCCGACCTAAACACCAACGTTCTCCGTATACACTTGATCGGGGTTGTTGAACATCCAACAGAATATTAATCTCGAAAGAGGCAAAATCATATACCAAATTATTAACAAAGGGCTAAAATGGCCAGATATTCCTCGGACTGTTGGAGAGTTAACTAGCAGAGAAACCAAGTCAGCCAGCAACCTTTCGGTTTGTACACCAAGAATGGATAGATTAAAAATGAATCCAATACAACACGCTATAGCTTTCTACAATACATTGCCAGATCCATTCAAGAGCTCAAGCAATATAGTGACATCCAAAGAAAACTTAAAATTGCCCATAAAAAATTAACAATGCACAATGACGATTAACACGAGAGTTTTTTGTATATTTTTCTAGGGACACAAGTCAATGAAGACAATCATTAGTCAATAAATGTGAGCCTATCATATTGATAAGAATCGTGGTGTCCCTTATGCGAACAAACAAAGCTTACTGGAGGGTAAAGATGGTGCACATGGACTGTGCACGCTGATAAAGTGATGGAGAGAGTGAAAGGAAGGAGGAAAAACAACTAGTTTTTCACAAAAATACAGGGGTACCAAGATATTCATTTGCCCGCTGTCGCTAAAATCTTAAGATATTTTGTTGTCATCAAAAAATTTTTACATATTACATGTACCATTATCTCCTAAAAATTTGAGTACAATTGGATTAAATTTAATAGTTTAGAAAATTTCAGTACGGTTTACAAATTCTAAGGGGCCCATTGGAAAATACCTTCAATGCGCCCAACGTGGGACTATTCGTCGGACAAACATGAGGAATGAAGTTTTATAGGCTGAAAACGTCGAAAATCAATTTCAAATATGTAAAGGATGCAATCAAGCTCTTCTATCATGTATATTTCAATTGAAGCAAGCAATTTTTGTCCAACATATATGTCCAATTAGGTAACAAACAAACTCAGATTTATAAGGCTTTTGTAAACATCAAACAGATTATTAATATATACGAAAAATTATTAAAAACATGTTAATATTTTTTTCTACGCGATGCATTTAATAGATGATGATAGGAAAGTCCGATATTCTTTTAACAATTTAAGACACATTTCGTTTAAAATTTACTCAATACCTCAAATTTTACAACAATTCATAATCACTGAATTTTATTACCAGTTGCACGTTTTATTTTCCAATCGGTTATAACAGATAAATAATATCGATATATATCTAATACAATAAATATCTAACATTCAAACAAAGATATATCTATGTGATGGATACGAATCGTTTGGGAACTGTATAAATAATTTTCTATGCATTTTATTTACGGTCTTTTGTTTTCATTTTGAGGACACATTAAATAATCATATCTAAATATAAAAGGCTGATTATGATAAGCGGTTAGTCACCACTAGTGACAAACTGTAATGTGAAGATTCGTGTTTTGTTGAGCAGCGATGATGTCAGAGCTGAGAAGAGCTAAAGATTATCTTGACATGTGTAAATATCAGGCAGTATTATTCAGGTGTAGTGGTCGAGATTCTGCCTCTATGCAGCATTTTCGAGACAAAGGTTTTAATTTTCATTATATGAATAAAAAATGATTATTATTTAACAGAAATTTAGAAAATACAAATTACTAATTAGTTTTCGATGTAGAACGTTGATTGGGCAGCAGTTTTCGATGATATAAACTGAAATTAGTTTTATTCGAACCTATGGGACCGATACTCAGAAGAAATAATTATTCAAAGTTAGGTTGAGAGAGACTACACGGTATTATGACGCACCAAAATTGTTATATTTGGACCAAAATGTTGTTTTAGATTTAACCTATTTTAATATTTGGGCTTAGTCAAGGATACAACATTTAAAATTTAATAAAATATTTTCTAGAAATATTTTCTTTGATACACATTCAGTGCCAGGTCAGTTATTTTTCAGTAAAGTAGAACAGAATCGGCTGCCACGAAAATATAATAAAAGCAAAGATAATTAAAGGCATAGAACGTGATATTAGGTGCGTTTTTTGCGTCCCGATCAATAGCAGATTAGGAAAGGCAACATTGAAAACAACAACAATCCTGCCTCAGTTGTTGTTGATTTCAATGCTGCGTACCCTAATCTGCTATTGATCGAAACGCCAAAAAACGCACATATTGATACTGATGAGATGAAACTAGCGCTTGAAACGCTTGGTTTTGTAAAGAAACGCATCATAAATATGTTCATAAAATTCAAACAGTAACGACCACTCTTCAAAGTAGAATTGGAGTCTGAACCCAGTAGCCCAAACAGGGTAAAACTCACAGAATTTACAGCGTATAATATCTTATTCACCGCAGAATCACCGTTGATGAACCATACGATGTGCGAACTGCCAAAAATACTAAAATCTATTGGTCACCATCAGTGCTGCTATTTTAGCATTTTGAATGCTAGATCTAGCATTATTTTTTCCAAAACGGCATTCGAAATTCGGAGTTAGCATCTAGCATTATTTTAAGCATTTAAATTTAGATTTCGGAATAATCTGGCACTCATCTATTTACAACCTCGCCCATCAAATTTTTCTCAATAATAGCTCTGTTTGTGTACTTTCAGTCGCGTTCATGAAAGGAAACTTCCTGAATCATGTGGTGGCGGAGTTTCATGAAAAATACAAAAACGAGCTCATGGAATTTTCTTAAGCCGGATTTACATTCTCGCCGAAAAATGCCAAATGAAGACAAGGTCTGTGTGTAAATGGTCTCCTTGTCTATTCTCGGCTGTTGTTTTCATGGCAAGCACGCGTGTGTAAATGGTTCGCTCGTCGGCTCTTGTTTGTTTTACGAAGGGATAATGATCCTTTTATTGCTGTGCCTCAGTGTTTATGACCGTCTCGTCCTAGTTCGAAGCCGCTCAAAGCGAAGTCGGTTTTATGTACCGAGTCAAAGGGATTCGAGAGGGTAGCATGTGCTCATTCACATTTTCGAATTTTTCGCGGGACTTCAAACATGTCTTTGCGTGTCCCAGATTGAAATCACTCAACGCACACCAGGCAGTTGCAATAGCCACAGCCTGTACCTCAGCCATCGTTCACTGAACTGAACAAAACAGCTCACAACTGTCGAAAGATGCATGGTGCAATATCGTAAGTAAACAATTCACCCTATGAAAGGTGCATAGTGCATGGTCCGTGTTGCGTGGTGCAATATCCTAAATAAACAATTCACCCTTTGTCTTGTTGAGTCTCATCCAATGTCTTGTTCAGTCTTGTTTACTCTTGTACACGAGACGCTCGTTCCAATGTATAAATCCGGCATTAGAAGTGACAACCAGAAGTGACATTTGTCTGATTTTGAAATAATGATAATGATTATAAAGTCTAAACTATAAAGATTATAAAGTCATCTATATTGCTTTAAATATGGTAACGTTCCATTAAATCGTGATGATGCTAAAAATCAGTGAAATGGTCCCATTCACTCCAGACTCCCAGGAGCCTCGGGCATCTACAAGTTCAAGTTTACCAAAGTATATGCATCCTAGTTTGATATTTTTTCATGAATAATGTGAATCAATTGTTTTGTTAGGGCTTTAAATGCAAGCAATCGCACGGATAACGCTGGAGAAAAATCCGAAACTAATACTTTTTCTTCACTTAAAAATGAATAATTGTTGCTGTTTTGATCGTGAGATTCCAAACGATGTTTTGAAAAATATTGGTAGAAATGAGCTTTACACAAGAGAAGAAGATTTAGATATAACTGATATGTCTGTAATAGATATAGAATCATTTTGAGCCAATGCCTCAACAGTGGCCATCACTTCCATATCATCTTCAAATTTCTTACTCCGAAGGTGATGTTTGAGTCGAGGAAAGAGGTAGAAGCCACTGAGAGCTAGATCTGGCGAATAGAGTGGGTGTTCAAGCAGTTCGAATCCTGTTTCTTTAATTGTATCCATCGCAACTGCAGCCTTGTGAGCCGGTGCGTTATTTTGAAACTAACAGAACTCCGGCTCGTAGTTTGCCGTGTCTATTCTCCTTCATTACCTCTCGCAATCCTCTTATTTGGTCAGCTTAGTAAGAGCCTGATATAGTGGCTTACTTTTCCAAATATTCCACCATAATAATTTCTTCAGCGTTCCAAAAAACTGATGCCATAACCTTTCCTGCCGAACTTGACACTTTGAATTTCTTCGGCGTCGATAAAGAGGGTCGCTTCCAGGTCATCGATTGCATTTTGGTTTCTGAATTAAAATGGTGGATCCAGTTATCATCCACGGTCACGAAATGTGACAAAAAGTTCTCCTGATCTGCCTGGAACTTTTTTGAGATGCATCCTTGAAATGTCGACTCGTTTCTTCTTATGCTCGTCCGTTAACATTCTCGGTACCCAACGCTCAGAGACCTTCTTCATATGTTATTTGTAGGCAAAGATTTTTCGAACACTACCATATGAGATCACTGTGAGCTACATGCCTGAGGGTCACTCTTTGATATGCCAACACGACATCTTCGACTTTTTTTACGTTGTCTTCAGAGAGGGCTGTGGATGGACGTCCTTCGCGGTGTTCATCTTCAGTGGATGCTCTTAAGCTCCTTGGCCTAGCATGCAACGGTGGAATCTGGAGGAACAGAGACCCCTAATGTTTCCACCATGTCGTCGTGTATGTCTCTGGTAGACAGTTTTTTCAAACAAAGGTACTTAATGACAGCTTTAATTTCGTTTTTCCCCATTTTGATGTTCTGTCTTCGACTGTTTGTATTCAAAAGAATGTAGCTCCCTGGAATCGTGGACTATTTCTATGTTTTTTTTTTCATGCTGACTTAGTGAGTATATGTAGTAGTAAATTTTTTTTTTTTTTAATTTTATGCGAACTGGAAATAACCGAATATCATTACTTATTGATCAACACTCATATAAATATACATATTGTTTTCATATTGAACCATGTTTATTTCAATTAAATAAGAAAGCATTATTTAGCATTATAACTTTGCCAGATCTAGCATTATTTAGCATTAAATAAAATTGAATCTAGCATTATTCCAAAAAAATAAATGGCAGCACTGGTCACCATCCACTGTGTATCATTTGCGGTGAAGTTCACGCTACAAAGTTCCGTGAAAAGAGTAAACAAGATCCTGCAATTAAAAAATGTACGAACTATGGTAACAATCATATTACTAACTCCAGATGCTGCCCAGTTTTTGTTGTAAGAAGTACAAATACAAATTTATTTCTCTTTTGCAATATTTTTTCTTCCTGCTCTAATACATTTTTCAGACCTTTCAATTATTTTAAGTATGCCTTCTAAAAATGTTTTGCCGTTGTCGAGAAATTAAGCCCAAGACTGTGTTCTTGGCTTTTTCATCGTTTGAAAACTTCCTCCCACGAATTTTTTCTTTTTCAATTTTCGGAAAAGATAGCAATTGCTGGGGGAGCTAAGTCAAGGCTGTAGAGCAGGTGATCTCAAGTGTCGAAATTCACCTTATGCAAGGCAGGCAGCCCAAATGACTCTTGATAACAGAGGAGAACACCTTTGACTTATTTTCCTTTTCTCTTTTCTTTGATGGCTTCTTTCAATCGCTCTGGAATTGAAACGTAGTATTATCCTTTTATGAAACTTGAGTAGCTTAGTGGGTAGAGCACTGGCTTCTTGTGTGAGGGGCCCCTGATTTGAATCTCGGTTCGGCCGAGAGACCGCTCACCAAACTTTGAGTTTACATAGCTCTGAATAGGAGCTTGAGTTAATCGGGGGCGAGTGAGTCAAGAAACTAATCTCTCCACACTCGTATTCAACTACCAACTTCAATCCCTAGATCCAACAATCGTTGTTGTGGGATTACTTTACTTTTTATTTTCCGACTATGGAGACGTCTTTGTCTCAAAAATAGATCAACAGGATCCCTTCTGAGACGATCACCAAGAGTTTTTCAGTTCTAAGGTGGTAGCTTACCTTTTTTGTGCCACTGCATAGAGACTTGTTTGGATCCATACTCATAATGATGAACCCAAATTTGGTCTTCAGTAACGATTTGACTCAAGACGCCATCCTCGTCTCCACTGCAGAACAGCAAAAACGCGCGATAGCACTCCACGTCTTGTTGTTTTTGAGGCAACGTAAGCATTCTACCCACCCATTTTGCACTGACCTTAGGCATGACAAGATGATAGCAAAGAATACTTAAAATGATTGTATATGATACTCCAACCATTTCTGAAAGCTATTTTTTCTTTAGTGTACCAATATCACTTTTTCGACTTTTGAGCAATTTCCAGAGTACCCATTTTGATTGGCCGTCCTGGTCCAGCGTAATGTAGAAATGGATGTGTTCCTCATATCAAAAATCTACCTCACGGAAAAAGAAATAAATTTGGCATCTTAGGCATCATCTTTTACGACACCAAACACTCAGATGGCAAGGCTAGGGGTCGGTCTGCAATACTCTGTAAAAACGTCTCCTCCATCATCCTTTGGAAGAATTCAGCCAAGACAACATACAAGCGACGTCAATTCGAGGAATTCGAGAGAATTCGAGGAACATTGTAATTTCGTCCATCTACTGTCCCAGGAGGGCTATCAGAAAAATCAACAAACCTACCATCAGTGAAGTCCCACTAAGAACTGTCAACGGACAATGGACTAGAAGTGACGCAGAGCATGCTTTCATTCCTTTCACCACGGCAACATTCGATTTCCCATAACCTTAGTCTCCACGAAGCTCTACGGATCGAGACGATAGCAGAGAAAATTAAGAACCATGTTGGAAAATATATTGCACCTCTTGGTCATCATCTCAAAAAGCTGGCGAAAAGAATACGAATCCATCGTTAAAGATCCGTTAGACTTTCAATCTCTAACACAGACCAAACAGCTTTGAGTAGTCATTTTCTTCGGTTTTCAATCGCTTCCAGGTTATTAATATTATAACTCCAGAGCACTGATTTCAATTTTGCGCTCTCTACCGTGTGTCCAACAAGTGCACATCCTCAACTGTGAGGGCTACACATCGTTAGTTCTAGTAAGACTTCTTCTTCAACTAACTGAAATTTTTTTGTTCGAAATTAACGGATAATATATGTAGTTTCTTAAAAAAGCATATATTTAAATAAAAACGCTTACAGAAATATTCAATACAAGTACCAACAAAGGCTAAATCTTGCATTCCCAGGTATACACATCATGATGTCCATGATCATCAGTTCCATGATGTTGTAGTCGAAAAGAATATCAATGCATTTCAGGTTGAATTATACATAAATCGCACTTACGCAGGCTGGTTCGCTTAGGGAGTTTCGACATCAAATGATAATACTTGGACTGATCTTTACACGATCGCAAATGATTTTATTGAACCATGTGCAAACTTTCATAATCTCACTAGTGATGGGCTCAAAAACGCCAAACAGTTTGAAAAAAACGTTTGGCAACAAAAAACGAACGAACAGTTTTTCCAAATAGCGACAAACAGTTTTCCTAAAACGAAATTTTTTTTCTAAAACGAACAGCATTTCTAAAACGAACCATTTTCTACAACAAATAGTATTTCTAAAACCAATTATTCCAACTATTCTACAACGAATAGTTTTTCTAAAGCCAATCGTTTTTCTAAAACGAATCGTTTTTTTAAAACGAACTGTTTTTTCAAACGAATCGTTTTTCGTTTTTCTCCAACGAATCGTTTTTTTCAAACGAACTGTTTTTTTTTCAAACGAAACGTTTGTCGTTTTTTTTCAATCGAATCGTTTTTTTCAAACGAACTGTTTTTTTCAAACGAAACGTTTGTCGTTTTTTTCAAACGAACTGTTTTTTTCAAACGAAACGTTTGTCGTTTTTTTCAAACGAATCGTTTTTTTCAAACGAACTGTTTTTTTCAAACGAAACGTTTGTCGTTTTTTTCAAACGAACTGTTTTTTTCAAACGAAACGTTTTTCGTTTTTTTCAAACGAATCGTTTTTTTTCAAACGAACTGTTTTTTTCAAACGAAACGTTTGTCGTTTTTTTCAAACGAACTGTTTTTTTTCAAACGAAACGTTTTTCGTTTTTCTCAAACGAATCGTTTTTTTAAAACGAACTGTTTTTTTTAAAACGAATCGTTTTTCGTTTTTTAAAAACGAACTGTTTTTTTAAAACGAATGGTTTTTCGTTTTTTTTTTAAACAAACCGTTATCTGCTTGTTAAAACGAACTGCTTGGCAGTTGAAAACTGTTTAGCTGCGGAAAACAATATTTTCGTACTTGCGAGCATTTTCCTACTTGCAAGTATTTTATTTAATATTCAAAAAGTTTTTAGGGCAAAAGGAGCTGAAATCGGACAAAATCGGCCAATTTTGGGTTAGAGTGGTTTGGGACATAACTGGCCAATACCTGTTGCTGTGATAAAAAAATTTCGGTTTTGTAGGGGAGTAAGGGGTTTTTTGGCCATAGTTTGGACAAAACTAACTTTACGGCGCTTTCGATAATTGAACGTGTTCGGGGAGTACAATAGTGATATTTTAAGGGCAAAATTTTTTTTATAGGGGAATTTGGGCAATAACGTAAATTTTTTCCAAAAATTTTTTTTTGGTCTAGCATGAATTCAGGGACCAATCTGAGTTGTTTCGGGCAAAATTTCCATACAAGTCTGGGAAAAAGCGGCCTAGTTTCGAAGATACGGCAAAATGAAATCCTCCGGAAAAACTAAAAGTAGCACTAAAAGTGCCAAGGAGGATAAGGTTGAGATCCTATTTGGATCACCAGTTGGCGTCTCTGGGTGTGCTGAGGCCCTCCTCGTGACTGGAGGCCGCCACGAGGGTGTCTCCAACCCTACCGGGGTTGTAAAATTAACGAAACCGCGGGAGGTAAGGTGTCCCTTGGTCTCATGTCCAGCCTTACAGAAGAGATTGGCCCCTTAGTGGGTGCATGTTTAATAAACGAAATTTTTTTTTTATAATTTCTTAATAACATTTTCGACAAACTTCATGCTCCGGTGAGGTGAAGTGGAAATCCGATTGTTTTAGATTAGCCAGAAAAAGTTGGGTATCAGAGACTCAATGAAAAGTCATATAGATGACAACAGGATTAGTTGGTCCTATTTTAGTAATTTTTTTACTTTGGAAATTTGAACGAATACAGCAGGCGTTTTCTGCATATAATAAAAAGAAAAACAAATTAAATTGATTGAATTTGATTGTTTTCCTTTAGATGGCCCCTAGATTGGAGAAAGACTTGCCAAATTAATGACCGACCATTGGAAAGTTACGGACAAGCTGCACAGACTAATGACTCGATATTCTTTGAAGGTAATCTTGCACCATCACCATTCTAGCTTGGGAACGTTGTGTCTCGAGGGTGGAGGAGGGCATATTAGTCCATTTCATTGCATTACTGCAAATCGTATGCATTGTAGACCAGGTATTTTTTCGTACTCGTACTAGTTATACCTAGTATGTGAAAATCCTAGTACGACCAAACTCTAATTGTCGTACAGCATAAAATTTGTTTCTCTCGTTAATTCAAACTGTTTTTTTTCAAACAGTTTTAAAAAACAGTTGTTTTTGAAAAAAAAACAGTTCGTTTTCGTTTTTTGAAAACAACAGAAACGCCCATCACTAAATCTCACAAACATGACAAAATCAGAAACCTCCCTTGTTTGCATTACACAATACAAATCAATCAAATCACGTTCGATCACCTCCTAAACATTTAATCCTCATTTGCACAAACAAGTATCAAATCAGCATCTAATAAAAACCTTTAAGTCTAAAGCTCAATCGCGTGTTTTCGCAATGTTAACAAAAACCTCACACTGTATTAAGAAATCACAAACCATTAATTTGACCCCTGGATGGCTCGCGCAACCACAAAAATAAACCGTCATCCAATCGAAAACGTGGAAATCGCAAAAAAAACAGCATGGTGATGATCATAGATGATCCTCAAATAAATCTCTTAATATCGAAACGATCGATTTCAGTTTCACAGCAACGTAATACCACAATGTCAGATCGCTGACTTAAATTGAACGAATTAAGCCAATCGTATAATTAATTTTTGTATCAGACCACGTTCGAAATTTGGGTCAATGTTAAACAAACAGATTGGTACGTCACAGCATCCAATAATGCTATTTGAGCAGTATGGATTTTTTTCTTCAAGTAAAAAAAATAAAGTAAGCATCGATCCGTACTAACAGAAAGACAATATGTAGACAAGTTCGTGTAACACTTTGTGGGCTCACGCAACGCGCTATTAAATAACACAAACAATTTTGAATTTGAATTTTAAAACAAAACCAACGATGACGACCACAAAGAACTTGGTTCAATCGATCGATGAAAATGAAAAGGACGGTCATGAAATATAACCGAAAATATTATGTCAGTACTGAAGGCAATTATTTATCATTATTTTGACAAGTACGAGTACGTCTACGAACCAATAAGCTAATAGGATCTCGGCGAAAAATAAAGGCACGGCGATCAGCTAGATAGATTTTGTAAGGTTAACGATACACATTCGTAAGGGTCATGAACAGAGTATAATTGTGTAACGAGTTCGGGGCACAATTGGATATACTTATAGGTATGTGCTGTGAATTGAATTTATTGTCTAGGTGATCTAATTATTTTGTCTGTTGCATATGATTGAGTGCTCTTATGGCGACTTGTTGTGATTGAAGGGGCACTTGTTAATAGTAGCCATACTGTTGAGTTTAATTGCAAAGTATAGATGCTTAGAGTAATTTTTCAATATTGCTAATCGTTTAATATTGCTTGACGGTTAATTTAGGAGTGGTTTCAATGTCTAAGGTGGAGGCCATTGCTATAAATTTGCTTACTAGGCTGCTAATTAGATCGTACTCTGAAAGAAACTAAAATAAACAATCAACTACAACAACCATCTAATTAGTATCGCACTATAAGGAATGTGTTTGCTCAAATTGATGTAGTAAGGGTGATTTTCAAATAAAATCAATAGCTTGTCATCATTATGAGCAATTTTTTCTAGCTCATGACTTGTCAATATTTCATGCTACTGTAAGGCTATATTTTCAAGACCTTGGTACTTTGGGGAAGTTAATTTTCGAATTCTTAGTTTTTGTATGTTTATACATTTCGACTGTAGAACATAAGTGCATGAGGTCCGTAAATACATACATATACTACATGTATAATGCACCTACCTGAGATCACAAATCCTAGCTGAAAATTAATAATGATAAAAAATGCCGTCAACTAACAAACCCATTTTCGGTTAGTCAAAATTTTTCGAAAAAGATGTAATGATCTTGCCAGTCGTCATATTTTCCTCAGATCTTCTATGACAAATTTAAGGATCTTGGTTTGTTCTTTGATCTCTCGTTTATCTGGTTTCATCCTGAGCTGTTCTGCTTTTAACAGTTATTTATTTTATTTTATTTATTAATATATATGCTACAGACAAATCCAATTACTGAATATTATAATAAACAACATAATAAAATAATCAGAAAACAGAAACATAATAATCCTCATAAAAAAACAGAATCAATATAATGGAAAAAAAATAATAAGAAATAAAATCAAGTTAAAAAAGTACATACTAAAAATTAGAAAAAAGCATTAAAAAGAGAAAAGAGAAAAAAAGAAAAACTACAATAAGTTACGTACTAGTATACAAAATATGATTTTTTTAAAAAAGTTTTAAAAGCACGTAATGTCGGCGGTAGAGAACCAAACTGCAAGTTATTGTGTTGCCTTGGTAACCGCAATAGTAGAGAAAAAAAGTAAATATCAGTGCGCGCTAATGGCACACTAAACACAACGGTAGAACGCGTGCCATGAACTGCTTCACGGACAGAAACGTGGTTACTGATGTCAGAAACAACTATCCCATAAAATAATTTATGGAGTAGTAGTCCGGGGAAATTTAACATGGTGCTTCGGAAAAATTAGGGGTAAACTGAATTTTGGTGTGAACCTTGGTACTGACGTGTTGAACAAAATGTCAAAAGTCCCCATCGATCCGAGTGCTGCGTTACTTTTTATACGGGGTCAAAGGCCACCAAAAGTGACCTTTCCTAAATATCTCAGTAACGGTCATGTCTTCAGAAAAACAATGTATAACAAATTTGTAGCTTAAAAAATTTCCAACAAATAAGATTTAATAGCTTTTTCTTGTCACCATAATCGTTTTTGATATATATTGATCTAAAGATTTGCTACTCCGAAAAATGTCCAGACCTTAAAAAATTTAAACATTGTTTAGTTATTTTCCTTGCAAATGTTCGCGATGTGAATACTTAATGTAAGCATTTATTGGTACGAAAATAACAAAAACGCCTCGTGCTAGCAGCCCTTTGCTAGCACTCAAGCCAAAAATATGTCATATCTGCCTCACGTTGAAGTCAATATACTCTGCGTTTTTCGTATTGATCCGGTGACTGCATTGGAAATTATGGGGATACAAATAAATTTAGGGTTACCACCCACAAAAGTTTTAAATTTCCTAGATCGTAATATTTGTTGTTTATTTTCATTACGAGATCACTATGATTTGAAAGTTTTATGATAAAATCGCTTACTAAAGATATGCAAAAAAACTAGAAAACCAACTATAGCTGGCAACCCTATCACTGTTTTTCCAATCAGATTTCTGCTGAGTATTGCCTACAATAAGTTTAATTTGCCATATGAATTTCGTTATGATTCCATGATTCTACTGGAATTTAAAGGGCAAAGAGCTTTATTTTCCTGAGCGAATTTTCATAATTTTAGATAACAAAATTACCATAGCTGGCAGCTTCAACCTAATTTTTCAACCAAATTTCTACCAAACGTGGTTTAGAGTAAGATTCAGCTATTGTGTGAATTTAGTCAAAATCTAGTAACTGAGTCAGAGTTTATAGGGGCAAAAGTAGTTATTTTTCTGAGTGACTTTTCAAGATGGTACCACTGGCATAGAATTGCCCAAATTTCAAAGTCGCTTCTATCAGGCCTGGACCTACTTAAGATCAATACATTCTGTGAATTTCAACTGTATCTGACTGTTGGTTCGTAAGTTCTCGTGAACATAAGTTTTTGATGCTAAAAATATAGGTAAATTGGGGACGGGTTACCGTTCTTGTCCGACATGGAATTTCCAAAGTTTTACTTTGGCTGTGTAGACAAAGAATAAGGTTTGTATATGAGTTGTTTTTTTTTTCATAAAAGCAAAAATATTTCAGGGGAATCGATGGTTCGAAGGTTTTCACTTTCAGCGCCTACCGTAGCTGCAGAGCTGCCAGCACGTTCATACAAAACTACACAAGTATACAACTTAGTAACATTCATATGTTCTGTAAGTTTTGTAATGATTCAATAGCTCTGTCAAAAGTAATCACAATTCAAACAATTTCAAATTTTCCCGATCTCATTTTAGGCACCTATCGCACACATAGGGTTAAAAATTTCCAAAACCTTATCAAATCTTTTTGAAAAACACGTTCGGAGTTCATTTCGCAAACTTGGTTTTTTTCGAAAACTATTTTTTGATAGAATAATAGGCATGTCTAAAATATCACTAAAACGGCCGCCGTCGCCAAACGGTTAAAGATAATTGACATTTGGTGAAATCTGGACCTATTTTGCATGTACACAAATGTATCCTGAAAGTTTTAGCTTAATCGGCTGTATATATATATACATATATATATATATATATATATATATATATATATATATATATATATATATATATATATATATATATATATATATATATACACATATATATATATATATATATATATATATATATATATATATATATATATATATATATATATATATATATATATATATATGTACATATACATACATAGGAAGTATGCATTTTCGACCGAATTGATATTGATTAATGTTCTTCGAACATTAGTAAAAATCCAATTTATTCTAAACTCATGTTATCCATGTTAATTCATTTTATTTGTTTTTAATATATAATATATAAACACTAGAAACAACGATTTTTCCCGGAAGAGAAGTAAAAAACAAAAAAAAAATTATAATTCCAAAGAAAATCAAGAAAATTTAAGATTTACAGATTTCTTTGAAAAAAATCAAAGTCTCGTGTTGGACCCGTTAGCTTAAACCCGGCCGGCACTAGTAAACAGCAAATAAAAAAAATAATTTCCACAAATGTAAAAGAGAAAAAATAGATATTTATACATTAAATAAGTCAATACAACTTAGATGTTCCCGTTTCTTTTTGATCAGAACAGATGCAAACAAAATTCCTTTTTTCCTTAAGTAGCTATCATACAAACTTGCTATGTAAAAAAGTCGCAAAAATCATATTTGATATATTTTGATAATCATTACTTTCAACTTTAAAATATTTTTAGCGCTTGGGAGTTTTCCACACATAGGATATTTGTACATAAATTCTATTATGATTACACGTACCTCTTCTCACCACATTAGTATCGGCCTTGCTGTCATTCACTGAGTTGATTCCATTTATTTTATGTTATTTTTCAGAGGTATATTCTCTAGCTCACGATTATCTATGTCCGGATCCATTTAAGGGGCTCTTCTCAAGACGAGGTCGTCCCCACGTTTGTTGCAATAAATGTAACTGGCTTGTGGATCCTCAGTAAAAGGCACTCTGACCTCTTAGCCTCGTTGAAGAGGAAAGTTTTGCGGAGAATCATTGGCCTCATATGTGAAGAAGGGTGATTCTGGAGACACTACAGCCACGAGCTGTACGCTATCTACCTAGAAGCAGATATAATTACAAAGATAAAGCTCTGTAGATTCTGATGGGGAGCGCCTACTCGTATTAGCGAAAAGGAACCTGCTGGGAAAATTTTTTACGGCAAATTTTACGGCAGACGACAGTGGAGAGACCTTGCTTAGAGGTATCTAATTAGATGACATCGGATCGCAAACAGGAAAATTTGCTGAAGGAGGCCACGACCAGACCCCTGCTGTAGCGCCGATGATGATGAGAAGGATAAATTACATGCTTTCAAAAATGTTGGGAAACAAATGCATGGAGTAACAATCAATCAATCCTGTTTCCTGTACTGTGAAATTTCATTGAAACAAATGCATTTTCTGTGTATTATGTATACATATCCTACAAACAATCAACATGTAGCTCTGATAAATTTGCTCATGAACAATAAACTTCTGATCTCAATTTTCGTATTTATTAAACTGAACAAAGTACAGTTGCTGTAGTGTGCTGTTTACGAGACCAGGACACCAAACATAAAGTTTCATTTGTACTTATAGCCGTAAAATCATATCAAGTGTGAGCTATTAAGTATTTAATTCCCAGATAAGTAAGGTAACTGCATAAGATAAAGCCTCGTTTGCTTTCCAATACCTCTGGTACATTGACATGTATTCTGCATTTCATTGGATTTGCATATCGTTAATGTTCCAATGATAGAGATTTACTATATTACAGGATTGATAATGTTATTTTTACGTTCTATCATAATACGATTACTCTTTTGCTGATAACGATAATCATTTTCATGTATTCAAGCTTTTTTTCCTTTAGCTGTTAATAAATGAAGGTACGATTTAAACCTACTGTGTGAGAATTTGAGATTTCACTAAAGTCACACAAATATGCGCCCATAAACATTTTATAGTTTAGCTAACCTTAAAAGCCCATGAAACCAAATGAAATTTTATTAATACATCAAAGTGTCTGTTCGTCGAGCCCGATACTAATTACAGAAAAGTCAATTCACTTCAAGCGAATATATGTATGCACTCTAAAGTATTTGAATTAAGCAAATAAAACCGCAAGGACGGTGTTGTTGGCGTGAGAAAATGCGTGAGCTGCATGTCAGAGAGCGCACATGACTGATTTTTTTTTGCTCAGATTGTATTATGCACCGTAGGAACTTTGTGGTTTGTAAAAGCTTTGTGATGCTAATAGATTTTACTTTTTACTAATGTTCGAAGAAGAACATTAGTATTAAAATCACTTTGGGCGAAAATTCATATTTCTATATATATATATATATATATATATATATATATATATATATATATATATATATATATATATATATATATATATATATATATATATATATCATCAAAAAATTTCAGTGAAAAAATCTCAGGAACGCGCCATCCGATTGAGCTGAAATTTTCAGGACACATTGGTGTATATGCAGAATAGTGCCAAGTCTCACAAAAAGTTAATAATCTTTAACTCTTTGGCGCCGGCGGCCATTTTAGTGATTTTTTTAATATACCTATTATTCCGTACACAATTAATTTTTGCAAAAATAAAGTTAACGACATAAATTCCGAGCAAGTTTTACATGTGAATCGGATAATATTTTGGAATTTTTTAACCCCATGTGTGCGCTGGGTGCCTAAAAAGAGAACGGGAAAATTTGACAATTTTTAAATTGCGATAACTTTTTACAGAGCTATTCCATGATTACGAAATTTTCAGGACATGTTTGTTTTATTTAGTTGTAGATTAGTGTACGTTTTAATGAGCGTGCTGGCAACCCTGTAGCTAGGGCAGGCACTGAAAGTGAAAACCTCCAAATCATCGTCTCTCTTGAAAAAATGTCGTTTCTTAAAAAAAAGACACTCATATGTAAATTTTGTGCTTTGTTTACATAAAGAAAAAAAAAATTTGATATGGTAGAACGGGCACGCCTGGTAACCCTTGCCCAAGTTACCTATATTTTTAGCATCAAAAACTTCTGTTCACGGAAACTCACGATCCGATGAACAGAATTTATTGAAATTTGCAGAATATATTGGTCTTAAATAGGACCAGGTCTGATAGAAGTGATTTTGAAATGCGGGTGATTCTGTGCTAGTGGTGCCATCTTGAAAAATCACTAAAAAAGATAACTGCTTTTAGCCCTATAAGTTCTGATTGAATCGTTCGATTTTGACGAAATTCACACCGTAGCTGCACCTTACTTCAAGCCACGTTTGGTAGAAATTTGGTTGAAAAATTCGGTTGGAGCTGCCAGCTATGATAATTTTGGTGTCTTAAATTTGAAACAATTACAATTTGGAAGTGAAAACATTCAAACCATCGAATATCCTAAAAAATGTCCGTTTCTTTCAATAAAACCAATCTGTATACAAATCTTATGCTTAATCTACACAGTCAAAGTAAAACTTTGGAAATTTCATGTCGGACAAGAACGGTAACCCTTTCTCAGTTAACCTATATTTTTAGCTTCAAAAACTTCTGTTCACGGGAACTCACGAATCAATAATCAGATAGAATTGAAATTTACAGAATGCATTGGACTTAAGTAGGGCCAGGTCTGATAGAAGCGATTTTGAATCGTAGGCAACTCTGTTCCAGTGGTGCCATCTTGAAAAATTACAAAGAAAAAAAAAATGCTTTTTGCCCTATGAAATGTGAAAAAGTTACCAGATTTTCATGAAATTGACACAGTAGCTGAACCTTACTCTAAACTCTGTTTGATAGAAATTTGGTTGAAAAATTCGATTGGTGCTGCCAGCTATGGTAATTTTTGTGTCTTTGGTTTTGAAAATTCGCTCAGGAAAATAAAACTTTTTGCCCTATAACTTCGAGTGCAGTCATGAAATCAATACGAATTTCATACAATTACTGGAACCTATTATAAACATTATTCAAGCCAAATTTGGTTGAAAAGCCATGATAGGGTTGCCAGCTATTGTTGGTTTTGTGTTTGTTTGCAATATCTTTATTAAGCGGTTTTATCGTAGAATTTTCAATTGATTATGATATTGTAGTGACAATAAACAGCAAATATTAAGCTTTCGATTATTTGAAAAAACTCGCTGCAGGTAACCCTAAATTTCTTTATACTCCTAAAACTTCAAATGTTATATAACAACGTGAAGCAGATGTGATATATTCTTGGCTTTGATACTGGCGAAAGGTTGCCAGCACGAGTCGGTTGTGCTACTTTTGTATCAATAAATGCTTACAGTTAGTATTCATACCGGAAATATTTACAATGAAAATAAATAACCGATGTTTCAATTCCCAAAGTTCTGCAAATTTTTCGGATCGCAGCCCCAAACTCCAACTTCAGTTACAGTGCTGCAGGCACTGAGCATTTTCTTCATTGATATTATATGAGATGCTGCTTTCAAAATTTTGTGATATAAGCAACTGATAACGAATATAATTAACCCGTGTTTTGCTCTCATAAACGTTGAAATTCATGCCAGTGGTAATATCTGAAACCTTCTACCATATGAGTTATAATGCATTCTTGAGACAAAAGTAAAACGTGGCATTTGAAACAATTTGGCCGTAATAAGCAGCGCATGTGGTGGAATATGCACTCAAAACCTGCACGATTCTTCTACTGTTCTTCGAACATTAGGGTTTCTAGCGGTTCAGGTGCGCTAGAGTTTTTTCACTCTATTATTGAAAGCGATTTCCATCAACCTTCACTCTAGGAAAAGTACCAAATGCATCGACACAATGTAAAATTGATAAATTAGTTTATTGACATCATACAATCATTGCATAACAATCAGCTTTCATATTGAAAATATAATCAACTATTCACACAATCCGAGTGATAAATTATTATAAATTTTCTCATCGTTTTAATAAGATAATTGACATGGCTATGCCTTAGAGAATAATTATATCCAACAAAACACTATTGAACTTTTTCGATATCTAACAGCAGATCATAATCGAAATAAGAAAACAACACACACAAGATCAAGTTTCAGTGAAATGAGCCCCGCAGCCAACTACGCTCGCTATAGCAAACATAATCTCTAATTAGAGCCTTGATTATGACTGTAGCGATCTTGAAAATTGCATGGCTATCTATTCGAATTGAAAAGACTGGTTCATTCGCTCACTGACTTTTTCCACCCGAAAATTGATACTTGGCCATGTTTAGAGCAGCCTAACTCCTAATTGAATTTGACTCTTGTTAATGAAGATGATGGATAAGTTACATTATAATTTCAGAGTTTCGAAAAAATAGTCCGTTTGGGCTAAAATTATAGCCTATCGTTTGGGAAAAAAGTGAAAGAAAATAATTTCTAGTCATAGCCAGGAGCAGATTTTTACGGGATCGCTACAGCCGATCGATATTTCAACTCTCGGAAACTTAAGACATCTTTTGTGTAAAATTACACATGCTCGATAGAAAAGAGAACTATAACTCTACCTCCACGGTTTGATGGTGTGTAAGTTTTCTTACATTGAAACCAGTGTGATTGTTGTTTGCAGATTTAATTGTGAGAAGATATAAAGATATTTCGTAATATATTTTCGTGTTACATTATTGTTAATCGATGTGTTAGCTAACCTGGTGCTTGAAAATGGTTTTATGTGCTATTGGGCTGATCGGTTGTTAACGCGCCCATGTGCGATGTGATATTGCTAGTTCTTTGCTGGTACTTACGTTGAAAAATTTGATGTTTTTTTTCATAAATGTTGAACATCTTTTCGGAAATGAAAATGAAGTTATGGCATGAATTTGTTTTAGTTGAATTGACCGTTTCTGGAATGCACTGTTTTGAATGCTGAAATTATTGCGTGATAGATGCAATGAGTGTAGTGAAAAAATGAATGCAAGAATTTATCTATGAAGACACTGACTTGTGTCTATCGATTTCAATATTGTCTAATAGCGAATGTTTCAAACCATTCGTTAGAACAGCAAAATTAAATCGTATTGGACAGCTTGGTTTGTCTCCAAAGCCAAAATAGAGATATTTGACGGCCTCGACAAGCTTGCAGCTGAAGAAGAAGTGGCAGGAAATAAAAATAGACTGAGAACGTAAAAATTTGCTTTATTCTTCCCGCATACAAGGGAGCGGAGAAACGCCGTTGTAGAACTGGATGAAATGTCTACAACTGATTGATATTGAACTGATAAGAATTGGCTGGATTAAAAGGACTTCAAAAAGGACTACAAAGGACCAGATCGTAGTAGTAACTCCGGGAAGTGTTGGAAGACCGGACACCTTGCACAGAGATGATAGGCTGAGCGACTTTGCTTGCTGTGCACCGACAAAGAGAAAATACAGCCAAGAAAAGTCAACAGCTTTGCATGTTCCTGGGATCAGGAACATGCAAAGCTTTGTGAGAAGTATTCGATGCGCAGAAGAAGCAGCTGCGTATATGAGGGTTCTCCTACTGTTGCTGCGTTTTAATTTAAAAAGTCTAGCGCATCAGAACCGCTAGAAAACTAATTTTCGAAGAAATTGTCTTTGAGTGACAAAAAAATGTGGAAAGACGTAATACACTTTTTTGTAGAATCATATCAACCATTCCTTATCCAAAGCAACAAAACTCAACTATAACACAAATGATGAAAATGTTCAATGCTGGCTCAACAACACTTTCCCAACGAAATAGCAATAAGTTTACCATAACAAGCTCATACTTAAATCAACTTATCCTTTGAACTTCGTTCTCATCGGAGGATTTCATCGAAAGCTTGAGCGGTTGAACTTTGTTTGAGGCTGCCATCCGAAAAATTTTCAAAACTCGGAAAATTTAGAAATTGGTTTCTTATTTTTATCGCAAATGCTTTGCATATGAGTACGTAATTTGAAGCATCTGTTGGTACAATATTTACGAAAATGGCTAATTCTGGTAACCCTGTGTCAGCAGCAGAGTAAAATATATACGAAATCTGCTTCACGTTAAATTAAACCCAACCAGTAAATTTCGTTTCGATTAGGGTTACCACCCTCAAAACTTTTCAAATTTTTAAAGCGTTAATATTTGTTCTTAGTTTTCATTGCAGGATCATTCCCACTTGCAAATCTAATAGCATAATCGCTCAGTAAAGAAATTCCACAAAATTACAAAAAAGATCATAGCTGGCAGCCCTTACATGATTTTTGTACGAAATTCCTACGACATTTTAATCAAATGAAGGCCCGTTTACTGCGTGAACTTCGTTTTGATTTCAACACTGGACCGGAAGTTGTAGGGAAAAAAGCTTTATTTTGCTTCGCAAATTTGCAAGATTTAGGAGACAAAAATCACCATAGCTGGCAGCTCTATTCTAATTTTTCAGCCAAATTTTCACCAAATATTACTAAAAGTAAGGTCCAAGTACTGTGTATTTGTTAAAATCTGATGGCTGAATCGGAAGTTATAGGCTAAAAACCGGTTTTTTTCTCAGTGACTTTTCAAGATGGTGCCATTGCCACAGGGTTGCTCGCATTTCAAAATCACTTCCATCAGACCTGGTCCTATTTAATACCAACATGTCCTGTAAGTTTCATTATGAGCGAATAATCCGGTCGTCAGTTCTCGTGAACAGAACTTTCGAGTGCTGAAAATAGAGGTAATTTAGTGATGGGTTGCCGTTCTTGTGCAAACCGGAATTTTCAAAATTTCAATTTGACGTGATGGACAAAGGTCAAAATTCATCAATGATTTAAAGTTTTTGTCAAAAAACAAAAATTTTTCAGGAGGGTCAATGATTTGAAGGATTTTTTTTCAGGAGCCTGTCGTAGCTACAGGGCTACCAGCACTATCTTAAAACTCCATTTGTGTTAAATCTTACTCAACATGCCTACTTTTAGGCACGCTGCAACCACACGCGGCTCAAAATTTCCAACCTTTTAACATAAACAAGCTTAAAACATAATAAGTTTTCATTCCCAAACATTTGTTTTAACAAAAATTTACACTGCTTGGAAATAAAGGAGTACCTCAAAATTCACTTAAACGCTCGCCGCCTCCAAAAGGTTTAGGGTATCTGAATTTTAGTAAGTCATGGACCTACCTTCTATATACATCTACTTCCTCCGAAAATTTAAGCTCAATCGGATCGGCCACTCCAGAGATTATCTATGAAAATCATTTTGCTGATATATATATATATATATATATATATATATATATATATATATATATATATATATATATATATATATATATATATATATATATATATATATATATATATATATATATATATAAATAAATATGAATTTTCGGCGAAACGAGTTTAATACTAATTTTCTTCGAAAATTAGTAAAAAATATTTGTAACCGTAAGACGATTTCTTATTGGAAAGAAAACTAAACTAAACTAAACCTCGATTATTTCGCGAATGAAGTATATAGTCAATTCGATGACAAAGTAAAAGAAGCAGTTGCTAAGGAGCGGGTAGGGTGCCCGGTAGCTCTGCTCGCTAAGGCGTTAGGCCGAAAAGCGGCGTAGCACGCCGCTTTTCGGCCTGCGGGTTTGAATCCCGCCAGTGGCATGGCTGTAAGTGTGAATGCGTGTGATTGTCTACGAGGGTGGCAAATGGGCCCAAATTGGCGGCCTAATGCTGGCCGCGCTCCTAACCTAACCTAAGCAGCGGGCAGCAGAGGAACGGGAAACAGACCAAGGGGAAGCAGACGAATGGGAAACATATGAAAAAAGTGGCAGAAACAACCACCAATGCACAAGCAGCTGAACCACAAGATACAAAATTCATGAAAGACGAGGAGAGGAAATTTTTAGAAGTCGGATCAGAAGAATCGGGACCATTTTTAGAAGATATAAAACTACCTCGTATTTTGATACCGAATTTTCATGGGAACTCTGATTCGTGAACATCGTTTCGGGATATGTTCACAACTGTTATTCATAATAGAACGAATCTAGAAGTAGCATTATTTGATGTGTAGTTTGACTCGGGAGCTGAAGGACTGCTTCGCCAATATGCAGTTACTGAAGTACATTTTAATGTGGAGAATACATACTGGCCGAGCCCAGGCGAGATCTGGCGAGCCCGAGTGTGTGGACGGTCCAGACGAGCGACTTTGACAGGGCTCGCTGGCGCTCGTGCGACTTCCGATCGGAATGGGTTTTGAGCACGAGTCAAAGCAATTTCAGACGAGCTGTCAAATGCCGTCCACATGTTGGCGGTCTCGTCTGACTTCGGCTCGCCTGGTCTCGGCCAATATGTATTTGCCACATAATATATTGTTAAACACACAGCTTGAACGGTTGTTTTTGCTTTCCAACGCACATCAATCAGCTTCTTCTATCTAAACTTAACTAGATAAAGCCATGAAATGTGTACAAGCTATTGAAAATATGGGGATTTATAATCTTTGGCATGCTATGTTAGTATTTGTTGTAACCCGCATGTTACCTCAATCTACAAGGCAACTCTAGGAACAAGAGCTTACATGTTCAAAAAGCTACCCTTCCCTCATTGAATGAATTATTAGATTTTGTGCAACGTAGATTCAGAGCATTAGAAGCTGCGGGATTTGAATGGCTAAAGGTAGGTATCCATATGTTGAATTTTTTGCGTATCGTATCCCTGTTGCGTATCATTCACTAAACGGATACGGTGTCTACACTACTAAATAGTCCATGTATCATCAATACGATCCGTTGCAAAAAGCTCGAGACGCGGCTGCAATATTTTTATTCACTAATCGATGCTGTGCAATGCAAGCTGTCCAAAAAATTTCCACAGCGTATCGTTTCATGCCTTTGATGCAACGGCAAGAAACCGCCAAATGGCCGATCGAGTTCGTTGCATTTCTTTGTATCAAATTTTGATACGTTTGTCGTATCCACTGATACGCAACGGTGATACGATACGCGAAAATGCAACATATGGATGATATCTTGTGCCTGGAAATGACGCAATATGTGCTATTGGTAAGTTATGTCGATGATGTAGCCGCTGTCATCCTACCCAGGAATCTTCACTTTGCCCACTCAAACAGAATTCAGCAATGAGAAGGGTTCAGGGCTGGAAGGAAAGCCATGGTGTCTAGCTAGCGACCACAAAAACTAAGATTGTCATGCTGATAAAGAGGAGTATACCACCCATTGTACCATTCTTAAAACTAAAGTTGAGTTGACCCGTGTAAACCATAGACGCATGGACTCATGTCTAAAAAGACCTTTAGATATGTTGGGGAGATTTTCTATATCCAGTAGCCACGGCAAGGACGCTGTAGGAGCGGACCTTGCCGGTGACTCTTAAGGCTGTTGCGGCGCCGTAATTGTCACTGAGCGTTGTTGTTATTTTGAATGCGAATTGAATCCGAAGGCAACTTAATCATGTAATAATTAGGTATGTTCCCGTACTACAATTAATTGCGATTAATTGCAATGAAGCCGTTTTTTGTACTCCGTTTTAATACGCTTCATTGCAATTAATTGCAATTAATCGTAGTACGGGAACAGACCTATTGTATTATATAATTGAGCTGCCGAAATGGGGTAGAAATTGTTATCGACACGTACACTAATTACAATTTTCATCGAAAAAAACACCCCTTTGTGCACACCTAGATCATTACTGCATTCTGAAAATTTTATTATTTATTTAACTTGTTTTTAAAAATACAAATATTATCAATAGATTGCAATAAGAACACGAATTTTTTCTCAACAGTGGAAAATTATATTTTCTAGTCAACAATTTATTAGACAATGTACGTATGTATATATTTCAAATTATCAAATTTGATAAAGTTCGAAATATTTCTCCAATCATGACTTTTTATTATCAAACAAGGTGTGTATATGTATATTTCATGCGATACGAACTATACACACCTTTTTCATCATCAAGCTTTTAATAAAAATTACTGCGATTTGCTCTGATAGCTTCATTGCAATCTAATCAATATTTTTCAACTTGGCAATTCTTATGAGTATACTCCAGACTTACCTGTCTGATATGATGTGAGTGCATACCTGTTTAAATCATTTACACTTCCTTTTTTAGCGAAAATTGTGTAGTGCAATTGCCTCTTAAAATTGTTTTATCGATTTCATGAAACCTCTAAGAATGATTGTGTCCAATGGAGAAGTTCCAAGTACATTCGCTTTCATATTGTTGCTGGTTTTCTTAATGTTTTGAATTGAAGAATGTGTGCTTAATATATTATTGTCCAAATTTATTACAATATAATCTTTTCTTTTACAGCAAAGTCATTAATATTGTGCTTTTATTATTGCAATACTAATAGAGCACGTTAGGTCTCTGATAAGGCGAGGTACTAAAAATAAGCTGAATTGAACATAGGTTTGGAAATCGTAAAGTAATAAGATATGTATTTGAAACTGCACATTTTCTTCATTTTATGATAACCGTCCAGCGACAAATATTTTTTTTTCTTAAAAATTGCCAAGCTCAGAAGAATTTTGAAGTTACCATCGAACGATTTGGAAGTTTCCTGCCTTCTATATTACATCATTTATTCTTTAATATCTAATATAAACATTATTACTTTCCGTACATAAAAATCAAAACTAGTTATGTTTAGTTTGATTACTCGTCGCCGTAGACTTCACAATTATTATCAAATATTTAAAAAAACATTGGTTATCCTGTTGTTTAGACTTCTGATATCACTGCCTAATTTCTGATATAAAGATGCAATTTCGTATAATCTTGCGTTCTTTTAAGCCCACTTCATTTCTTCAAATACAATAAACTTTTCAGCGAAGATCAAATCATACATTCACACAGATTAAACTAATAAAATATGAATCAGCTGATTAATTCATAGCTGAATTCTTACATACATATACATACATATGTACTAGGCAAGCATTCATAAAACAAAAGAAGAAATAATAAAAAACAAATATGTATCGTATACATTTCCATATGAACTCATTTCATTTCTTTATTTAAGATAAAAACATAGTTAAAGTGTATTTTACTTCATTTTTCATTGCACTTCTACACAGGTATATGAAAAAGGTGTGTGAATAAGAATTTGTGAATTATATATGCGAGTTGCAATCTGTACACTTATATGCACAGTATATGAATGTTTTATTGAAATTGTTGGTCTACGAGTGATTCAACAGGTTATCTGTGAATGGATGTTGTTGATAAGATGAAGTTGAAAAAAAAGCAACTCCAACAAAAGATGTATGATGATAATAGCTGTTATTAATATACGTCGACATTGTGTTCGTTTTAATATTATTGCCAGTCGTTATAGCAATATGTATGTATATGGTGACCTGAATTTTACGTGAATCGTTCAGACAGTGCAATATTGTCTTAATAAAAATTTTCAAAATAATTAAAAGTAATTTCTTTGGTTTGTTCTTGTATAAATGTTGGGTATATTTGGAAAGAATATCATGTCGTCTTATTAAATAACTAAGCTTAACTTTACAATTGTCATAGATGTTTCCTGCTTTGTCATATGTGTGTTTTACTTAAGTTCGAAGAACATTAGTATTCAAATCGGTTCCATATATATACAGTATGCACCATTCGTATTCGTACAGTACTGAAATTTATTGTAAATTTAAAAATTCCTGGATTTTATGATTTTCCAGAGGTTAGTTAATGTACCAATGATAACATGAACACCTGTTTCTCGTTTAATTGCAAAAATAATATTTGATAGCTGGTGGTCAGCTGTTGAAATTATAAACCTATGATTCAGTGTCAGATTTGAATGTGCCATTCGTATTCGTACAGGCGAATGAAAACATTGTAACTATTAACTAAGTGTTCTTTTATTGGATTTATTATTTCCAGCGTATCATTTGTAATAATATTGTAAATATTAGCAGAAATTTTCTTAGTGATAAGTGATTTATGTTTACTTTTTACATTTAAATATATAAGATGGGAAGAAAGGGGTGTGAAACATCTTTGAAAGCTAGAAAACTAATTATGACGCTACATAGTCAAGGGAAATCATTAGGAAAAATCAGCAAAATGGTTAGCCGAGCACGATCCACAATACAATATATTGTGAAAAGGTACCAAAGTAACGATAATCTGCTAAACTTGCCACGGAATCTGAGCCGGAGCGAACTAACGGAAAGAGATAAGAGACATATTAGTGTGTTGGTTGGACGTAAACCTAAAATAAGAGCCCCGAAAATCGCCAGCAGGCTTCAAAAATATTTGAAAAAGAAAATTTCTTTAAGCACGATTCGACGTGCTATAAAACAATATGGCTACAACATTTTTGGCTCTGACGGAATGTCATATGTCTGTCGCAAGGCAAACACTGAGCTAAACAAGGAGAACCTCAAAGCTACTGTGAAGCATGGTGGTGGCAATGTGATGGTTTGGGCCTGCATGTCCGCAGCCGGAGTGGGAAATTTAGAGCTTATTGAGGAAACAATGGACAAAACAAAGTACCTCGTTGTACTCAAAAACAATTTGCTGCAAAGTGCTGAAGAACTGGGTGTTCGCAACCAATTTCGGTTCTACTAAGATAACTATCCAAAGCAAAAGTCGGGAATTGCGCAGTCTTGGCTAATTTGGAACTGCCCTCATTTGATGTCTCCGCCGGCACAGTCGCCAGTTATGAACGTCATTGAGAATCTGTGGGCTTTGTTGGATAACAACATTAGGAAACACAAGATTTCTAATAAACAAGACCTGTAGAAAGCACTGCTAGAGGAATGGCGAAAAATTACTCCTGACATCACACAAAAGCTCGTTCTTCTATCATACGAAGTATTGAAATGAACTGGAAACCTTATAATTCACAATAATTTTAATGTTTAATCAAACTGTATCAAATAAGCTGTGATATGAAATATGTTATTACATTGACTTTTTGTTTTTTTAAAATGTAATACAGCTACTTTAACAAACATTTTTCTTCTAAATGGTTTTCATATTTTTTTGATATTGTTATTATGTTCTGAGTTATTGCAACTTAATTTTTTAAAGAAGCACTGTATCAAATAAGCTGTGAGCCACTGTATACATATATTTTGCAGAGCCTTCAATAATATCCATTTGTGAAGGTGCATCCTGAAAGAAAAAATAAATGATAAATAAAAAAGTACATGAAGATTTTTATCAAATTTGGAACCTGCCTCACTGCATCGGGGCAATGGATGGAAAACATATTTTATTACAAGCCCCACCAAATTCAGGAAGTAAATACTTCAACCACAAATCTACGTTTAGCGTTGTTTTACTCGCAATAGTTGATGCTAATTATAACTTTATATACGTGGATATTGGTTGCCAAAAACGAATTTCTGATGGCGGTGCAGTTAAAAATTAGACTTTTTACAAAAAGCTTCAAGAAGGAAAACTTAATTTACCTGTACCAGAGTGTCTACCAAATACAACATCCTTACCATTCGTTTAAGTTGCGGATGATGCATTTAGTCTCAGTGAAAATATTATGAAGCCTATAAGTGGTCATCGTGAAAAAGGATCTAAGGAGAGAATATTCAATTATAGATTGAGCAGAGCAAGAAGAGTCTCCGAAAACGTATTTGGCATTTTGAGTTTCGTTTTTCGCGTATTCAGGAAGCTAATGATTTTAAGTCCTGAAAGACTACGATTGTAACATTGTGTTGCGTCTATCTTCACAATTTTTTAAGAAATAGTAGTAGCTCTGCAAATCTTTATACTCCTTTTGGAAGCATTGACTGGGAAAATAATGAAACGTATGGAGTTACACAAGGATCGTGGCGGACGAAACAACCATTTCTGTAGAGTTTTTTTTTTACTATTAACGTCAATTCCAAGGAGGACTTCTTTAAATCTTCAACGGATTCGTAACGAGTTTATGAATTATGTTGTGTCTACTGACGGAGCAGTGCCATGGCAATATATTTATGCGTAGTAAATATGTAAAGTATATGAATATGTTAAAAGAAACAAATATTAACGAAAGAGTTTCATATAAATAGAATTTCATATAAATAAACTACTTACCGGTTTTTCTATTGGTACTTTTGTTGAAACCGTTTCATTAATTTTGAAAGCACCCTCTAAAAATTTCATGTGAGTGTACCCGAACCATGCTGGTTTGTACGTTTCGTCAGCACCAGACCCTGATCTTTTGCTGTCCGAAAATTTTTGTTTTTTCTCTTCGGTATTGCCCCCGTATAACCTTTCACTTCCTCTCTACTTCCATACCATCACTCCCCATTAATTTTCCAATTTCGCCAAAAATATCTTTTTGTTTCATTACATTTTTATAATCTTGATTGGAATTATCCCACAAAATAGGATATTTCTCTACTTTATTTATTAACTTAATAACTAATTCGTTTGTCCACTCCGTATTAAATGTGTATTCCATTTCCAACTGAGAGTGGGAAGCAAGGAAGCAGCGCAATCTGGCTGAGCGCGAACAGCACGCACGCAGAGCGTTTGGTGGATACTGGAGATGGGTAACACGTGAGTGAAGCAATCGCGATGAAGCAATCACTAGCCCCCAACACGTGTGTCGACACACTCTATACTGAGCGAGCTGCTTCACTGGTGAAGCAATCACTTGCACCTTGCACCCAACAAGTGTGTTGGCCGACACGTTTGTGTAGAGCTAGAGATGAACAGCACATGAACGTGGCAATCAGTTGATGTGCTTACGAGCTTGTTTATGAGCTCGACACTTGATTATGAGCTCGACACTTGGTTATGATCTCGACACTTTTGCACAGGAGCAAGTCAATCGGTGCCGCGGAGCCTCTCACCAATCTTGTTGGATTTCGATATGAATTTCTTAAAGGCTGTAGGTAATGCCGTACAGTACAAGCATGCCGTGGTTGGTTGTGATGATCGAAACTGACCGTCGCGGAAGAACATATATGCACTTTATATGTGCATATGATGAAGATTTTGATTGAAACTTTCTTCCTGTAGACTTTCTCAATTTTTTTTATGATCGGATACAGTGAGATTATCTCAGGAATGCGATGTCCGAACGAAACGAAATTTTCTAAGGCTATTGATGAAGTATAAGAGATATTGGATAGGGAAATTCGAGCAAATTTTCAGAAACAATTATATTTTGATGAAGAAAAAAACCTCAAAATACGAGAATGGGAAATGAAAATGGTTGGGTTTGCCCGCTTTTTTTTGGATGATCATCGCTGTGATTATTTGTTATATCTAGGAGTTTAAGTGGGTTTATAATTCAAATAAAAAGTTTTTGATTTTCATTATCTATTGAAGTGTATATTGAAATCAGTGTACATTTGACACAATTCGACGCAGTGAAGTTCAGTGTATTGAGATAAGATACTTGTAAAAATTTGTTTCTAATTGATCATTAGTCCATAAATTCATTTACCATTGATAAATTTAAAATGGTAAACTTTTCAATTATATACCGTTTCGAAAAAAGTTTCTATGAGTGATTTTTTCTTCGCTGAGGTAACGTTTTAGAAATATGTAGGTGGGGAGTACTTAAAAGAAAGCGACTATTTTCCTCGTTTATGTTGTAGGAGATGCGGCCATAAAATGTTCATGTGATTAGCATCATATAAATATAACAAGTAACAATGTTTATTATTCACAAATTTTGGAATTTAGACATAGTTCGGTTATAATTAGAGATTAAGCGTTTATACTGGAACAGGTATTCTTTTGGGACAATCAGTACTTAGCATGAAATTCAAAAATAATAGGTTGGAGTGTTTTCTTATTTGCGTATTTTATTCAAATATTCAAAAAGTTTCTAGGGCAAAGGTAGCTGAAATCGGACAAAATCGGCCAATTTTGGTTGAGGGTGGTTTGGGACATAACGGGCCAAGATCTATTTCTGCGATACAAAAATTTCAGTTTTGTAGGGGAGTAAGAGGTTTTTTGGCCATAGTTTGGCAAAAACTGCCTTTATGGCACTTTCGATTATTGAAAATGGTCGGAGAGTACAATAGTGATATTTTAAGGGCGAGAAAAAAATTTGATAGGGGAAATTGGGTGAAAACGTCAATTTTTACCAAAATTATTTTTTTGGTCTAGCATGGATTCGGGAACCTTTCTGAGTTGTTTCGGGTGAAATTTCCATACAAGTCTGGGAAAAAGCGGCCTAGTTTCGAAGATACGGCAAAATGAAATCCACCGGAAAACCGTCTGGAAAAACTGAAAGTAGCACTTAAAGTGCTAAGGAGGGAAAGGTTGAGATCCTTTTCGGTGCGCCAGTTGGCTTCTCCGGCTGTGCTGAGGCCCTCCTCGTGACTGCAGGTCGCCACGAGGGTGTCTTCAACCCTACCAGGGTTGTAAAATTTACGAGACCGCGGGAGTTAAGATACCCCTGGATTACTGAAGATGCCTTACTGAAGAGGTTGGCCTCCTAGTAGGTGCATGTTTAATAGGCAGAACAATTGGTTTCTATCATTTCTTAATAAAATTTTCGTTTAACTTCATGCTTCAGTGAGGTGAAGTGGAAAACCGACTGTTTTAGATTAGCCAAGAAAAGTTTGGGATCAGAGATCGATCTACGAAAAGTCATGCATATGGCAACAGGATTAGTTTGTCCTTTCTTAGTAAATTTTTAGACTTTAGTCATTTGAACGAATACAGGAGACGTTTTGTGCATATAATAAAATGAAAATCAAATTGAATTGATTGAATTTCATCGTTTTTCTATAGACGGCCCCTAGATTGGAGAAAGATTTGCCAAATAAATGGCCGACCATTGGAAAGTTACGGACAAGCTGCACGGGCTAATGACTCAGTATCCTTTGAAGATTATCTTGCACCATCACCATTCTAGCTTGGGAACCTTGTGTTTGAAGGGTAGAGGAGGGCATTTCATACCTTTTCATTACATCACTGCCAATACTTGCTAGTACACTGAAAAAAATCCACATGGCGCCCAGAGCCATGTAACATAGCGCATTATTTATGGCGCCATACGCTATGTACATAGTACTCTGAGCTATGCAATATGGCTCCCAGCGCCATAATGTCAGAATCGACATAGCGCGTGGTCCTATGTAATATGGCGCAGCATTTATGGTTCCACACGCTATGTACATAGTGCCCTGAGCTATGCAGTATGGCTCCTAGCGCCATAATTACATGGCACAGAGATTATGGCCCCACACGCTGTATTACATAGTGCCATGAGCCATGTAATATGGCTCATGGCTCAAGGACTATAGTACATGGCGTGGAGGACTATAGTACATGGCGTGGAGGACTATAGTGTATGGCGTGGAGGGCTATAAGCATAGCGTCTGCTCCTATGTACTTTTCGCCATGTATTATGGCGTGTGGCGCTATATTTTATCACAATCCCGAAATCGACTATGTACATGGCTCCAGAAGTCTATAAATTATGGCGCCTGGCGCCATGTGTTTTTTCAGTGTATCAACAACAAATACTTGCTAGTATCTTTGAAACATGTATTTTTTTTGTACTCGTACTAGTTGTACCTAGTATGTGAAAATCCTAGTACGACCCGACTCTAGTTATAATATGGACCAAAACATGCATTGAAGACCTACATATATATTTCCTCTACTTTTCTACGAAAGTAGGATTTTCTGACGGACTAGAGTTTTTTTAATTTGTAATTCAAATGAACTATAGTTATGTCAGGTACATTCTTTACATTTTAAAATCTTTTTAAAATGTTCAAAACTCAAAAAAGACACTTATTAAAGTAAATACTGGGAAATTTTCTGTGCCTTTAATATTCTTTGTTGCCTTTTTATGGCCATGTATAAGCGGTAAATAGAAAAAATACTAATAATATGCATAACCCTTATTCATAACTACATTTTACATCAATCAAAAACTAATTGACACAATTGATTGACTCACACTGATTGACTCATCCAAATGAGTGAGTCGAAGTGGGTCGACACACTAAACTGAGTCGTTTTTCCCATCTCTAGTGGATACTAGCCTTAAGGTGCGACTGTGGCACCTAGTAATACTTACGCTTCTGGACTTTCTATTTTTCAAGAGTGGGTGTTTGATGCCAGCAAAGAGAGATGACTATCTTTTGATATGACAAAGCACACCAAAATCTTGTTTTCAGAGCCCAACTAGGACTCCAACAAGACTCGTTCTCAACAAGAGTAAGAACGATTGCAGAACCATGACGATGAAAATCTTTGTAAAAACGTTATACATACATCAAGCCAAATTAATCTAAGTCAATTTCTTTGTAGCTTTCAAAACCAAATATTGTTTAAGGATACATTTTTCCTTTAGAAATAATATGAATTTTAAATTTCTTAAAAAAACATCGACATTTCAAGGTTAGTTTCTCAGGCATGTTGATTAAAAATAAAAATTTATGGGAAAAAATTCATATTTCCGCGTATACATATATCTGAATAGGACGATACGTCAGAACTATTCCTGTCAAATATGAATGTAAACTAAAAAACTAAAATTAAATAGATTTCATGACTATTTAGAAAGTGATAATTTCAAAAAAGTGATAATATTTCGTTGTTGAATATAAATGCTGAAACTGAATTGTAAAAAAATAAGTGAGGAAGCATAATGAAATATTGAAGGACTTCGAATTATAACGGAGGGAAGAAAACTTCTCAACTAATGTCAAACAAATAACCAGTTTTGACTAAAATATTATATATTCGCTTGCAGACTTTTGGTATGAAATGCGTTTGACTGACAATAATTAGTCTTGTCAGCAAAGATTTGAGATATTTCGCCAGTATCGCATTCTTAATCAAAACAGAACTAATAAAATTCATTGATTATTTCTAAAACGCGTTTTATATAAAAACTCACAAATGTAATACTTACGCTGCTTTATATAACACAACTATGGAGACTGCGCGAGTAATTTTCCATTATGAGGCATATGGGAATTACACTATTTGCAAACAATTCTACTGTTTAGCGTATAGAAAATTTAAATCTATCAATTCCATAGAATCTGTGGATTCAGTAGATTCAATTATTAACTCCACAGATGCAATTGTGAAAATTTTCTAAACTTGAAATTCGTTCAAATAACTCACTCCCATTGCATGTCAATCCGATCATATTGACATCATACCTTTTTCACACTGGGACCCCAAACTGAAGAGTCTCTTCTGTATATAATTTCTTTTGGTCTGGTAATATTGCTTATAGATTGTGCAGGTACTACAGGTAACAGTCACTTCTACAATCTTACATGTTTTAATGAAAAAGATTCAAGATACAAATGTGTGCATGGCTCACGACTTTACTACTACGAACGTAGCACTCTATCCAGTTAGAGTCTCAGTCGATTTTCAACGTACATCAGACGGTTAGTGATGGTCGTCGTGTATGTTAGCGACTAGCCAAACAACATTCTCATTTGAATTTCTTACTCCTCCGCGGTCAGTCTTGGTCTTGAGTCTTTTCTTACCTTTGCGTGAATCGCGTTATTCGCTGAAGATCGCTCGCGAAAACATAGTTGTTGCCGTATCTATAGTTCTTTCGGAATTTTAATCGTTGCATATTTAAAATCTATAATCTTTTGCTTTGTATCGTGAGTGCAATTCAAGTTATTTTTTCATAAAAGTGCGAAATTCCGATCGGTTTTATGAAGCTGATACTCTGAAATGGTCCAAGAAAAGTTGCTCGTCTCTTATAGTTATGCGCAAGTGTAGACCTAAGAAAGCGTGTGATTTCAAGTTGGAACAGCGTTTACTATTCTGTGGCTTTCTGAGCTTCGCCTCTGGACTCTGCTAGTGTTCTGTTTTCTTCTGGAAAGAAAAAAAATATTTACACGAAAATCCAAGGAATGCCATAAAAAAGTCTAAAACTCTCAAGCCGTCGTCACGAAAACGAAGTAAAGATTTGAAAAAAATCCACAAAACCCCAATAAAGAATTGCAAAAAATTAGTGTTGACAACTGTTTACTGCTGCCAGCACAGCTAACGAGTTAATTTTCGGGCTAAAATCGTTGCTTTGAAATCATAAAACAAGCTAATTACAGGTGTTAATTACTGCACATGATTCTTCTTATCTAGTGTAATATACCAACATACCTACCAACATATTTGCATTGTGAATTTCGAAGTGTTACGATGCCAGTCGGAGCTAAGTGCTTTTTGTGTAACTGTCGAAAAGGCCGTTAAACCGCGACGTGTTTATTTGCAGAATGATTTGCTTGAAAATTAAGTTTTTTCGAATCTCAGAACCAAGAAGAATAAGCGCTTTGTCGAACTGCTGCTAGAATTTGATGAAATAAAACTTACTAATTAAGTTTTTGTGTGCGAAGAAGCTGTGCTGTATCTTTCGATTGCTGCTGTGTGAAAATCAACCGTTTTATACGAAAAACAACTATTTGAACCCATCCAAGTTAGCGAATCATAGTTCGAAATTCCACTGGTTCGAAAAAAAAATCCATTTCAAATCGAAATCCGCAATTGAAAGTGTACAATTGAAAAACGTGTCTGGAAATAGCATCATTGTTGTTTTCTACAACTATCTGTTTATCTAAAATGCAAAATCTTTTTTAACGATATCCAATGCTAAGCCGACTAATAAATTACCCGCGATGATGATAATGATAATTTCAATTTTGTGAAAGTGACATACATATCCAATCGACAAGATAGTTTTACTGGCCGTTAACACATGTCTGCGAGGTGGACAAAATCTTGTCAAGCCAGTATATAGGCATGCTACTGGTGATCTTGCTGCTAAGACTACTGGATGGGAAAATCAGGATAAATTGAATTACCATTTGGACTCTGTGCTTAATTAAACCAGTTTTCATTTTTCCGGTAAGTGTGAAAGGTTTTCTTTCAATGAATTTCTTCTCTAGTGTCATACGCATATCGTATATCGAGTTACAAGATTAGCGAAAAAATGTCGATCAACTGTTGATCATATTATATTTACTGTAAAACTGAATGCTTTTTTTTTGAGAAAGAGAGGCAAGAAGAAATATGGTTTTCCGATCGAGCGTGAATAATGAGATTTTTTCTTCAGAACGATATGATGAGAAGTTTTTTCACATCGAGTTCAATGGATTTGAAATGTTGGATAGGTATATGTTTGGAATTGTTATGGTTAATGATATTTAGAAATGCTCAGTAAGAAGTCTTAGAGAGCCTAAGATATGTCTTTGGAGGTCATGTAGAGATTTACGAGAAAATAATGTACGTATCTTAAAAAATAATTAAATGAACTGACGTGAAAAATCGACCGACTCATTGACCTTCATGAATTCATTCAATTATAAAAAAAAACAAGTAATAATCGAATTTCAAATTCGATGAATAAATTTCGTACATAACTTTTTCAATTTTCTGCTACAATTCAATTTCATTTGATTTTTACATTAAAATCGCTTGAACATAAACCTTGCGCAACCATTACTCGACGCAAAACCAACAGCGCACAGTGCTTTTCCATTTGATTTCTTCTTCGCGTCCTAGCGAAACGTTGACGATTATGATATGGTCGTTAGACTCTGTGCTAATTGTAGTGATTAGATTTTATAGTGTGCTTATGCACGTGATGATAGACAAATATTAGTCTCAAATGATAATATTTTCTCTCCAGTTTTGTATGAAGAAGAAGAAGTCTCTGCATGTATGATAGCAATATGATATTCTTGAAAATATGTCGCATGGAATTTTTGGTTTTAGTTATATTTATTTTCTGAAAATGGCATTGCTGGTTTTATATCGTTTAGTCTGATATTTCTGAGCACTACCTATAAAACAAGGTAGAAAAAAATTGAATCAAGACAGCTGTTTTAACTTGTATGTAGATACGAAATCGCTGACTGGTTTTCCCCCGAGGAAAACGTGAGATATGAGAAATATTTTTCGACTTTAAGTGGAAATGTGTGTTTTAGTTTCTTAAGTAAGTTATTTTTCCAACTGTTCTGTTGTACGAAGTGGTATAATAGCGTGTTGGCTGTAAATTGAAACACATGTCGTAATTATTAGTGAGATTCCTTCAAATTTGAGGTTGCGAAATGATTTGCGGTATTTTAAATTATTAGTTCTTGAATGTATTTATATGTTTTACATATATGACAAATTGAGTTTTCAAGTGAATGTCCGGAAATGTTTCTAAGTCGGCTCATTTTATAATTTAACTAGTTGAATAAAAAAAAAAAAATGATGCGTAATTGATATTTTCACTTTCCGAAGTATCTTTTCTCGATTGTGTTTAAGGTCATGCCACCTATGATAAATTTGAAAAAAAATGTATTAGAGCTTTTGAGAAGATAAGCTAGTGCGCTTTTGACTAAGAGATAGAATAATAGTTGAAGTTTCAAAAAAGCAGTTCACTCGGAATTGACTACATTCACAATCATTCTTCAGCAGTACAGATTAATTTCGAAATAAAAGCCACAAGAGCCTGCAATGCATATTTCTAATAAGACATAGAAAATTCATGGATATTCCTGAACTTAGTCATTCAAATAGATTAGGGTTGTACATTCAATTTTATAGACTAGGTGATCTTCTTTCTCACTGAATTTGCTGATTATAACTGAATCACCTATTGGAATAAGTCTAGCAAACTCAAATTTTGGGAGATGAAAAGAATTGTTTCTTAAATTCTCCCAACATTTGTCCTCAACGGCAGGCTAATCAAAAATTAAAAAAATAATAATTAAAAAAAACCACTCGTACTTTTTGCCTATGTTTTATGGTTGCCCCCGTTAAATATTGGAATTGGAAACTTTGCTTGCTTCTTCCCATCAATACTTTTTTTCTTTAAAAAAAATAAAGTAAAATAAAGATGTAAAATATTACAAAAAGGTTTGAAGACAGAACCTTCGGTTTTGGCTCACTCAATATGTCGGTAGGTTTTTCGGTTGCAGCTCACTCACCATGTCGGTAGGGCCTTCGGTTGCAGCTCTACCAAAATCTTAGCAGCTGGATGTTCGACTTCGAGCGACTTCAGGATAGTAGCACCATTACTTGTAACCATAACGTCACCGATATCAACAACAAGCACTTTATCCAGTCCAACTGGTCGCAAAGAATCTCTTTGTTTGTGTAGCTTGGAACCATCTCACCTACAAAAACTTCACAAACATTTAGCCTACTTGTTTTGAATAATTTTGGTGTGCTGTATAGTATTGTATATTGTGGATTGTGTTATTATGTGCTTCCACAAGGCCATTTAATGGCTGTTCTTCCCATTGAGCAGTGGCACACAGTTTTCTTCCCTGGATGGAATCATAAAAGTGAATCAACATTGTCTTCGCTTTTGGCTTATTCAAACGAGATGTTTCGGGATTTGGCTCGTCTGGCGTATTTCACTCGCCTCTCTGGCACTTGGTTTCTGGATCTTATTGAAAACGATACGTCTGATCGCCAGCCACAATGTTGTAAAGGTAGTTTTTATCATTTTTGACCTGCTTCATGACGATTTTCTAATGTTGAATTTTGAGCAATTTTCGATCGTCAGTTAACTTGTCCGGAACAAACTGTGAGCACACCAAATCTTCAGTCATTATACAAAGACTACTCATTTCAAATTCCATGAATTTGAAAAGTTCTCTTCATCAAAATTCTCAGCAAAACTCTCTGACATTTTTATAAATATAATTTTATGAAAGTCATTTAAAATAAAAGCAGCCACAAATCAACATCTAAACTGATTAAATAAAAAATATCAGTTTTACAGTAAATACTTATACAAATACTTGTAAACACAGCCCCTTTGGGTCTGTGCAGCCAAAAGAGTAAGCATATTGCAAAGACCTATCTGCATGCAATAAAAAAAATCACAAAATATTTTTTTGTATTTCCAATTTTTTTATCTCTTGATTTTATTCTTCCAATTGGTGATTCAATTTCATATTCAGCACCAGTTTTCGAGAGCCTAGCCTTGTCCTGAGCTACTATGGTGACTAGTATATGATTCGGGCCAATTTCAGGATGATATAATTTTTGGAATTCCCTTCTTAATCATTAGTGTATCCTTACTAACAGAAGTGTTTTTCCTTGTTTTTTATGTCAAACATACATTAAAGGGGAAGAATTAGTAGCCCAATAAAAGAATTAGTAACCGGAAATTTGCTTGTGTCTTTTGGGTTTCTTGATATTTCACTTGTGCATTTCCTGATCCATATGAGTTAGAAAACAGATTCTATAAACTATTTAAAATCTATCTAGAAAATCTATCAACTATTTGCAAACAACTTCGCTTTATTTTCAAGTTGCGTACAAAACAGGTGAAGAAAAACATAATTCTAATATAATTTACTAATAAATTCTAGCGCCCAGCGTGGGTCTATCATTACAAATCATCAAAAACACCTTTTTTGTCATGAAATAAATTCGAAACTTGCCCAAAAAGCTACTACGCAGCTATGTATAAATGTTTTCATTGTATTTCCCAGGGAAAATGTGTTATTATATTTTAAATTGAATGAATTTTTCAATAACAATCATGTTGGCATAAACACAAAAATATTCAATGAGATCGATCAAATTTCATAATAAACTATAAATTCCACCAAGAATTCCATAATTAAACATCTTCATGCAAAACAAATCGCGATATGATGTGTCCGCCTCCTTGTATATTTACTCACAAACCATTTCGCTCGAGTTATTGATTGTAAATAAATGCTTTGTTATATTTACAAGAGAATTAAACATAACATGATACGATACTATCATACATTTTTTTTTAAAGTTAAATATGGCATTATTGCGTTATCCATAATCCTTAACGATGCATGTATACGAATTCATACAGTACCGAAGGTCATATGATTCACGAATAATAGCATCGACTACGTTTCCAACTTATATGAGTATTTTTAGGTGGATTATTATTACCAACATCTGATTTGATTCGTATTCATAATGTGTATGCAAAACGTATGATAAGAGAACAGCAAGTAATGCAATATGGTGAAAGAGGTTTTTAAGGAATGTTTGAATCTTAAGTGCAATATCAGATAGCTGTTTGAACGTTAAATTACTATTATTCATGTGGACTGGGTGAAAATAAGAAGCAATTGTTATGTAAATACAAAAAAGTTTGCGTATTTTTGTTGTTGCTGAAGTGTTATAATGTTGAATCATGTGCTGGAAGTATTGTTGATGTTTATAGTTATAATATTATTTACAGACATTTTAGCTCTAATTCCATTTCAAATAAGCTATGCTTTACGACATTGAAATAAGTATTCATGTATATGTTTTTTATTCAAATGTGTATGTCTTGTCTCATAAAAATATTTAACTCGTAAGACAAGCAAATCAAGAGAACCTCTGAAAAAACCTTCCCAAACATCAGGTTCATGCATGCTACGGTTGCTTAAAGTAGCTTTATAGCTCAGCTGATAAGGCGAGCCAAACTCAATTAGTTTCAGGTTAGCTCAAATGTCAACCATGCACACTCGTACAAACATAAGCTCTATTTTTCTTAACGGAGTTGATTCACACCAGGTGAATTTAAATTGCGAGTAGATTAGTGTTATCGTCGCAAAATTAAAATTTCCCCTATTCATTGTGTTTCGCTATCAGGTGAACTGGTATCTTTTGTAAAAGCTAGTAGAACGCCTAGATAGCTTACCTGTATAATGTATTAAATTTAACGTTTTGGCGTCATAGCAAGCAAATATCGTGTACGTACTTGGAATCTACCTGGTAAGTGCTGATAATAAAATTATTACAGACTTGACGTACTGGGTTTGGCCATATGCATGTCGTTTATTAATAACTGGGGCGTGTAAGTAAGTACCAGCAGATGATCAAATACTGGATTAAGTGCTTGCAGAATGCAGGCTGTGACCAGAAATGCCTTCACCACAAACCTTCTTTGTATTCTTTATCTAAGCATAATATTACTTTCAATATCATGGCAAAAAACTTTGAAAAATCAATTTCAACTCGAAAGTTTATGTATAAAGCCTGATTTTCTAGTGCTAAATTTAATTTCCACTCCAAATAAGATATATTTCAAGCTTTTACTGACCATGCCTAAACATTTTTCATCGCACATACTGTTCCTAGACGATTAATGAAATTCAAACAGAATATAAAACAGGGTAATAAATTACTTAAGGGCTTCTAGCAGTCTGTGTTTTCCTCCTGTGTCCGCAGTCGTTTATGAGGGTGATATAAGTCACATGGTGTGTGAACGTACTACACAAATAAACGGTATGAGCTGTTCAAATGTAACTATATCTTACCTTGAAGTTGTTATAAGAGGCATTGGATGTTAAGTGTGCATGAATGATCGTTATCGTTCATTTCGTGTAGAAAAGTTCGATGTCACCGAAGAGACAACTGATGTTGATCGTGCGTAACATATGGTTTTCGCAGTTGTTTTAATTATCTGCCTTCACGAGCGAATAAAGTTATGTTTATGATTTAAGAACAAAAAAAAAACATTGAACGAAATTTTCAGATGGTAAGCTTTTAAAATTGCATCTTGAACATACTATTCCTAGCACTTAATTTTTGTAAAGAAAAAAAAATTATTTGAATGATATCTCAGATTTTATACGAAATGCCACCAACAACACAAACTCGAAGATAGGTTTGTTTAAGAATAGTTAGAGGTACTAACATAAACTACGGTATAAAATATATTTTGGCACTATTATCAAAATAACTAAGTAGGTGAAGGGGCTCTCAATTTAAGGAAACCATCCAAAAGGTACCACGGAAATTATTTTTCCTTAGCCACTATAATCAGGAAACAATCTGGTTTCATTAATAAGCTGCACAACCCTCTTCTAATCGGCTAAGGATACATCAGCGAAATCTGAGAGTATTATGACCCCGAGTGAGGTCATTCTATTCTTTGCAAAGGCCGGGCACTAGCACCTAAAGGCTAGTACTGAGTTGATCGTGAAGCTAAATTTTGACACGTCTCCATTATCTGGTTATTCTTTCCAGCAAAAATTTTGACAATGGAAAAAAGAGGAGATACTGCTTATTTCTGACGGGTAAAATGTTAAGAATTTCAATCAGAATCGATTTTATTACTGAAAAGACTGCACAATTCAATTTTCAAAGTCAAACACCAAATGTCATTTTTAGCTCAAAAAAATGAACTGCACACACTAAATTGGCGTAACATAATTGTAGACATAAGTAAATGCCAATTTCGAAAGCAACTTTTCACGCTGAATGAGCACAATTTTTGCTTATTTTCAAGCTAAATTTTCGCCGAAACAAATTTCACGTGAAATTTTCATACAATCGAAGAGAGTCCTAAGCTTAAAGTGAAAAACGGCTCCTCTCCATTCTCCACAACCAAAAACTCATACGTTGTGTATGCCGTCCTATGCGTGCCGTCCTATGCCCAACACGGCGAAAGGCACTGGAGGTTAATTTTAACAGATGCCTGGTGTGACACATATCCATGGAAGATCAGAATTGACATACGATCTCAGAGGATGATTCTTCAATTCAGGACTTCCTAGGGTCCACGGGATATTTTGGTCTGATGGTTAGCTTGACCGATGACATAGGTGTTTCTATAGAGAAAGGGCATGAGACCGCCGACAGCAAGGTGTCAAGTCGTGCCATTTTGTCGACCACGTAGTCTACCTTTTTGCCCAGGTACCCAAATCATTTCTCTGACAAAAACCTCGACGTCTCGAGATGCATGGCATTTATTCCTACAAGGACCAGCAATGAAATTGATAGCGATTTCGATGTCTGTAAAAATACCAATATAGACTCCGAAAATTTGATTTCTTATAAACCAGGCGATTGCCTGTTTTTTTTCGATTGCCCACCACTTACACCTGAGAGACAAAAAGCTACTACGCAGCTATGTATAAATGTTTTCATTGTATTTCCCAGGGAAAATGTGTTATTATATTTTAAATTGAATGAATTTTTCAATAACAATCATGTTGGCATAAACACAAAAATATTCAATGAGATCGATCAAATTTCATAATAAACTATAAATTCCACCAAGAATTCCATAATTAAACATCTTCATGCAAAACAAATCGCGATATGATGTGTCCGCCTCCTTGTATATTTACTCACAAACCATTTCGCTCGAGTTATTGATTGTAAATAAATGCTTTGTTATATTTACAAGAGAATTAAACATAACATGATACGATACTATCATACATTTTTTTTTAAAGTTAAATATGGCATTATTGCGTTATCCATAATCCTTAACGATGCATGTATACGAATTCATACAGTACCGAAGGTCATATGATTCACGAATAATAGCATCGACTACGTTTCCAACTTATATGAGTATTTTTAGGTGGATTATTATTACCAACATCTGATTTGATTCGTATTCATAATGTGTATGCAAAACGTATGATAAGAGAACAGCAAGTAATGCAATATGGTGAAAGAGGTTTTTAAGGAATGTTTGAATCTTAAGTGCAATATCAGATAGCTGTTTGAACGTTAAATTACTATTATTCATGTGGACTGGGTGAAAATAAGAAGCAATTGTTATGTAAATACAAAAAAGTTTGCGTATTTTTGTTGTTGCTGAAGTGTTATAATGTTGAATCATGTGCTGGAAGTATTGTTGATGTTTATAGTTATAATATTATTTACAGACATTTTAGCTCTAATTCCATTTCAAATAAGCTATGCTTTACGACATTGAAATAAGTATTCATGTATATGTTTTTTATTCAAATGTGTATGTCTTGTCTCATAAAAATATTTAACTCGTAAGACAAGCAAATCAAGAGAACCTCTGAAAAAACCTTCCCAAACATCAGGTTCATGCATGCTACGGTTGCTTAAAGTAGCTTTATAGCTCAGCTGATAAGGCGAGCCAAACTCAATTAGTTTCAGGTTAGCTCAAATGTCAACCATGCACACTCGTACAAACATAAGCTCTATTTTTCTTAACGGAGTTGATTCACACCAGGTGAATTTAAATTGCGAGTAGATTAGTGTTATCGTCGCAAAATTAAAATTTCCCCTATTCATTGTGTTTCGCTATCAGGTGAACTGGTATCTTTTGTAAAAGCTAGTAGAACGCCTAGATAGCTTACCTGTATAATGTATTAAATTTAACGTTTTGGCGTCATAGCAAGCAAATATCGTGTACGTACTTGGAATCTACCTGGTAAGTGCTGATAATAAAATTATTACAGACTTGACGTACTGGGTTTGGCCATATGCATGTCGTTTATTAATAACTGGGGCGTGTAAGTAAGTACCAGCAGATGATCAAATACTGGATTAAGTGCTTGCAGAATGCAGGCTGTGACCAGAAATGCCTTCACCACAAACCTTCTTTGTATTCTTTATCTAAGCATAATATTACTTTCAATATCATGGCAAAAAACTTTGAAAAATCAATTTCAACTCGAAAGTTTATGTATAAAGCCTGATTTTCTAGTGCTAAATTTAATTTCCACTCCAAATAAGATATATTTCAAGCTTTTACTGACCATGCCTAAACATTTTTCATCGCACATACTGTTCCTAGACGATTAATGAAATTCAAACAGAATATAAAACAGGGTAATAAATTACTTAAGGGCTTCTAGCAGTCTGTGTTTTCCTCCTGTGTCCGCAGTCGTTTATGAGGGTGATATAAGTCACATGGTGTGTGAACGTACTACACAAATAAACGGTATGAGCTGTTCAAATGTAACTATATCTTACCTTGAAGTTGTTATAAGAGGCATTGGATGTTAAGTGTGCATGAATGATCGTTATCGTTCATTTCGTGTAGAAAAGTTCGATGTCACCGAAGAGACAACTGATGTTGATCGTGCGTAACATATGGTTTTCGCAGTTGTTTTAATTATCTGCCTTCACGAGCGAATAAAGTTATGTTTATGATTTAAGAACAAAAAAAAAACATTGAACGAAATTTTCAGATGGTAAGCTTTTAAAATTGCATCTTGAACATACTATTCCTAGCACTTAATTTTTGTAAAGAAAAAAAAATTATTTGAATGATATCTCAGATTTTATACGAAATGCCACCAACAACACAAACTCGAAGATAGGTTTGTTTAAGAATAGTTAGAGGTACTAACATAAACTACGGTATAAAATATATTTTGGCACTATTATCAAAATAACTA